>NDFG01000853.1:110909-228156 GCA_002167245.1 Sporophila hypoxantha | reverse complement strand
AGAAATTGGCAAACCTTTGCTGGATTCCTCCAAAACTAAACATGCACAACAAGGACCCTGCAAGGCCTTAGAGCACCAAGCCCCACCTTTCAGAAAGGACCTCTTCATCCCACAAAATGTGGGCTCCATTTGTGGCCACACGCCCTTTCCAACCGGGCGATGCCAAGCTCTAAAATGGCAAACATTTGAAAGCTGCCTGATACTAGGTCCCTGCAAGGTTTTAGAGCTGCAAACATCCCCCTTCAAATGATACCCAGACCCTGGGGAAATGACTTCTTTTTCCCTGAGAAAATGGCTTCTAATTGCACTCCCTGACCATGATCAACAGGGCGGCGCCTGGTTAAAAATCTGCAGTTTTGTCTGAATTTCTCCCAAACTAAAGCTGCCAGCAAGATGACCCTGCAGGGCTATAGAGCCCCAAAAGTCACCCCTCAACTGATACCCAGACCCTTGGAAAATGTCTTCTTATTCTCAGAGAAATGGCCTTTGTTTGCACTACCGTGCCTTGACAGGCAGGGCAGCACTATGCTAGGAATCTGCAAACTTTCCTGGATTCCTCCAAAACTAAAGCTGCCAGCAACTAGGACCCTGCAAGGCCTTAGAGCCCCAAGGGCCACCTTTCAACTGATACCTAGACCCTGGAGAAAGGACCTCTTCAGCCCACAAAATGTGGGCTCCATTTGTGGCCACACGCCCTTTCCAACTGGGCGATACCAAGCTCTAAAATGGCAAACATTACTGGATTTTTCCAAAATGAAAGCTGCCCGCTACTAGGTTCCTGCAAGGTTTTAGAGCTGCAAACGTCCCCTTTCAAATAATACCCAGACCCTGGGGAAATGACTTCTTTTTCCTCCAGAAAATGGGCCATTCTTTGCACTACCTCACCGTGACCAACAGGGTGGCGCCTCGTTAGAAATCTCCAAACTTTCCTGCATTTCTCCAAAACTAAAGCTACCAGCAACTAGGACCCTGCAAGGCTATTTTGCCCTAAAAGTCACCTCTCAGCTGGTACTCAGACCCTTGGGAAAGGACCTCTTTTTCCCAAAGAAAAGTCCTTCGTTTGCAGCATCTTGCCCGGACTGACAGGTCGGTGCCAGACTAGGAATTGGCAAACTTTGCTGGATTTCTCCAAAACTATAGCTGCCAGCAACTAGGACCCTGCAAGGCTGTAAAGCCCTTAAACATATCCTTTAAAGTGGTGCCCAGACTCTGACAAAACGACTTCTTTTCCACAGATAATATGGCTCTTGCTTGAGGCCAAATCTCCTGGAGGCAGAGTGGCGCCAGTTTAGAAATGGGCAAACTTTGTTGGATTTCTCCAAAACTAAAGCTGCCAGCACCTAGGACCCTGCAAGGCTGTAAAGCCCTTAAACGTATCCTTTAAACTGATACCCAGACCCAGACAAAACGACTTTTTTTCCACACTGAATATGGCTCTTGCTTGAGGCCAAACGTCCTGGCCGCAGAGTGGCGCCAGTTTAGAAATGGGCAAACTTTGCTGGAAAATCCTGCAAAACTAAAGCTGCCAGCAACGAGGACCCTGCAAGGCTGTAAAGCCCTTAAACGAATCTTTAAACTGATACCCCGACCCTGACAAAAAGGAATTATTTTCCGCCACAAAATATGGTTCTTGCTTGAGCCAAATGTCCTAGCCGAAGAGTGGCCCCAGTTTAGAAATGGGCAAACTTTGCTGGATTTCTCCAAAACTAAAGCTGCCAGAAATGACCCACCCTGCAAAGCCATCGGAGCCCCAGGGCCACCTTTCAACTGATCCCTAGACCCTGGGAAAAGACCTCTACAAGCACAAAATATGGGCTCCATTTGTGGGCCACACACCCGTCCAACTGGGCGGGTTCCAAGCTCTAAAATGGGCAACATTGCTGGATTTCTCCAAAACAAAAGCTGCCTCACAACTAGGTCCCTGCAAGGGCTAGAGAGCCGCAAAGGTCCCTTTCAAGTGATACCCAGACCCTGGAGGAAGTGACTTTTTTTTTCCTCCTGAAAACGGGCCAATATTTGCACTACCTCAGCCTGACCAACAGGGTGGTTCGTGGTTATAAATCTGCAATCTGGCTCGCAATTTCTTCAAAACTAAAAGCTGCCAGCAACTAGGACCCTGCAAGGCCTTAAAGCCCCAAGGGGCCAACTTCACTGATACCTAGGACCCAGGAGAAAGGACGCATCTTCATCCCACAAAATGTCGGGGCTCCATTTTGTGGCAACGCGCCTTTCCAATCTGGCGATGCCAAGCGTGCTAAATGGCGAAACATTACTGGATTTTTCCAAAATAAAGCTGACCGCTCACAGGTCCTGCAAGGTTTTACAGGCAGCAAACGTCCCCTTTCAAAATGATACCATGCAGGACCCTGGGGAAAATGACTTCTTTTTCCTCCAGAAAATGGCCAATATTTGCACTACCGTCGACCTGACCAGAGAGCAGGGCGCGCAGCCCTGAGCGTGAGGAAAACACACTCCTTGTGAGGGAGAACTTGACTGCATACTTGCTCGCAAGTAAATAAAGCAACGCAGATCGTACGCTAGGGAGCACCTGGGAGTGGTTCCTGGCAATTAATGCAAGGTCTCGATGATAGACCAGCTGGCGAATGAAAGTCTGCTCTTCTATTCGAGGAGCCCATATATGTGGTATATATGTTACCGGGAGCACTTGGAACTTTGACTTGCCCTAAGAGAAAATGTTCCTCCTTCCTCCAGTAGGGGGTCGACAAGCATTGTAGTGCCCCTCGTGATACTGAGTGCAGAGCAGACTCTGGGGAACTTGCCTTCCTAAGAGGGGCTAACTGATGCAACTGGGAATCATTACTGGGGCGGATCAGCGCAATAGGGCTATGACTGAGTGTGAGGAAAACAATATGCCTCGCCTCGAGCAGAGCTGAAGGAGAAACCCTGGGACTCGCAAGGACTAACACGCCCCTTAAACATATCTTTCAAATGTTGATGCCCAGAACTCTGACAAAACGACTTCTTTTCACAGATATATGGCTCTCCGCTTGAGGCCAAATCTCCTGGAGCAGAGTGGGCGCCAGTTTAGAAATGGCAAACTTTGTTGATTTTCTCCAAAACTAAAGCTGCCAAGCAACCGTAAGGAGCCGATTGGGACTCTGCACAGACTGTACACTAGCCGTTAAAACGTATCGCGCTTGTAAACTCTGATACCGACTAGGAGCATGCTGAAGGCAGAATTGGGGATCATTTGCTGGGGGCTCCTGGAACTAGATCCCACGGCAGACGCAGAAAACAGGAGAGTGTCATATCTCATCACAGACAGGTGACTAAGGAGCTGTGAGGGATTGGTGCGGGTCTCTAGAGGCCATATGACGGTACACACTGGCTGGAAGCAGAGCTAGAGTCGCGAGGTTAGAAAAGTGGAGGCTAAGAGCTTGAGCTGGGGAATCGTTCTCTAGAGAGGGAACATCATATTAAGGCGTGCACGCGAGATCAGGGAGTGGGACCGTGGACTGCAAGGGCACTTAGGAGTCCAAGGGCGACCTTTCACGGATATCCGGAGAGATTAGACGCCACCTGTATAGCAGAGGGCACAGTCGTTGAGAGAGCCACGATGGATAGAGTGATCGGGCTGTGTTTGAGTGGCCCACAACGGCGAACTCCGTTCCGACACTGGGAGGGCGATGCCATGAATGAGAGCTCTCAACAGAGGCAAGACATGTACGTCAGGAAGATTTTAACTCTCACAAGAGAGTAGACGACTGTACCGCAGGCAACCTGATGGAACCATAGGTCCGGGCCAAGAGTTTATGCTCGAAGCAGCAAACTCGCTCTCGCCGCCGCCCTCTATTCTCACGCTGAGGTAGGTGTCTTCTAGTCACGCCGTCGCGGGCAAATGCCGGTGTTTCGTTCTCTTCCCAGTCGCGCAAGGCAAAAATGGCCTTCCTCTTGTGGCCTCAAGGCGTAAACAGCAGCTGAGCACGGGACACCTAGTCACCGTAAGAGCACAGGAACAGAGGAGTTTTAGCAGCGGGTATAGCACACAGGCCCAGGGATGAAATAGGACGTAGCGCGCCATCATTGCCCAGCCTGCATCGTCTAGAGTGCAGAGTCAGCCCGAAACTTTACCTAGCATGCTCTGTGCCAGGCAGCGTCGAGCAAGGAAGAGTTATAAGCTGCCAGAGAATTAGGACCCTGCAAGGCTATATTGCCCCAAAAGTCACCCGCTCAGCTGGTACCCAGACCCTTGGGAAAGGACCTCTTTTTCCCAAAGAAAAGTCCTCCGTTTGCAGATCTTGCCCTGACTGACAAGTCGGGTGCCAGGCGAGGAATTGGCAAACTTTGCTGGATTCCTCCAAAACTATAGCTGCCAGCAACTAGGACCCTGCAAGGCCTGTAAAGCCCTTAAACATATCCTTTAAACTGATGCCCAGACTCTGACAAAACGACTTCTTTTCCACACAGAATATGGCTCTTGCTTGAGGCCAAACGTCCTGGCCGCAGAGTGGCGCCAGTTTAGAAATGGGCAAACTTTGCTGGATTCTCCAAAACTAAAGCTGCCAGCAACCAGGTCGCTGCAAGTCTTTAGAGGCCACAAACATCCCCTTTCAAGTGATACCAGACCCTGCGGAAATGACTTCTTTTTCCTCCAGAAAATGGGCAAATATTTGCACTTACCATTGCCTGACCACAGAGAGCGGCCGGGCTAGTTTAGAAATGCTGCAAACTTTGCTGATTCTCCAAAGTTCATAAAACTTGCTGCCAACAACTAGGACCCTGCAAGGCTATAGCTCCACTTAAGTCACCCCGACACTGGTACCCAGACCCTTTGGAAAGGTCTTCTATTCCCACACAAAATGACCTTTTGTTTGCACAATCTTGCCATTACAGAAAGGGCGTCGCCCGGCTAAAAATATTGGCAACTTTGCTGCCTTCCCCCAAAATGAAAGCTGCCAGCAACTAGGAGCATGAAAGCCGTAAAGCCCTTAAACATATCCTTTAAACAGATACCTAGACCATGGGGAAATTACTCCTTTTCCACACAGAATATGGCTCCTGTTTGAGGCCAAAAGTCATGGCCGCAGAGTGGCGCCAGTTTAGAAATATGCAAACTTTGCTGGATTTCTCCAACACTAAAGCTGCAGGAACTAGGACCTGCAACTCCTTAGAGCCTCAAAGGCCGCCTTTCAAAACAATACCCAGGCCCTGGGAAAAGGACTTCTTTTTTCCATGGGAAATGGCTCCATTTGCAACACACTCGCTCGCACGCACGGGCGGTGCCCAGTTCGAAATCAAAAAACTTTGCCTAATTCCTCCAAAACTAAAGCTGGCCAGCAACCAGGCCTGCGCGCAAGGCCTCAGGGCCACAAAGGTATTCTACTGATACCCAGATCCTGGGCAAAGACTTCTTTTCCCATGGGAATTTGCCTCCATTTCTGGCCTCTCGCTCAGATACAGAGTGGCGCCAGGTTAGAAGTGGGGCAAGATTACTGGATTTCTCCAAAACTAAAGCTGCCAGTGACTAGGACCCTGAAAGTCCTTAGAGCTCTCAAAGGCCACCTTTCAACTGATACCCAGACTCTGGTGAAATGACTTCTGTTTCATATGCAAAATATCCTGCGTTTGCAGCATCTCGCTTTGACTGACAGGGCCGCACCAGGTTAGAAATTGGAAAACTTTGCTGGATTTCTCCAAAACTAGAGCTGCTAGCAATCAGGACCCTGCAAGTCCTTAGAGCCCCAAACATTACTTATCAACTGATACCCAGACCCTGGGGAGAAGACTTCATTTTTTCCATGGTAAATAGCTCTGTTTCCGGCCGCCTGTCCTGGTGGACAGGGCGGCGACAGTTTAAAAATTGGTAAATTTGTGGATTTCTCCAAAACTGAAGCTGCCAGCAACTAGGACCCTGCAAGTCCGCAGAGCCCCAAAGGCCACCTTTCATTTCATACCACGACTGTGGGGAAAGGACTTTTTTTCCCACAGAAAATAACCTCCATTTGCACTACGTCACCTGGACTGACATCGCACCGCCTGGTAGGAAATCTGAAAACTTTGATGGATTTCTCCAAAACTAAAGCTGCTAGCAACTCGGATCCTGCAAGGCTTTAGAGCACCAAGCACCACCTTTCAACTGATACCCAGACCCTGGGGAAAGGACTTTATTTCCCACGGGAAATTGCCTCCATTTGCGGCCTCAAGCTCTGACCGACAGAGCGGAGCCAGGTTAGAAATGGGAGAACCTTTCTGGATTTCTCCAAAACTAAAGCTGGCAGCAACTAGGACCCTGCTAAGCCTTAGAGCCCCGAATGTCAGCTTTCAACAGATTCCTACACCCTGGGGAAAGGACTTCTTTTCTCACAGAAAAATGCTTCTGTTTGCGGCCACTGGCCCTGTCCGAAACAGCAGCAGTAGTTTTAAAGTTGGCAMACATAACTGGATTTCTCCAAAACTAAAGCTGCCAGCAACTAGGACCCTGCAAGTCCTTAGAGCCCCAAAGGCCACCTTTCAAGTGATACCCAGACCCTTGGGAAATGACTTCTTTTTCCCATGGGGGAATCTCCTTCGGTTCCCTCTGTATCRGAGGCAAATCCCATCCTCTCCTTGTCCTTCCTTTTTCAAGCAGTGTGCAGAGCACAGAGACCAGGGAGGACAAATCCCCATTGCAGAACCTTTTGTATGAGGCCATTTTGAGTACCTCCATGTCACAGGAATTTACTGGGGAGGGAAAAMCCCAGAGATCCCACAGGAGGAGGGGCTGCAATTGCAGCCCAGGATGCTCTGAGGAGGAAAGACCTACCCTGTGCCAGGAAGATGGACAGAGCTTCAGACAGAACTCAGAGCTGGTGGTCCCTGAACAGCTTCAGGATGGGGAGAGGCCCTCCAAGTGCTTGGAATGTGGGAAGAGCTCTAACCAGAGCTCCAGCTTTCTCACCCACCACTGGGTCCACACCAGGAAAAAGCCCTACAAGTGTGGGGAATGTCAGAAGAGGTTTCAGACCAGCTCTAATCTCCTCCTGCATCAGCAGATTAACATAGAGGAGAGGCCCTTCTGCTGCCCTGACTGCAGGAAGGGCTTCAAGCACAACTCCACCCTCATCACTTACCTGGTGCATCCACACTAGGGAGAGGCCCYACGAGTGTCCCAAGTGCCAGTGGGAAGAGATTCTCACAGAGCTCCAACTTAAACAAACACCTACAGAGACACCAGTAAGAAAAGCTCCGCAAGTGCCTAAGTGTAGGAAGAGCTTTGTGTGCTGCTCCAACTCCATCCCCCATTGGAGGATCCACGTTGGGCAGAGCCCTGGTGACCCACCTTCCCCATGATATATGTTGGGATGACACCTGGCTGGTGGTCGCCACATCCTTCTGGACCCCCATAGGCACCTAGATGACTGCAGGGGCAGGAACACCCATCAGGACTCAGATTGACATCGGAAAATCATTAGGAAGAGCTGATTTGTTAAACCCAAAAAATGTCACCTGCTTTGTCCAATTATTTCTTTTGGTGATATCAGCAAGTTAAAGAAAAGTATCTAAAGCCACACCATTTTACTTGGACTTGAGGGTGAATTTGGTTCAGGGGAATATTTGGGAGGATTTGGGTGTTGCGGGGCTGTCCAGAGCAGGCAGACGGGGCTATAATCTCATAGTTGTTCTGGCAGAATATGGCCACCTGAGCCCATCTGTTGTCCAGGAATTCTGGTCATCTGTCTCAGTCCTTGACCTGGGTCTCCCCATTTGGGGTGTCCTCTCCAAAGTGCAGAAATCGCTGCTGAAGTTCCTGAGCTGCTCCCAGCTGTGGATGTTCCTGTCCACCAGCCTCTCCTGGTCAGTGCCACTGGGGGATTTAGAGGGGAGGGAAAAGCCCAGAGATCCCACAGGAGGAGGGGCTGCAATTGCAGCCCAGGATGCTCTGAGGAGGTCTAGGGGATCCTGGGGGGACTGGGAGGGGCTTTAGTGGCTCTTGGGGCCATTTGTGGTTCTCGGAGAGGGTTTGGGGCCTTCTGAGGGGGGGAGTTTTGGGGGTCCTGGCCAGGCTGTGTGGCTGGGAGAGAATTTGGGTGGGTCTTTGGAGGAGATAGGAAGAGATTTTGGTGGCTCTTGGGGTCACTTATATTGCAGGGAGTAGCTGGGGGGTCCTGGCTGGGAGCTGTGGGGTGGTTTGAGGGGTCCAGGAGTGTCTGTGAGGCTGAGAGTTTTGGGGCAACTGCGACCCCCAGGTCCTCAAAGCTGTCACCAGACCCCACCCCCAAGGTGCCGCCAGGATTCAGGGGCTCCATGTTGGGGTTCACCCTCCTGGTGCTGCAGGAGAAGGTGAGGGCGGTCCCCAGGAGTCATGCGTGTCCCCTCCAGAGCGTGTGAAAATTACGTGTTATCCCTACCCCTCCCAGGGATAGAAAAGGAAAGAAAACCCAACCCCCAACAGTGTGTGAACCGCCCCCCCTTGCTTCATTCCGCTGTCACCCCCTTGTCCCTTCCCTGCAGGAGGGACCAGGGCCTGCCCAGCCCTGGGCAGGGCTCCTGCCCCAGCTCCTGCTCCCCCAGGAGGGAATCTAGGGAGGGGGAAGATGGGGTACACAGCCCTCGCCAGGGTATGACCCYGGCCCAGCCCCTTCGCTCAGCACCAAGCTGGGCTCAGGGCCACAGGAGGAAGAGGCCGATGGGAAGCAGGTCCTGCAGCTGGGACAGTGCTTGGGGTCAGGGCAAGGTCCTCCCCTGGACACCTGGCTCAGATATGACCCTGCCCCGGGAAGGGAGCAGGACATTCCCATCCCCACTGGTCAGGGCTGGGAGCAGCACTTGGACCATGGACATGGAAATATTGGGAGCAACTGGGACCACACTGAGGGCTACCAGGAGCAATTGGGAATGACAGGTGTGTGCTGGAGGTAACTGGGATATACTGGGAATGGATGAGATCATGCTGTGGGCAGCTAGAACCATGCTGGGGAAACTGGGGTGACTGGGAATGAGCGTGCTGGGAGCACCTGGGAGTGTCTGGAATTATACTGGAAACAGCTGGGATGGTGCTTTGGGCAATTGGGAGCAACTGGAACTGACTGTGTCTCCACTAGGGGCAACTGAGATTATACTGGCAGTGACTGGGACTGTTCTAGGGGCAACTGGATGCAACTGGGATCATACTGGGAGGAACTGGGAGCAACTGGAACCATGCTGGAGGAAACTGGGACCACACTGAGAGGGATTGGGATCATACTGGGAGTGACTAGGAGCATGCTGARGGCAGATTGGATCATTTGTGGGGGCTCCTGGAATATACCAGGAGCAACAGGAACCACACTGAAGGTGACTGGGAGTGGTTGTGGGCAGCTGGAATCATCCTGGAAGCAACTGGGAGGAAGTGAGTGACTGGGAGCATGCTGGGATCAATTGGGATATACTGAGAGAGTGTGGGGGTCACTGGGATCATACTGGGAGTGACTGGAACCACGGCAATGGCCTGGCCTAGGTGATGTGGGGCCTCAGGGAGTGCAGAGAACACTGTGACACTGCAGGGCCTGATGGAACCAAGGGGACATTGTGACACTCTGGGCCCATCCTGGCCATGGGGTGTTTCAGGACCCCCGGGGTGCCCAGGGCAGCAGAGCCCCTGGCTCAGGGACAGCAGCTCCACGGGACACCCTAGGCAAACAGGCAAGAAGGGGAAGCCCAGGGAGAAAAGGAAGCCCAAGGCCCAGCCTGCAGCAGCGGAGCCGACACAGCCTGGCCCAGGGGCCCTGGTGGGGACAAAGGCTGCAGTGGGGAATCTGCTGTCCTGACCGGCTCTTGCAGCCAGGCAGCCCAGCCAGCACCACAGCCCCAGCCAGCCCTGCCCGGTGCTTGGCACCAACAGGGCCACTGCCCAGCCCTTTGCCCACCCCACACCAGGAGGCCAAGGCAGCCTCTGTGGCCAGCAGAGCCCCAGACACAGAGCCTGCTGCCACAGGCACATCCAGCTGCTGCTCACAGTGTCAAGCAGGGCACACARATGCACCCCCAGCACAAGAGGAGCCACATTCAGCTGCTCCTGAGGCAGCACAGCACAGTGCTCCTGCAGCCCTGTTCAGCTCCCTCTTTCCTGCCACAAAATCCCTTTGGGCAGCTTTCCTAGGGCTGCCAGACAGGATTTGTTCTCCTGAAGAGGAGAACCTTCTCTCCTAGAGGTCAAGACTCTGTGAGATTCCTTGGAACAGTGTCAGGTAGATCACAGAAGATCAAATTTCCATGAAAAAAGAAAAATCACCTCAGGTACCTGCCTTGGAGAAGCCTGGGGCTTCTACCTGGGATATTAAGTGCCTAAAGCTGAGAGGAAAAGAGACTGGCAGATGCCAGGAGGACCCTCCAGTGCATCTTGGCATAGAGAAATGCTTCCAAATGAGCCAAAATATCTTGTGATTATTCATTGGAGGAATCTGGGGCTGCTTCCTGGMCTCTCAGTTTCCTCCAGGAGATGTAAAGACTCTGGGCTACACCTGGGAGGAGTCTCAGGTATGTTAGCATTCAGAAACACATAATCACGTAAGTGATTATATGTAGGTGCTTTATTAAGAGCTCTGAGAATCAGGGGCATGTATGAGCCCAAATCTGACTCCGCCATACATTTGAGAGGAATGGGTTTTTATATTCTATCRTTATATAACTTACATGTTAATTATTAAACTTATATTGTTCTCTTGTATACATAGATTTCAGCTAAGCATAGCCCCTTAAGTTTCCAACATAGTTTCTCACGATTCTTCCTATGATTATATAATAATTATATTTAATTACTAAACAATCATTACATCTAACAATTATATCATTTATCATACTGCTTATGCAGGTGCAGTGATCTGACAAAACACAAAGCCTAACATTTTCAGAATCTATCTTTAGCAGTTTTCAGGGTCCCATTATCATTCTCCCCCCTTTGAAAGCATTTTCACTTTACTATAGGTGTAAATGTTTTCACTTAATATAGTCCTTTATCTCTCAATTTATACTTGATGTTCTTCAAATCCAGGGTTGATGTAAACGTTGTCGTGAATGTTATCACRAACTGGAGAACCAGAAGATGGTGGGCATGGATTTCGTGTCAGTGCCTTTATTATCTTCTGGTTCCACGATGTTTTCTTCTGTATCTCTCCCTTTAAGATGCTGTAAACTAACCAAATTGCTAAGAATACAATTAGTAAGATTATCACACACTCAATGACAGATTTAATCCATGAACTCACATTCCACCCTAACCCTTCAAAGATTTTGCCTAACCAGCTTGTAGTCAAATCCTTTTGCTCTTCCTGTGCTTCATGCTCTATTTGTTTCAACTGATTGATGTCATATTCTAATCTGCAGTTACATTTGGTATATGAACGCAGCAGTGATCAAYTCGTCCCTTTAAAAATCCACATACTCCATGCTCTTTCAGRAGTAACAAATCTAAGGCTAATCGATTTTGTAAAGTCATTTTTGTGGTGGCTTGTAATTGTACGTTTAATTCTTTAAATCCCTCTTGGGTGACTCTTGCCAATCTAGTCACCTGACCTGTAAGTTTGTACAGCATCTCTCTAGTCTGATAGTTTGCTATAGGACCCAGCAAAGACTCTAGGGCCCACCCAAATTTCACTCCACTAGAGGGTTCTTGCCAAGTGTCATCTGAATTTTCATTGTCTAGAACTTCTCATCTTGCTCTTATCTGCAGAAGTTCATGTTTTCCATTAAATGGGGACTTTTTCCAAATTGGACATAAGGTTGGGAGACCTAAAGTAATTTACTTTCCCGTCTACAGGCAGATGTGTTGCCCAGGTACCATCGCTTGTTGCCCATACAAATTGTCCTGGACTTCGAACTGTACTCCTGGTACGTCCTACAACTACCTTATAATTCATTCTGCCTTGTTTATATTTGATCCCTCTGCAAGCACAACCAATTTGCAGGGCTATTGCCAAGGGTGGCATCTGTTTTATCTCTGCATCATCAGAGGTGCAGTCATAAGTTTTATTACATGCCCACCAACTCACTTTGTCTGCCCTTGTCCTGCTAGTGGTGTCAGTGTTCGTTACTGCTGGATCTGTTTCATTCTCGGAGCCTTCCCACTTAATACACCAAGGGGTGTTTGCCATATATTGGAATTTTTGAAGTATACTCACAGACCATGCACTGTCCCAAGGTTCTATCTGATCTTTCTGATCCTTGGCCTCACACTTCCGTACCAGAGTGGTTTCTGTAATATTTTCTATAATCTTTTTATAGTGTGGCAAATAGCATTGCCATTGTGTGATGCCTTCTGATTCTCCCATAGGTGTTCCTAATATGCCATCACTTAGAATACAGTCTTCCTGGCTCACGGGTTTCATCCATGTTCCTATTTTCTCCCAAGTTTCCTTGACTACCTGCCTCGATTCGGGTACCTGTTTACATGTAATTGTTTTGTTCTTTTGTATTTCRGGTAGTTTTGATGTTGTGATTCCCCAATTTACTGGGTCTCCTGCTGCCTTTGGTATTGGCAGACAGGCAGTTATTCTACTGGTGTTTTGTATTTTAGCAAAATCTTTGACTAATCCAATCATTACATTCTCAGCCTGAACTGCATTAGAAACTTTTATTACCTGTGTTTCTGCTTGTACCTCTCTCTTCATTCTAGAATGAAGAKTGGTTGGTTGATCCTTTTGCATTCCATATCCCAAAGACATTAATGACCATAACATTAGCACAATTATTGTTAGCATTCTCAAAGCAATAAAACACATCTTATCTTCTCAAAGCAATTAAACACATCTTATCTGCAACCTTGTTGGTTCCACAGTTTACACAGTCCGTGATCCAGGATGGATTTTCTTCACTCRGGTATAGYGAATCCAGGGGTCCACACCGGCTACTTTGACTGCTGTAAAGGTGGTCAGTAGTACCTGATGGGGTCCACTCCACTTTTCTTTCAGTGGTTCTTCGTTCCAGTTTTTAAYGTACACCTCGTCTCCTGGATGTATGTTATGAACTGSATTCTCSAGAGTCAGYGGTCTATTCCACACGAGGATGCTTCGGAGCCAAGCTAAAGTTTTCCCGAGAGACAGAACATAATTATACACTTCCGGCTTTCCTGTGACGTGTACATTAGGGTTAGGCTCGGGAGATTCATATGGTTTACCATACAATATCTCATAAGGACTGACTGACATCCCACTCCTAGGCTTTATCCAAATCCTCAAAAGTGCTATTGGCAAAGCCTGGGGCCACTACAGTTTGGCTTCTTGGCATATTTTACTGATTTGCCTTTWAGTGTCTGGTTCACCCTCTCTACCTGTCCACTTGACTGGGGTCTCCATGGTGTGTGGAGGTCCCAAGTTATCCCCAGCAATCTACTTACCTCTTTTACTACTGTAGCTATGAAATGGGGCCCCTATCTGATGACACGCCTAGGGGTACCCCGAACCTGGGAATAATCTCGTGTAGTAACCACTTAACTGTTTCTTTTGCTTGGTTTGTGTGACAGGGAAGGGCTTCTGGCCATCCAGAAAATGTGTCAACCCCCACTAACAAATATTTGTATCCTCAAGTCCTTGGCAATTCTACAAAATCTACCTGCCAATAGTCTCCTGGCTCTATTCCTATCCAAATTCTTCCTAGCTGGGCCTGTCGTCTAGCCACTGGGTTATTTTTCAAGCATATATCTCATTTTGACATTACTGATTTTGCCATTGTTAACATCCGTACCGAAATGAAACTCTGCTTTAGCAATTTTACCAATGCCTCTGCATCCCAATGACATTCATTATGTTTCATTTGTAGAACTTCTCTCATTATCAGGGGGGGTACCACTATTTGTCCTTGTGTAGTCACATACCATCCCTCTGAATTCTTTTGTGCGTTTAGCAAACATGCCAGTCTCTCATCTTCTACTGAATATTTTGGTTTTGGAGGCAAATTGAATTGGGATACATTAAGCTTTAAAGGTATCAATGCCATTGTTGTTTGCACTTCTCGAGCAACCHGTCGGGCTGCCCAGTCTGCCTTTCGATTTCCCTCACAGATTTTGGAGTTTCCTGATTGGYGTGCTTTGCAGTGTATAATTGCCACTTGTTCAGGTTTTTRTACTGCTTTTATCAATTGCAGGACCGCATCCTGATGTTTAATGTGCATACCTYGAGAAGATAATAATCCTCTTTCTTTCCACAGTGCTCTGTGTACATGCATCACTCCAAAAGCATATTTTGAGTCAGTGCATATATTTACCTTTTTCCCTTCACTTAATTCTAGTGCCCTGGTTAAAGCAACCAGTTCTGCCTTCTGGGCAGATGTATTTGGTGGTAATGCCTTTGCCTCCACTACTGTATTGWCTGTTGTTACCGCATATCCAGCRTATCTGGTTCCGTTTTCCACGAAGCTGCTCCCATCTGTAAATAGCTCCCACTCTGGCTGCTCTAGTGGAACGTCTTTCAGGTCTTCTCTTGCTGAATAGGTGTACTCTATTACCTCTACAGAGTCGTGTTCTAATGGACCTTCTTCAGTTGTGGTACCTAGAAACAAAGCTGGATTCAAAAGGTTAGTTGTTTTTAATGTGACATCATCCTGCTCAGTCAGGACTACCTGGAATTTCATCATCCTGCTTGGAGATAGCCAATGGCCCCCCTTCTGTTCTAAGACAGTGGTTACCATGTGTGGTACATAGACATCTATGTGCCTTCCCATAGTAAGCTTCCTGGTTTCTTGTATCAGCATCACAGTGGCTGCAACTGCTCGCAGACATGAAGGCCACCCAGCACTTATGTTGTCAAGTTGTTTGGAAAAGTATCCTACCGGCCTTTTCCAGCTTCCCAGACGTTGGGTCAGGACTCCTAGTGCTAGGCACAGCCTTTCATGTACAAACAGCTGAAAATCTTTAGACAAATCAGGTAACCCTAATGCTGGAGCAGTTGTCAGTGCTTCCTTTAATTTTAGGAAGGCTTCTTTCTGTGGCTTGCCCCTTCTGGACTTCTTACAGGGGTTTCGCAATCAGTCCATAGTCCATGATCCACAGGCAACACCATCCTGCCATCCTGAGGAAGACTCRCAGCTCATGTAAATTCTGGGGCTCTGGAATAGCACAAATAGCTTGGATACGGTTAGTACCTAGTTTTCGTTGCCCTTGTGAAATTTCACATCCCAGGTAGATCACAGTCTGTTKGGCTATTTGCGCCTTTCCTCTGGATACTTTRTAACCTCCCATTCCCAGTGAATTTAAAATCTTAATGGTTACCTTTATACAGGTTGCTTTTTCTTCTGTAGCTATTAGTATATCATCAGCATACTGTAACAACAGGTATTGGTCTCTTGGTACTTGCCCATTCTCGGTCCAAATCTCCAGTTCCTTTACCAGTTGGTTTCCGAATAGGGTCGGACTGTTCTTGTAGCCTTGTGGAAGTCGTGTCCAGGTGAGCTGGGTCTTTCTTCCGTTCCCTGGGTTTTCCCACTAAAAGGCAAACAGTTTCCTACTTTCTTTGTCAAGGGGGATGCAGAAAAAGGCATCTTTTAAATCAATTACAGTAAACCAGTTATATATCTCCTTTACTGATGTTAACAATGTGTAGGGATTTGTCACCRCTGGATAAATGTCCTTTGTTATTTTATTTATTGCTCTTAAATCCTGCACTAATCTATATTCACCATTTGGTTTCTTAACTGGAAATATTGGTGTATTARATTCGGATTCACATTCTTCTAAAATTCGGTATTTCAAGAATTTCTCAATAATCTTTACTGTTCCTTGCCGTGCTTCTGGTTTTATGGGATACTGTTTGACTTGTACAGCCCTCGCCCCTTCTTTTAAMTCCACATGCACAGGTTGTGGCAATTTAGATTTTCCTGGTATATCCTTCTCCCACAGAGAGGGAATTACTGCATCTTCTACCTCCCTAGGGATAGAGGGAATGGGTTTTTCTTTGATCATTAATATCTGTCCCGTCTTTGATTCRGGTATTTTCATTATGAGCTCTCCATTTTCAAAGGTTATTACTGCATCAAGTTTCGCTAGCAAATATCTTCCTAAAAGCGGAGTTGGACACTCAGGGACATATAAAAATTTGTGTGATAGAACCTTGTTCCCAAAACACAAATCTAGGGGTTGCAAGAATGGCCATTTTTCCTCCTTCCCTGTAGCGCCGACTATTGTTGTTTCCCTGTCCCCAGTTTGTCCTTGCAAATCATTTAATACAGAGTAAGTAGCTCCCGTATCTATTAGAAATTTGACCTCCTTATGCYCTAACTGTATATTTATAACAGGCTCCTGAACCTGTTTTGCCRGTTCTATGTCTAGTCAGCTGGTATACTCCCCCAAAACCATCGCCTTGGCAACGTTTTCCTGCTGGAACTGATTGCCCTGGCGAAACAAGTCTGGACAATCTCGTTTCCAATGCCCCTCCCTTTTGCAGTATGCACATTGATTTAGGCTTAACCCTTGCATAACTGGTCTCCTACCTCGACTATTCCTGCCACGTCTCCTGAAACTTGGGTTCCCTTTTCCCTGTATTACTGCCAAAAGATTCTGCTGCTGCCTTTTACTAGCTTCTCTTTCGCGATTATTATACACTTTCCCGGCCACCTCAAGTAGCTTATCCAAATTCCTTAATTCCTCTCCTTCTAATTTTTGCAATTTTTTCCGAATGTCATCCTGTGACTGACCCAAAAATATGAGAGCAAGCTGTTCTGTGTCTATTTGGAGATCTGTATATTTCCTTGCCGCTTCCTTAGGCCTGTCCAAAAACGCAGTGTGAGATTCCTTCTTTTCTTGCCGAACCTCATATAGTTTAGACCAATTTATAGTTTTGGGCACAGCATTCTGAACTCCTGTTTGGATCCACTCCTGATATTTCTGTAGTCTCCTCATATCGCAAAATAAATTAGGGTCCATATTGGATCCTCATTTGGGAAATTTTCATCTAAATTCCCTGTTACGAGCCCATTTCTGATATCTTCTCTTGCCCTTTCTTTGGCTGCCTTAAGTACCATCTCTATCTCAGTAGAATCCATCAATATTACTTGTATATCATCCCAGTCCGGATTTTGAGTTTTTATAACCATTTTTACTACTCGAGCCATTTTATCAGGATTTTCTCTATAAGTTCCGGCTAATTATTTCCAAATAACCAGATCAGCAGGAGAAAAAGGAGTTTTTACAAAAACYGGCCCTTCCACTCCTACACCTTGTCGCAAGGGGGCAATCACAGTCCGTTTTTGTCTGCCTATGTCTTTTCTATCCACGACCGGGGCAAGCTTTGACCGACTTCAAGTTCTGTGGGCTACTGGGGTCGCCGACCCACTACCATTGCCATTTCCCCCGCCCACATCCCTCTCCCTCCTTTCTATTACAATTATATTTTGCTCATCTTCCAAGGAAGAGAGATCAGGTGACGGTGGGAGAGGAGGATAAAGAGGGAAGGGTGTABTAGATGAGACAGGTTCAGGACTAGGTGGGGCAGGCAGTGGGATAGGGACAGATGAAACAGGTGGGATAGGGTTAGGTTCTCTTGGTCTTATTGGAGCTGTCTGTAAGTCAATATCTGTATCATTTTCCCTACTCAGGCTTTCTTTCAACGCCAAGCGTTCTAGACAATGTTTTTCACAAACCCCACATTTATCACTTGCAGATGTTTTAACTACCATTAATCCACATTCATCCTGCCATTCTGGCTTTCCCCATAAATAGAAAAACAAATCAACATATGGAACTTCTTCCCATTTTCCTTCTTGCTTACAAAATGACATTAACTGYGAAATAGTGTTATATTGCAGYGTCCCGTATGTTGGCCATTTTTCACCATTCTCCAAGACATATTCTGGCCACCATGTATTACAGTAATCAATCAACTTAGCTTTACGTAATTCATCCCCAAAATTACCCTGTTTCCAATGTGCTAACAAGCACCCCAAAGGAGAAKTTTGCGGAATAGAGGCATTGCAGCCTAAAATCCCTTTCAGCTTCTCCATCCAAAAATATACCACAAATTGCCGAACCTGCAACGCTTTCATGATTGTCTTATGGAACGGCGCCTAGGCAATACCACTTAGGAATTCCTTTAGCCCAATCAGCGTAGCTTTTGCTGTGTCTTATTGGCAGGCACCCAAACCAAAGTAAAAGCACCTTACCTTTCTCCCGGGGACGTTGTGAGCGGCAGAGGCGGTCGCGGCCGATGGGCTCCCCGAGAATCCCTTGGTGCCGGCTGGAGCGTGATCGGGTCGCGAACTCGCTCAGCAGCACTCACAGGGTCCCATCTGGGGTTGCCAAAATGTTAGCATTCAGAAACACATAATCACATAAGCGATTACATGTAGGTGCTTTATTAAGAGCTCTGAGAATCAGGGGCATGTATGAGCCCAAATCTGACTCCACCATACATTCGAGAGGAATGGGTTTTTATATTCTATCATTATATAACTTACATGTTAATTATTAAACTTATATTGTTCTATTGTATATAGATTTCAGCTAAGCATAGCCCCTTAAGTTTCCAACATAGTTTCTCATGATTCTTCCTATGATTATATAATAATTATACTTAATTACTAAACAATCATCACATCTAACAATTATATCATTTATCATACTGCTTATGCAGGTGCAGTGATCTGABAAAACACAAAGCCTAACATTTTCAGAATCTATCTTTAGCAGTTTTCAGGGTCCCATTATCAGGTAGATTCCAGAGCAAAAATTTACCTCCAAAGGAGAAACAACAAATTGGATACATTCCCTGGAAGATTGTGGGCCTGTGGTTATGAATTCAGGTCCCAAAATGAGAGATCAGAAGACTTCAGGAGAATCCTGGGAGGAATCTCAGCTCAGATCCAGGACAACACAGTTTCCACAAGAGGGGAAAAATTACCTGACACAACTCATGGACAGGGACATCTTCAACCAGAGCTAGCTGCTCAAAGCCCCATCCAACGTGGCTCTGGATTTTTGCAAGGATGAGGCATCCAACACCTCCCTGGACAGTCTGTTCCTTGCTTTCACCACTCTCCGTGTAAAAAATCTCTGCCTCATGGTGGGATCTTCTTGGATGACAGTGTGAGGAGTAGAAGGCCAGCAGAGCTCATGGAAGGAAAATACTCATTTAATGGCACTGCTGGCCTGGGCAGAATTACCACGGCTCAGAAAGGCCGCAGGTGGGGCAAGGGAAGCCAAAGCTGGGCCAGTGGTGAAGGAGCCAACAGGGCTGAAAGAGGATCAGGAAGGAGGACTCCCTGTCCTTGCCTGTCCAGAGGGTCCTTCCCCAAGAGCTTTGAACCTACCTTCAAGTGCCTGAGCTCTTGGTCCCCTTGGCCATGGCAGTCGTGTGCACCAGCGAGGTCTGTGAGGAGTCAGGTTGTCCTCATGGCACTGGCGCTGTGTCCTTACAGCCCTGGGGACACTGCGCACTATGACACTGCTGTCCTTCCCTGGGCACTGCCCATCACAGCCCAGGCTGCCCCCAGGGAGAAACCCTGGGCTCTGGGAGAGACAGGATCTCTCATCCCAGGGACCAGGATTCAAGCCTTGGCCCTTCTGCTCCATCAAACCAAGGGTTCGCTCAGCACCAGAGCCACCAGCCCAGTGCCTCTCCCTGCTGTAATCACAGCCTCCAATCATTGGTGCTAACAAGGCTCTGGCGAGACTTCATCAGGAAGGGTTTTGAGTAGCAACTCTTCATGCTCCAAGACACTTTGGGTTTTTCTTCTGACGTGGATTTATTGAGGGACTGCTGCTATCTCCTCTCAGGATCTGAGGATTGTGGACTCAACACCAAATACACTCCAGGTTTCATTAAAATGAAGAAAGGCCTAATGAGTTGTTACCTTCCCAGCCCCTTTGTCAAGTCTTCAACATGTGTACAGCTAATTAGAGAGGTTTAAGGACTGGAGATAAAGATTCCAATGCCCACTTTAAAGACATGATAACAGTATTGTGCAGCTGACACTTATACAGGGTATCCTAAGGAGACCACTACCAATGGAAAAACAGTTCCTCGAGGCCCATCATGGGATGGACAATTCTGCCCATCCCCTCCACCTGCCAGCTCTTTGTCTCAGTGGTCACCTGGGACATGCCTCACTTTCTGTGATGTGAGACTTCTTCRTTGAATTCTGTAGTGATGTTACTGTTGTTATAGAGTACAACACACCACAAAGTAYCACGACTCCATCAGAAGGGTGCAAGAGAGATTTATTATAGCAACATGTTGCTTTTATACTCTTTCTAGATATTTACATTCACTTAACATATACATTCACTGCCCATTGGTTATGGGAAAGAAACAAAGTTCTCAGTGGGTGAYCAAGGAGCCACACCATTCTGTGAGCCAGCTAGAGTCTGTATCGCTTAACTTTCTTTCCTTCATCATGTCTCCAGGGTGACAACATTGGTGTCTTCCTCAGGAGAGATATGGGGCTCTCCTTTATCTTCAGGAGGCCTTTGCTGGCTCACAAGAACAGCACAGAATGTTACAGCTCCTTTACACCAACTTCCACCTCCTTTCACCCTAGATCTGGCTGTAAATAGGCATGGAAGGATTTCTGCTGATTATAAAAAAGATCGTAATTAAAAGTAATAACAACAAAAATAGCCACAAAAACAAACAAACAAACAAACAAACAAAAACAAAACCGCAAACAAAACCAAAACCAAAATAAACAAGTAAAAAACCAGAAACCAAAAACCCCACCAAAAGCCAGAAGTGAAACATGATAAATGGTGTAACACAACAAGTGACTCCTACATCCTCCACGAACGCTGCAGACAGTGCCTGCTCTGGCAGGGAGGTGCTGTTGCCCAGGGACCCCTCACAGCCCCACTGAGGTTTTGGGGGATGTCAGACGTCTCCACCTCTCACCCTGCAGCTGCTGGCACACCACACTGGCCCCTGCATGTCCCACTGTGCATCCAGGACTCTGCCCCACTGCAGGATCTCCATGTGCCTGTCGCACCAGCTCCCACTGACCACCTGGCACAGGAACACAGAGATGGCAGGGCCTGGGGAGCACTGGGGAGGACCTGGCTGCTGCTGCTGGGGGCACCTGGGGACCACTGYGGGTGGGCTGGAGTTCTGCCAACACTCACCTCAGCAAAGGACAGCAGCAGCATTCCCATGGGAGCAGGGTGAGGGCCCCAAGGCAGTCACTGGCCACTGCTTCAGGCAGGCTTCAGTCCCATCCCAGTGGAACAAGTGCCCCCAGACACATCTGGTTCCTCTTGAAAAATTCACGAATGGAAGTGGCAAACCCACAGTTGAGGTGGCCCCAGAGAACATGGGTATGCACAAGTCCCATCAGGAGGCACAGGGAGTTCCCCTGGTCCCCAGCACCTGAAACTCCACTCTCTCCTCGCACATGGTGCTGCCATTCACCAGCCTGAGCCCTGTTTCCTGAAGCACAGGGAAAGGTGAGGCGGGGGGTGGGAGCTCCTGCCCCCTCAGCAGCCTGGGGAGGCTGCAGGGACAGCATGCAGACAGTGCCATCAGCCCTTCTGTCCCATGCCTGTGCCTGTCTGTGCCACACTCTGGGCCTGTAACCCCTCCAGTGAGTGCTCAGGTGTGCGATGACAGTGGCACCATTGGCACTCCAGCACRGTCACCCAACCTTCACCCCCTCTGGCAGCCACTGAGGGGGGCCCAGTACGATGGCAATGGTGGGTCCCTCACGCTCTGCCAAAGTGGCATTTGGGGGGCATGGCAGGGACTCGTGAGGGCGGGCRAGAGGGGGCCAGAGCAGGAGCCAGATTTGGGCTGGGAAGGGACACTGGGACACTCCAAAAATCCACCCAAGTTGTCCCACCACCCTCCCCAAGCCAGCCCAACTTCACCTCCAGGATATTTTCAAAGTGCCTCAAAAGTTGTGCACGGTTTGGGGGACAAGGATGATTTGCAGAAACAAACAAACTCCACAACTTTTGTGAAAGTTGTAGAGCTGTATGTTTATTACAGCACTGGACGCATGTGGGAATTGTTCCCCTAAAATGATATGCATACCTCTGGGAACTCCAGATCTTTTATTTCCCTCTCAAATACATATGCATGCAATTTCACAATAGGTTCATACATATTCATTCTATTGATTCCGTGTGACATTTGCCAATAATTCTTCYTTATCAGAAAGAACTCCTGGGTCAGGTTACCCTGCTCTGTCTGCCCCCCCCCCCGCCTTATCTCTTGTCCTTCAGCTGAAGCAGTCCCTCCAAGCACAGGCCCCTCAAGAGAGCAGGCAGTCAGACTAAACAGCAACCTACAGACTTAACTCAAAGATGTACATTTCACCTAAATCAAAATGGATTTCTACTCTGGAAAATTTCCACTCTGCCTCAAGGGAGAGGAACATCAAGACCCCCTCACACCCATATCTCAGTATCTTCAAGCCCAGCCAGGAGCAGCAGCAGGGCCAAGGTTGACAAATTTCCCCCACACTGATGACACAGCCAGAYACGTGGTAGGCTGCCTCAGGCTTTATTGTCCACCAGCATCCCAGGAGGGAACAGAAAATCCACCTGCAGACGCTAAGTCCGTAGGCTCACAATGGTTCCTTGCTTCCATGGGGTTCTGTCAAGCCATAGTAGAACCTTGGTGCCATATTGTTCCATAGCCTCACAATGTTCTCCTGGGTTCCATGAGGTCCCTCTGTGACACACTGCAGCCTTGGTTCCATGAGGGTCTCGGGTTCCATGAGGCTCCACTAAGTCTCATTAGAGTCCTGTTTCCATTGGGTTCAATAACCTCACGATGCTCTCCTGTGTTCCATAAAGCCCTGCTGTGACACATTGGAACTGTGGTTCAATGAGGCTCCATAAACTCACTAGGGTCTCTTGGGTTCCATGCTGCAAGCCTTTTTCACATGAGTTCCATCGACTGACAGTGGCCATCTGCATTCTGTGAGGTCCAGCTAGATCACATCAGAGCCTTGCTTTCATGAGGTTCTAATCCCTCACTAGGGTCTCCTGAGCTTCATGAGGCCCCACTGTSTCACACTGGAGYGTTGGTCCCATGAGGTTCCAAACCCTCTCACTATGGTATCTTTGGTTCAATGAGGTTTCTCTGAGTCATAGTAGAGCCCTTATTCCATTGGGCTCCAAAACTGTAGGAAATAAGAAAAGCCTTACAGAATAAGGACCTTTTTCACCTTTGTTCAACCCTGTTCACTTCTGTTCACCAAAAGGCACTCTGGGAAGGGTTCAGCTATGGGTYGGATGGCTGGAGAGTGGGTTGGTGGTCACCTGGTGTGTGAGGCAGGGATTGGCTGGGGAGATGCGTGGACACCACATGACCTGAGAGCTGACTGGATCAAGGGACACGYCAACAGCGACACTGCAGTGGCAGGCAGCCAATGCGTGCTTGTTTGGGTTAAGTTTTGGTGAAGTTTTGAGTATAAAAAGGCTCAGTTCGTTACAATAAATTCTCTTCCTCGGAGCAAGCAAGGAGCTCTGTGTGTCTTTGTTCCCCATGCCTATGGTACAGATTTGGGGTTCACTCCCTGAAAAACACCAATTCACCCAGAACTCTAAAACGAGTATGGACCTGTATGAACCAGCATCAACCAGTATAGACTGGCATAGGCCAGTATAGACCAGTATGAACCAATACAGACTTGTAAGGGCTCTCCCAGTCCCTCCCAGTCTGCTTTTAACCCTTCCCAGTGCCCTTCCAGTATAAACCAGTAACCCCAAACTCCCTTTTAACTCTTTTTTAACCCTCTTTAAACCCTTCCAGCTCAAACCAGTGCCCTCCCAGTATAAACCAGTACAAACCAATACACACCAGCCCCCTCCCAGTGCTCCCAGTCCACACAGGCTGCAGCAGATGTCCACATCAGGATTGGCCACCAGGATGATGCTGGTCAGGGACAGCACCTGGGCAGGTGGCACCCCCTGTGGGGCAGGTAAATCCCAGTTCAAACCAGTATAACCAGTATAGCCCCAGTAAATCCCAATTTCATCCCAGTAATATCTAGTACCATTAAGGGCAACACCTGGGCATGGGATGGCCCCTGCTGGACCATGCCAGGTCCAAACCAGTACAAACCAGTATAGACCTAGTAAATCCCAATGCCCTCCCAAYCCCCTCCCAGTGCAGCCCAGTAACCCCCCAGGGATTTCCCAGTTCATCCCAGTAACTCCCACTGACCTCCCAGTATGGCCCAGTTACCCTCCCAGTTCAAACCAGTAACTCCCAGTTCATCCCAGTCCCTCCCAGTTCAAACCAGTGACCTCCCCCAGTATAAACCAGTCACCTCCGAGTATGGTATGGAACAGTAACATCTCAGTGACCTCCCAGTCCCTTCCAGTCCAAAACCAGTATAAACCAGTAAAAAAATCACCCTTCAACCCCTATTTATCCTTTTTAAAAATCCTTTAATCCCCTCCCAGTCTGCCCCCTCCCCCAGTACAAACCAGTACAAATCGGTACCCCCAGTAAGGTGTCCATGGCCTCCCAGTACTGCCTCAGTTTCTCCTCCTGCTGCTGGTGCCAGGCAGAGTCGGGGGGGGGGGGGTGGAGCGTATCTGCCATGCTGGGACAGGGAAACTTGGGATGGACTGGGACACTGGGAGGGAGCTGGAAAGCTTCTGGGCAGTACTGGTGGGCACTGGGGGTCACTGGGAGGAGACTGGGACTAACTGGGAGGGACTGGGATGTGGCTGGGAGGGAGTGATGGCAACTGGAATATACTGAGAAGGGGTTTGTGGGCACTGGATGGGACTGGGATGTACTGGGAGAAACTGGAAAGTTACTGGTGGACACTGGGAGGTCCTGGGAGCCACTAGGAGGAGACTGGAAGTAACTGGAAGGGAACTGGGAGGTCTGGGAGGGGAAACTGGGAGCACTGGGACAAACTAGGAGGGGAAACTGGGAGCACTAGGACAAACTGGGAGGGGATTGGTTCATATTTGGAAGGACTGTGAGGATATTGGGGAGGACTGGGAGATACTGGAAGGGATTTAGAGAAACTGGGAGCAGTGGAGAGTACTGGGAGGGAACTGAGAGGGACTGGGAAGCACTGGGGAAGAACTGGGAGGGATTGGTGGGCACTGGAAGGGACTGGGAGCACTGGGATGGACTGGGATAAACAGGGTGTTCTGGGAAGGGAACAGCAATAAACTGGGAAGATACTGGGGGACATTGGGAGGCACTGGTGGCAACTGGGATGGACTGGGAAGGGGTTTGTGAGAACTGGAGGGGACTGGGAGGGACTGGAATATACTGGGAGCTACTGGGAGGAGACTGGGATGGACTGAGAGAAACTGTAAGAGACTAGAGGGGATACTGGGAGCACTGGGATGTGACTGGCAGAGACTGGGAATTGGTTTGTGTGGACTGAATAGGACTGGGAGGGACTTGAACATACTGGGACATACTGGGAAGTTACTGGGTGGTAATTGGTGGGCACTAGGAGGAGACTGGGAGTAACTGGCAGGGCACTGGGAGGGGATTCATGGGGACTGGGATGGACTGGGAGAAACTGGGTGGGGACTGGGAAGTTACAGGGTGGTTACTGGTGGGCACTGGGGGGTACTAGGCGGGTACTGAGACGGCACTGGGATGGACTAGGGAAGGTGCATTGGAAGGTTATTGGGAGGTACTGGGGAATGGGGGAGGAGCGGCCTCCGGGCCCTGCCGCTTCCATTCCCCCGGGGGGCGGGGGGGGGGGGGGTGTCCCTAACCATTTCCTCTGCTCGCCGCTGGGGATCCGGGACCTGCAGGCAACGCCGCGGCTAAGGGAGGTCCCGGCGGAGCCCAGCGGATGCCAGGGCCTTTCCGGTGATACCGGTCCCGGTGAGATTCTCCCCGCCCTGCAAACGGGACCCACCGGAGCGGCGGCGGCGGCGGCTGAGGGCGGCGCGGGGGCTGTCGGGAGCGGCGGCGGCGCGGGGCATTGTGGGACACGGCGGCAGGCGCCGCTCTCCGTTCTCCGCGGCAGGCCTCAGTGCTGGCGTGGGCAGCGCAGCAGCAGGGAGGTGATGAGGGGGAAAACGCGGGGTGGGTGAGTGTGTGTGGAATTAATCCACGATGTCAGAGGTTTATGTCCAAAAAGGAGACAGAGGAGTCCTGTAACTTTATTCGAATAAAGGGAGAGGCCATGGGGAATTTCCGGTGGGGTCTCTCAGATGATTGGAGGATGCAGCCTCTCTTTTATCTTAAAATCCCTGCTGCATCACCCTCTTCCTTTTTCCCACGGCTGAGGTAATCAGAAGGTAAAGACTTACCGAATCGCCTGCTCTATGCATCCNCCCCCCCCCCCCCCCCCCCAGTATGCACCCCCTTTCATTATATCAAAGAAAGAAAAACCTACTCATTATTTGACTTTGTTCTCATGCTCTAGGTTCAGTAATTTAACAGGGCCTTTGCTGAGCAACAGTCTGTGTTGATCAGTAACATTCTCTAGAGCTAATAGCTTATTTTGTTACTTCCCTATCTCTGAGTTCATGGCCCTATCCCCAAGCAGATTCACACGGTCTGTTTGTAAAGACACATTCATCTTATTTCTTTCAATCCCTCCTCTTTTATTTTCTTAGTAATTGCCTTTACAAACTTTAAATACCATTGATTTAATCTTTTCTTCCTGGGTCTTCTTTGACCCAATGACATAATTCTCTGTCCTTGAGTTGTTTAATTTTCCACAAACTCCTCATTTTTATGCTAATAGATAATATAATACCATCTGATGTTGAAATGTTCCATTTCTCATCTGACTGGATTTCATTCCATCTGCCTCAATATTTGTAACAATCATAAGAAGGGCAATTGGGGGTCCAACAGTCTAAACCCAAAGGTAAGGTTTATTCAMAAATGCTTTTTCCTGCATTTGTGAATAAACACCCTGTCCTTTTTAGGCAATAAATACCTCTTTCAGAACAATGAAGCTGCCATGGAGTTCCTTCCTCATCCCAAAATCCTGTTCCGTTATGGACCTCACTCGGGATGCTGACCCACCATTTAAGTTCGGCTTGGCTGGCCACCCATGGCCAGCTTTMAGGTCCTCGTGCCCCTCCTGACCCAACAATTGCTAAGGTTAAGAACTTTTGCTACTTCTTCTCCTAAGGCTGCAAATTGATTCTCCCACATCTGGCCCAACCCTGACTGACAATATAAACTATTAGGGAAAATATTCTAATAGTGTAATCTAATTATTTAGTCAAATTCTCACATTGTCTTCCCCACCACCTGTGGCGACCAAAGGCACAGAAACAATTTAACATAAAGAAAACAGTGACAATAAGGATTGTCCTACCAGTGGCTGGAGATGCCRGAGGAGGGTGGCCAGGATTGCAGAGGATTCCAGCAGAGGATGTGTGGGCAGGCGCAGGGGCTTGGCCCGCTGTGGAGCCCTGGCTGCTGCTGCGTTGCCTTCAGGGCAGGCTCAGGGGCGGCCTCCCATCCTCCTGCTGCAGGTGGGAAGTGCAAATCTCCGGGGCTTCAGAGCCCTTGGGGCCAGGATGAGGGGTCTGCCCGTGTTCAGCTGTGCTGGCGGCTGTTTGTGGCCTCAGGGCCCCTTGGCCCCCAGTGGTGCTGCTTTGCACTCCTTAGGCAGGAGCCGATGTCCTGGCTGGGTGTTGGGAACAGCAAAGTCCCAGGGCAGGCTCTGTGCCAGCCCAGCTTSCTGTGGGAGWGATTTCACAATAGACAGGATTCTGGCCACAGACTGCCTTAAATGTACATCCCTTATSTCCACCATGCACTAGGTGGAGAATTAACAGGGCAAGGAGTTCCAGACATCAATTCCAAGGGAGATAATTGAATATCTGCCCTGGGTCTGGCTCTTATTCTTGCCAGAGCCAATGGCAAAAGCCGTACCCACAGCATCTTGGTTTCTATTTCTAGCTTCCGAAAGTGTTTCTTCATTTCTTCACTCATTTTCTTTTCTACCTGACCTGAGCTCTGGGGGTGCCAGGAGGTATGAAGTTCCATTGTATTCCTAAACCAGTCATAACTCCTTGAAGAGTTTTTCCTGTAAAATGAGTTCCTCTGTCTGAGCCTATTGCATCCATGATCCCATATCTTCAAATTATTTGTTCCAAAATTACTTTTATTAACTGATCCTGTTGTTGCTGAAGCAGTTGGAAATGCTTCTGGCCACCCTGTTAGCTGACATGCTGTTACCAGAAGATATTTAAGCCTTCCCACTTGGGGCATTCTGCTAAAATCCACCTGGCATCTTTTGGAAGGGACATAGGACAAGGCCCAAGGCCTCCCTCTGGCAAGTTTCTTTTTAACTTGGTGTTRTGAGAAACTGCTCACTTTGAAAATTTAAAAGTTTTATTAAACCTTGACAAAAATACAACAAAAGGACTACATAAGGAAAAATTCACAGCACTGGGAACTACCCTCGTGGATACCACATGGCCAGTTCATCTTCAAGATGTATGCTCCGTCTTTTATACCCCTGGGGGTTGCATCAGCCAACTCTGGGCCCTCCCAAAGTCTGTCAGTCAGCTCTTCTTTGCCATTAATTGGTGGAGACTGCCTTCTTGTAACTTGATTGGAGGTCAGGTGTTGCCATGCCACACCCCCTAAGCAACAAGCTTTTTTATTCCCAACTGCCCCATGCAAGGGAGATGTGCATGCCTTCTTTCTACCTGTCTTAGACAGAAATACAGAGGATGGGAAAAGGGAACTATGGGGGGAACAGAGGACATCTAAACTAGAATAACATAACTATACATCACTRAAGCTTTTCTTAATATTCACACAATAGTCATCCCTTAATTGCGAGAGCCAATCATCTCTCTCTACCTATAACAGTGCCTAGGGGATGTTTTTTTATCACATATAGTTTTTGGGGTTCATTGTTTTGTTTTTTGTCCGGGATGGTTGCTGCTCCAGGAGTATTGCAGTGAGTGGGAGCCAGGTTGGGGTTTCCAGAGAGAGTTTGGGGCAGGGTGTGGGGCAGCTCCTTTCCTTCCCAGCCAGCTGTTGGAGTGGCCACACTGCTGGTGTTTCTGACTGGAGATCCTGCTGCTTCTGAGGGTTCTGTCTGTTTCTTTTTGTTTCTTTTCCTTTGGCACTGTGACTGGGCTTGCTGGCTTGCTTCTCTGCTTCTCTGCTGCTTGGGAGCCCAGAGCCAGTGCATGCTGTGCCAGGAGTGGGAACACCCCGTTCCCCACCAGGGGCTGCCTCCTCTGCACAAGTCCAGACCCCAGGACCAGCCATTGCCAGTGAAAAATCGCAGGGAGTGATTCCCTGTCCAGCCCCACTGTTCTCTGCCACTGCTTCAGAGCATCTTGACAGACTGTAACCCAACACCTGGACACCCCACAGCTTCGGGCAGGGCCCTGGAGTTTCTGCTGCCTCTCTCTTRCTGCCCTGGGTGAGCCTGCCCTGCCATTCCAGCTTGCTGCTCCTGAAGTTCTGGCTATAGCTCCTGTTGCTATCCAGAGGGGGCACTGGGACCAGCTGCCCTGGGGGGTTTGTAAAAGAAATCCCTTTTCCACCCGCTAATTTCAAAATTATAATAATTATGAGGGAAGGGGGTCATATTCTCCATTCCTAGGTTCCAGCCTTCCTTGGCCAACACATCTTTCAAACCTTGGTGTTAGCACAAATCAAGCAACCTTTAGGAGCTTTTTTTGCCATACCAAAAATACCCAAGGCAGGACATCTTGAGGAAGCCTTCTGTCAATCCTCAGGAACTCCAAGGGCTCCCTGCATGGAGCTGTTTCAATATTTGTAAGGCCGGAGGCTTTGGTATCCATCCCTGGCAGCCTGGAGGAGTGGGGGAGCCTGGAGATGAGCAGGGTCCAGGAGATAAAAGGGTCGCCAAGAGAGGGGTGAGCCTCGAGTGCCTGGAGTGGGGGGAGCCTGGGACCCTTGGGAGCTAAAGCAGAATTAAGGGAGAAGGGACCTGTGGGACCTGCAAAACCCTCCAGGCATCCCAAAGCAGGACCCCAGAGTGGGAGAATCCACAGGACCCCCAGCAGYCCCAAGAAGGGGGGCCTCAGAACCTCAAAGTGAGGAGATTAGAAAGGGAAAGGCTTTTTTGGGATTCACTCTTGATTATTGGAGGTTTTACRGACACCAGACACCTGGTGACTTCTAGAGATGGACTTGGGCAGGAGGAACACCCAGCCCAAGGCACTCACACCTTGTTTACCCCAAACCCCAGGATTTCTCATTCTCAAAGCTTGGCCAGATGGAGAAGGAGGCTGCGAGGAAGATGCCCTGGGACTCCTCAGCAGGTGAGGAGGAAGTCAGTGCTCCTTTCCCCCTATCTCCTGCTCCATCTCCCAGCCCAGCATGGCCCCCGGCTGCAGGACAACCCCACTGCCAACACTGTTCCGCTGGGGACACATTGGGAGTATCTCTTGCCCCTTCCCTCTGGCACAGAGGCAAATCCCATCCTCTCCTTGTCCTTCCTCCCCCAGACAAGGAGCAGAGGATGGAGACCAGGGAGGACAAATCCCCGCAGCAGGACCTTGTGGAAGAGGCCATTTTGAGCAACTCCACAGTGCAGGAATCCAACGGGAAGGAAAAGCCCCAAAGATCCCACACRAGGAGGGGCTCCAAACCCAGCCCAGGATGCTCTGAGGAGGAAAGACCTACCCTGTGCCAGGAAGGTGGACAGAGCTTCAGCCAGAGCTCAGACTTGGTGGTCACTGAGCACCATCGAATCAGGGAGAAGTCATACAAGTGTGGGGAATGTGAGAGGAGCTTCAGCCACAGCTCCAACCTGAAGAAACACCAGAGGATCCATACTGGGGAGAAGCCCTACAAGTGTAGGGAATGTGGGAAGACCTTCAGCCGTAGCAACAACCTGGCCCGTCATGAGAATATCCATGATAATGAAAGGCCTTGCAAGCGCTCTGAATATGGGAAGAGCTTCAGAGAGACATTCAAACTAAACCAGCACAAGATAAATTGCTCTGGGGAACAGCCCTATGTGTGTGAGGAATGTGGGAAGAACTTCAGCCGGAAATCCAACCTGGTCCGCCACGAGAGGATCCACACTGGGGAGAGGCCCCACAAATGTCCCAAATGTGGGAAGAGCTTCAGCCAGAGCACCCACTTGGATGTCCACCAGTGCACTGACACCAGGGAACAGCCCAACAAGTGTGAGAAATGTGGGAAGAGCTTCAGGAAGATTCACAACCATCTGTGTGTGGAAACCAGGGTATGTGACAGCTACAAGTGCTGGGAATGTGAGAAGAGCTTCAACCAGAAGTCCCACCTAACAGTCCACATGCGCACTCACACTGGGCAACAGCCCTACAGGTGTGAGGAATGTGAGATGAGCTTCAGCGATCGCTCCAACCTGAACCACCACCGGAGGACCCACGCTAGGGTACGGCCCTACCTATGTGAGGAATGTGGGAAGAGCTTCCCCAGGGGGTCTCACTTGTCCCAGCACCAACAGAGGCACTGGTAAGGAAAGCTCYGCAAATGCCCTGACTGCAGGGATTTTGGGGCATCCCACATTTTGGAAGTGGTTTTGGGGTACTCTCCAATTCTTGGGGGGTTCCTGAGAACAGCTCCATGGAGCCACATTGCCAGGGTGGTTGTCTTGGGCACGAGCTCAGAGCTGTAGCCAGAGTCTGTTGCCTCAGTGTTGGAGGGCAGAGAAATGATGAATGGTCCCAAACATCTCCAGTGTGAATTGGGGGGTCAGAGCAAGTTCTGTGTACGTGGGGTGGCTGTTGCCCCATCCCCAGACACTGCAGCCTCTGGCCCAGTCCCAAAGTGGCTGCCAGGCCCATGGCACCCCAAAAATCCCACATGTGAGAGGGACCAGAGCAGGTAAAGGCCATGACACAGGTGTGACACTGACACATCCCATATCAGCTCAGATGACACTAGATCCAAAGCCATGGCTGTGGATATTTCTCTCCTTTCTCTCTCTCTTGCTCTGTCTCTCCCTCTCACTCTTCTCCTGACTTCTCAAAATCTGAATAACTTGAAGTTGGACAGGTTAGAGTTTGCTGAGTCAGTGCTTTGTGAAGTGCCTTACCATAATTCCAGGTTTAATGTAAATTATAAGCTAAATTAAACACTACCCCTCTGTAAATTGTTAAGCCTTAAGTTAGGTTAAATACTGTTAAGTGCTGTTCCTTTGCTAAATTGTTATGTTTAAGGTATAAGTTAAGGTTAAGGTATAAGTTAAGTTTGAGTGTTTGAGTGCTGTTAAGCTTTTAGGCCATATTCCTTTTATCCTTGCCCTCACTGTTCTTTTGTCAGATGCACCTAAACACACACGGACAGTTCTTGGTTCATTTCTGGTTTAACTGCCTGGATTTTGTTTTGTTTTGTTGTTGCTTTGTTTCTTTGCTGTGCCTGAAGTCTCCAGTCACAGGTAGAGTGACTCTTCCCAAAGAACTTTGTCATGCCTCACCACCTRTGCTTCTAATTGGTGATTTTTGTCAAATATGCTAATTTGCTAAACTTATAAACTATTTACCCCTTGGTAGGGTGGGCATTTTGTGGACATCTTCCATATTTGCCCCTTGGAGGCCTCCAATAAAGACCAGCCTTTATATTACCTCCTATACTAATATTATCTCCAAAGGGTGTTATTTTATTTCTAAGGCTTTTAAGGCATCAGTTTTTCTGGCATCTCAGATGGGACTGGATCCAGCAGCCTCCCTCTGGACCAGAAACATATTGCAAGGAATTTTTTCCTGTTGAACACTTTTAAGAATTTCCGTGCAATGACCTGAGGGGTGGTCCCAGGACCCCACAGGAGGTAACATAAAGGCAGCTCTTTTTGTTGTGTAGTGTGAAATTGTGCATTTGTGTGTTTTCAGGAAAATCAAGGCTCTTAGAAACCAAATTGTGACATTTTACAGGATCTCACCTGTTTCTTGAGGTTTGTTAGGCCACTTATTCTGTCCCAGCGTGGTGAGGGAATTTGCTTTTGGGGTTGTTTCTCAAGGGTTTTTTTTTCCCTTTCATCACTTTTTCTAACTCTTCTACAGCCACGGTGGGCGAAGGCAGAGGCAGAATCCAAAGGCTGATGTCACCTTTGTAGCTGAAAGCTGAGACCTTTCTTCCAACCTTTAAAATAAGAATTAGGAAAACACTGGGTGATTCATCACTCACTCTATTTGCCAAATGCTTCTAAGAAGGATCTACTGGAATTTTGCAAAGTGTGGAGAATAACAGATAGTTGAGGATGGTTTACTGAATTAAATTTTTAAAATACCTTCTGCATCCCTGTGAATAAGAAAGRCCAAGGACTGAGCAAAGGAAAGAATGTAAAAATATGGACTAATTCTGAATATGCATTTAATGTTTTCGGTGAGGTCATCTGGAAAGAAAGAGGACTGGCAACTGTTCAAGGCCATGGAATTGAACACACTGAACAGATCCATGCACTGCTACAGAGTATTTAGAAGTCTAGAGAAGCAGCCTTTATACACTGCAAGATTCATCAAAATGGGGAAGCAACTCTTCAATTAGAGAATCATTTTGTTGATAAAATAGTAAAAGAAGCAAGAAAAGGGATCTTAACAGTGGTGCCACAGAAGGAAATCAGTTTGACAAGGTTTGCCCCAAAATGTGATCAACAGAACCATCAGTTTTCTGGCACAAAGGTTGAAATCAAGGAAAGTGAATGGACTGTTACATCAGAGGAACAGACTGTAGTCCCACCTCAGCGAGAACATAAAAAACACTTGCAGGGGAACAAGAAACCTTTTGAAACATCTGAAGAAAGCAGTAACAGAAAAGGAAAAAACTGATACTGTACAATCTGTAACAAATGTGAAATCTTCTGTAGAACCCACCCAAACATGAGCAAAAGAGTTGTGTTAGAAATAACAGAGGCAGGGGATTCTCCTGGACATTGTTGGCAAATAAATTCTACTGAGTTACCACCCAAAAAGGATACAGGTATGTATTAGGATTAGGTGATACCTTTAGTGGACGGTCTGAGGCTTACCCCTGTTGCACCAACACAACAAAAGGAAGTGGTGGATATTTTACTAAATCATATAATTCCAGTGTTTGGGGTTCCTTTGGAGTTGGTCCCCCTGTGATTGGAGATGTTAGTCAAATGTTGGGAATTGTTTGGGATCTATAAATTCCTTACACACCCCAGATAAATGGTAAGACTGCATGTGTGACTGGAACCCTCAAAGCACAGATTAATAAAATTTGTTGGACACATCCATGACATGAGTTCAAGTTTTACCTAGAGCCTTACTGAGAATCCACATACAACCCAAGTGTTGCAGTAAGGTAGAAAAATTATTAAAAAAGGCCTCATAAAATCAGGCCTGCTCTGTTAGATCAGTGACCTTGTCAAGCTAGCACTTTGCAAGTTCCCATGTGAAAGCAATCCTGGTGTGAAGAGTTCGTTAACATAACAATTTATTCCTGAGTGAAAAACAACTAGCACCTGCATAAACATTAAATCTATCCCATGAGAACCAGAGAAGAAAATATGTAAACAATTTAATAGAGAGATTTGATGGACAAGTAAAGTATCTCTTACTAACCAATAAAGTAATTGGCAAGAAAGCTACTAACCCAATTGGAATCATGCACAAGGTATGTAAAACTGTATAAAAACGAGTTACTTGAATAAAGAATAAGCTTTTTCACCCTGAAGGAAATAAAGTCTCATGTGATTTATTTCGATACCAAAGCAAAAAGACAACGTAAGTCCTAATGAAACATGGCATGACAGGCCATATCAAATTGTATATATTATATATATATTATATATATAAYTTACATATATATATAATTATATATATATATTCTTCACAGGAGGAATTCATATATGAGGGGAAAAATTATAGAGGRATTTAATTGTTTGAAGTTCCACTTTGCAGAAGCTCCAGAGATTTGTCATGTTATCCAGAGAAATCTCTGCTCCTGAAACAACTGGAAAACAGAGACTGACACAAATCAGGATGATGTGGTTTAAATTGTTCTTTTTGTGCTTGTTATCTGTAACCGTAACTCAAGTTTGGCCCCAAAATTTGCATGTAAATGTAGCCCAAAATGTATCCAAAAGCTCTTCATAAGAACAACTTGTCAGGGTGATACTGGATATGTGAAAATCTGGCCTGGTAAGTTTGCCCCTAGATAAAGATCAGGCCTGTGCTCTTGGGGCTGTAATTCCACACATAATATTTGATCACATTAAGGATTATTGGACACACTGAAAGGCAAAACTTCAAATGCAATTTCAGCCTTACAAGAAGAAGTCCATGATTTTTCTGATATAGTTTTACCAAACAGGATAACTTTCAATTTCCTACTAGCCACAGAATTATTAACACTGTAGTTGTTCTTATGTAGATCAGAGTGAAAGAATTATTAAAGACTTGGTTGAAATTTGAAAGCAAACTAAAATTCTACACCAGGTAGCTTTCAAAAGTCTTGTTGAACTTTGGATATATCTTCAGTACACTCTCTTCATGGTTACTGAACTGGACCTGAATAAAAAGTGTATAGTTGGCATCTGTATTATATGATGGTGTGGTTAAATATGGAGCAAACTAGACAACATAGTCTCTAAAAAAGAGGAATTACGCAGAATTTCTGCCTTTTTTAATTTTATATAGTCTCTGCATTGTTTACTCATTTACAATAACAAACTACAGAGCTACATTTGTAGCTCTGTAGTCCGTTATTGTAGCTTAGCTTCATTATTTCCCCACACAGAAAGACAAAACACATTTCAAAGCCTCTATCCTATCTTGGTTCTCCTTAGAAACCAAGGTCAAAACCAGCTCTTYRGGACCAATTTTCATAAACAAAGTACAGTCCTGTTGGAGGGTATCCTAGGGTGACTTTATGATGCTTGTATCCCCAATCATGTGGTCTGTCTATGCTGGATATTCTATTCTGTGCCTCCAAGACTGGCTCAGAGCGAAGGCAGGGAGAAGCAGCACAGAATTTTTGTTATCAGCCTCACTCACTCACTCCTCCACATTTGGCAAGACTGTTGATGTCTAGGCATAGACGGGGCAGAACAACACACTCCTTTTGCTTTTTACTTAGTTAGTTAGTTTAGCTAGCTGAGGCAGTCTGAGTTTTCCCTGGACTGTTTTTCTTTCCCTTTTTCTTAGAGCCATTTGAACCTGCTCCAGACTGGGACCTGGGGAAACACTGAGTGCTCAGACTCTGCAGCCTTCTGGGGCCTTCTCTGCAGCCTTTCCCAGCGCCGAAGGGACAGAGAACAGAGCGACCACCCACCAGAGAGACTTTCTGAATTTGTCATCTCTTCAGAGCAGCAAATGAGTGTTGTCATCTGGTATTGTTCATTTTGTGTGCTGGGGAGTACTTTACCTATTAAATAAACAGGGGTTTTTTCCACTTCTCTCTGAAGAAATTCATCCAGAACTGATTAAAGAAGAGAGGCCGTGTAGGTTGGCTTTCTGGAGGGGCCCCTTTTGGAGGCTTTCTCCCAGATTTGCCCTAAACCAAGACCACAGGGGGTGAAGGCTTAGAAGACCCAGGGGGGAATTGCATCACCACTTGCACTCCTAATTGGTGATTTTTGTCAACAATGCTGATCTGCTAAACTTGTAAAACTATTCACCCTTTGTGGGTGTGGGCATTTTGTGGACATTTTTCATATCTACTCCTGGAGGTCTCCAATAAAGACCAGCTTTTATATTACCTCCTATACAAGTATTATCTCCAAAAGGTGTTGCTTTATTTCTAGGTTCTTTAAGGCCTCACACAGTGGGGCCTTATGGCATGCAGGAGACCACCATGCCATAATGATATCTTGGGGAACCAAGTGTCAACTGCAAACACAACAGGGGCTCATGGAACACAGGTGCCATTTGAATAGTGCCTGGGCACACGGAATTCAGTGTCCATTGTGACACAGCACAGCCACATGGAACTCAGCAGAACATTGTGACAACATGGAATCTCATGGAACCAAAGCTCTACTTTGACAAACTGGGGCCTCCTGGGACACAGGTGCCACTGGGATGTTGCCAGTGCTGGTATAACCCAGTGCCCATTGTGACACAGCACAGCCTCATGGAACTGTCTTGGGGATGGTTCATATCCCATAACTATTTTGGGGTTGCTTTGTTTTGTGTTCATAATGGTCATTGCCTCCCCTCCCCCAGCTCTGAGAATATTGCAATGGGTGGAGGGGCAGCCTGGGATCCTGTGGGGGCTGGGGGCCTGAGGCTGCTCTTCCTTCAGGTTGGGGTGATCAACTCAGCAGCCATGCAGCACAGTGCATCTGATTTGAGATACTGTTGCCCTGCAGTTTTGGTCTTTTGCTTTTTTCCTCTTGTTTTTTTTTTTTCTCCCTTGGCACTGTGACTAGGGTTGCCAGTTTGCTTCTTTGCTCCTCTGCCACTTGGGAGCCCAGGCTGGTGTGTGGTGTGCTGAGACCTGGGAGCTGGGAGCACCCCTTCCCCTACCAGGCTGCTCCCTTTGTGTGATGACCCAACCTCAGGACCAGCCATCACCAGTGAACCATGCAAAGGAGAAATCTCCCACCCAGCCGCTGCTGTTTTCTGCCACTGCTTAATTAAGGGGTTTTTGCTACACTATAGTGCAACACCCTGCATCCATCAGGACAGCCCGCTGCTTCTGCTTCTGCTTCTGCCACCGCTCCAGGGTTAGTGCTACACTTTCATTCACCGCCCCCGGGGATCTGCTCCCCTCTGTTCCAGCTGCCACTCCGAGGCTTCTGCTACAGTCCAGTGTGCCCCTGCAGTGGCGCTGAGACCAGCTGCTCCCCGTGGCTTTGGCGAAAGGAGCCCCTTTTCTCTCCCTGCCGCCACCAGAGCCGCCACTGCCAGTGGAGAGGCTGCTGAGCTCGTGCCACAGCGCCCCCTGCAGCCACGGGGCGATCATCGCCCCTGCCCTGCCTGGCTGGGAGCCACCAGCGCCCCTGCTGGCTGTGCCCGGAACTGCACCAATGGGGAGGTTGCTTGACAGCTGAGAGAGGGCRGCTGCTGTGATTCTGGTTTTAATATTGTTGCTGCTGGTTTTGTTTGTTTGTCTTGTTGTGTATTTATCTATTAGTAAAGAATTGTTATTTCTTTTCCTATAACTTTGCCTGAAAGCCTAGTAATTTCAAAGTTATAATAATTTGRAAGAAAGTAAGGCATGAACCTATCACAGGAATGTTCATGCCTTATTTGGCACATACTTGTCTTTTGAACAAAGACAGGAACCCAGGAGACTTGTGACTCATGGAATTTCATGGAACCAAGGGTCAATTGTGACACAGTCAGGCCTCATGGAAGGCAGGAGAACATTGTGGTGCAATGGGAGCTCATGGAACCAAGTGTCAATTGTGACCATGGCATGGTATCATGGAACCCAGGTGCCACTGAGACAATGCCATGGCTCATGAAAGTGTGGCACCATTGTGACACAGCAAGGCCTCATGRAATCTGGAAGAACATTGTGGGGAAATGGAACATCATTGAACCAACAGTCAATTGTCACCACAGTGGGGTCTTATGGAACACATGAGACCAGTGTGATACAATGGAATGTTGTCAGGGTTGATGCTGGTGCAATGCCAGTGCCCCCATGAAAATATATGCTCCCTGGTGTCTGCTGTGAGATGTGACCAGGAATAGAGCAAAGCAGGCTCCAACTTAGGAATGAAGAAGAAAAAACTTTATTAACCTACAACTATATATAGAAAGAAACACACACAGAACTCAGAATGAAAACCTTCCAAAAACATTCSTCCTCCCCCCACCAAATTTCCCATACATCCATCCCTCAGATCACCAACTCAGTCCATCACCACCCTTTAGATAATCAATTCTCAGTTCAACAAGGAGAGAGGAGTCCTTCTTGTACCATAGGCTTCCCCTGGAAACACAGTTGAGACCTCTCATGTTTCCATGTCACACAAGGCACTGCCCGGAGATCATTTGCCATCGTGACATCTTCCTTCCATGCCCAGCGCTCTCACCACTGTGCATGGACCAAAGCTCCTTCTAGGGTTCCCTTTTTAAGGATGCTTTGCCCAGTTCCAAAAAAAAGCACAGTCTCGCACTTTCGGGACACCAGTCCCCCCCAGAATTCACCCCCTGGGGCCAAGGGGGAAAAAGAATTGAAGACGGSTACAGACAGTYSATGTTCTCAGCAGGATAAGTCAATATCAGCAGTGAGTGAGACCCACTGTTTCAGGACTGCTTTCTATGGGAAACCAGTCTAGGTCCAGTGAACACATCTGCAGGCAACGCTTAGCAGACATCCTGCTTCAGTCAGGCCAGCAGCCCTGCATCAGAATTACGGGGGTCTCAGTCTCAGTTCTTGGGAGGGGGCTTCAATCTCCGTCCCTCACGCTGGTAGCGGAGCAGATGAAGGATTTTCCATGGGGGCTACCACAGATGCCTCAGCAAGTTGATCTGGCCAAGAGGTGGGAAAATTCCTGGCCTATTGTCGCGAAGCAGGTGCAAGCATATAGGCCGCGTCACCCCTTGGCAGGCCCTGCTAGAAGCAGTCACTGTAGACACAGCTGTGAACAATCACTTGGCACGCCAGAACTCTGCTCAGGGGCCTCGGGGTCCCGATGCCTGTCCTTGCATTGTTGTGAGGGATATAAGGGGAACTTCAGACAGTCTTTCACATTCTCCCCTCCTTTTTCTCTCTCTCTCTATCCTTTATCTYCTTTCTAATCCTTCTATCACGTATGCTGTGGGCACTCAATAAAAGGTGCATTTGTTTTGATTAATACTGAAATCCCCTCCATGTTGTTTTTGCACTCTGAGATCGGTAAAATGAACAACCACAACCCCCACTTGTACTAGTAGATCGTGACAGCCACCCCCTCCCAGAGGCTGGAATTTCTATTGTGTGAGTTCTCTGATGTGCTGAGTGACTTCACATCGCTTCTGGCCAGAATGTCTGCTGAGGGCAGCCAGGCTGCTGCAGGGGCAGTGACCTCACAGCCATCACCATTGCAGCCCTGTCCCCTGGGCCTGGCTCTCCCCTTTCCTCTGCCCTCACTTGGTCTCTGTTTTCCCCCAACCCTGTCCCTGAAGCTGACAGAGATAGGGTGACACAGGTGACCTTTAGGCTTTTCAGGGCTCAGGCTCAACAGCTGTGATAGAGTCAATGCTGAGGTCACACTCTGAGGGCTGGGGCAGAGCCCAGCCAGAAATGACCCTGAAGCAGCAACTCTTCAGTGGTTGCTACCGGGCCAGGTTGCCAAGGGAGGTTTCTGGCCAAGCCCTGCAAGCAGCTGCTGCTGCCAAGGTGCCTTTGGTGCCTTAGGCTCTCCCTGGCACAGCTCCCAGCACGGCACTCTGCCCTTGTGCCCGAGGCCTTCCCTGTGCTGGGGCTGGCCTGGGGCTTTTCCTGCAGCGGGACCTGCCCTGCTTATGGCACAGGAAAGGCAGTTCCTGCTGGAGCAGGAAGCTTCTGCCACAGGAGTTTAGAAACCCTAGGCATCATGGAGGGCTTAGGGTTAGGGTTAGGGTAAGGGTTAGCGATGTCCTTTCTGTGCGGCTGGAGGTCCTGCGGGTTCCCCTCTTCAAGGTCCCCCACTAACGTGTGCCTGGGGTTTGGAGAGTCCTAGGGGTCTCTTYTCCCCCAACTCTCTATTTCAGAGGACCAGTTCCCAGGGGTCCCCCCTCCCAATGCTTCCTCATCTCTGGGTTCCCTCCATGCTCCAAGCTCTCATGGGTCCCCCTTCTTTAGCCTGATTCTACCTGGAATGGGCTCAAACAACTCCAGCAAGGCCCTGTTTGCAAAGCTCCCCCATGGGAAATGAAGGAGAGGGATCACACTTCTTCTGGGGTAATGCTGAAACTAGCCTGACTCCCCCATTCTGAAGTTCAWYATCCTCAGAGGGAGCTGAAGCTGTGACAGAGCTGGTAAAATCCCTGGAGAAAGGAACAACCAAGTGACACCACTGAGAGCTTCTGCACAGCTGCTGAGCTGGCACAGCCTGGGCACATCTGACTGACAGGGCAGCACTTCAGACTAGAAAAGCCCCACCCCAACTTTTAACAGCAGCATTTTCTGACATTTCCCTTCTTTGGGGGGCTGTGGATATTCCTCCCTGCAGTGGGGACACCTCTCAAGTTCACTGCTCCAGGCTGAGCCAAAGGGATTTGCTCACCATTGTTGTTCTGAGGGAGTGATATCAATCTCTACTTAATAACTGGTTTTGCTTTAATACAATTGCTTCAAAATTGCTTCCTCGAGCACTGTATTATAATAGCTGTTACAGSTCCTATGCTGTGCAGTAAATAATTTTGATTAAGATCTTTCTGCCTAATCATAATTCTAATCAATCAAATCTATATTTATATATCTGGTTTGCCATCCTTAGTCCTGTGGGACAAATTCTATAAAGCTTCAAGGTCACCTTTATAATCCTATACATATAAACCCTTGACAAAGTCTGGGGCTGGGATTTGATCCAGCTGTTCCCAGGCTCCTGCCACAGGAGTTTAGAAATCCTAGGCATCTTGGAGGGCTTTGGGTCTGTTGGGCATCCTTTCTGCACCTCATGACCCAACAAGAGCTTCTCTAATAAACATGGCTTGAAGCTCTCACTCTGCCTATGACAGGAACCCCTGTGAGTGCCTGTGACATCCCGGCTCTCTGGCAGCCAGGGGATTCCTGGGACGTCACCATGAAGCTCTTGTGAGTACCTATGACAGATCAGTGCCCTTGCAGCCTAAAGTCCCCTGGGATGTCACCATGGAATGGCTGTGACTTCCTCTGACCACACGGCTCTTTACCATCCCCAGAAACCTCAGGGAGGTCTCCATGGAACCCCTCTCTCTGCCTATGATATTCTGACTCTTGAACAGCCTGGAGACTCTTGGAATGTCCCCATGGAACCTCTCTGAGGGCCTGTGACAAATCTAGTTCTTAGCGGGCAACCATCATCAGGTGCTGTTGCTATGGTTGGTCCCTTGGCAGCTCCATGGGGACCCAATGCTAGGGATGATTGTCATGAACACTGGCTCAGGCCATTTCTGGTCTCATTCCAAAGTCATGCAACCTCAGAACCACACAATTGGCAGAGTTGGGAGGAACCCATCAGGATCCTCGAGTCCAGATGCTGGCTCTGCACAGGACACACSAACAATCCCAGCCTGGGCCTGGCAGTGGCGTCCAAACGCTGCTGGAGCTAAGACAGTCTTGGAGCTGTGACCTGGRGAGCCTGGGCAGTGCCCGAGCAGCCTCTGGGGCAAAAACCTTTTCCTGAGATCCAACCTAAACCTGCCCAAACTCACCTTTAGCCATTCCCTCCAGTCCTGTCCCTGGGCATCAGTAAAAAGGGTTCCCACAGCCCCCAGCCAGGAACCCACTCCCAAGGCTGTTGCCATGGCAACCAGGGCTGGAACCAGCTGGGATGCTCGGTTTCCACGAGGCCAGGATTTAGGAATGGGATTCCCCAATTTCCTGCTCTAGCTAAAACTGCACTGCCATTCACTGCCCTCCCACCTCCCATGGAGACACAAAAGACAAAGATCCCAGGCCGGAATTTTTAGAATTTACTGGGAACAGCAATGAGTTAATGAACAAACAGGAACAGCAACAATATTGATAACAGAAGGAATAAGACAATTTTTTTTTAAAAAATGGGAAAACTACAACACCAACCAGCTCTTCCTGACTACATATTTTCTCCCACCTGGAAAGGACAGTCTTCTCCTCATGAGAGAGAGAGAGTCCCTTTCCCTGCCCCTGGCAATGACCTGAGGTGGGATCAAATATAATGATGTGGGCATGGCCAGGTTCTCATGTTCTACTATTACACTTCACGTCATTGCCAGGAGCAGGGAAAGGCACAGGCGTCTTCACAAGGTGGATCACCAGGAATGTGGGTCATCAGGGCTCTTCCCAATGTGGGTCCTCCAGTGGGGGAGGAAGATGGAGCAGCAGATAAAGCTTGCAAGAGGCGGGGCACTCACAGAGTTTCCCTTACCAGTGGCTCCATTGGTGCCTGGTCAAATGAGAGCTGCTGGAGAAACTCTTCCCACACTCAGGACACTTGTAGGGCATCTCCTGGGTGTGGATGCACTGGTGTCTGACGAGGTTGCAGTTCAGCTTGAAGCCCTTCCTGCAGTCAGGGCAGCAGAAGGGTCTCAGTGTGAATCAGCCAGAGCAGGAGATTGGAGCTGGTCTGAAACCCCTTCCCACACTTGGGACACTTGTAGGGCCTCTCCCCAGTGTGAATCCTCTGGTGGTGGAGGAATTGGGAGCCATCTCTGAAGCTCCTCCTACATTCCAAGCACTTGTAAGACTTCTCCCCCAGTTGGTGCTGCTCATGGACAACCAGGTCAGAGTTCAAGCTGGATCTCCAGCTGCTTTCCAGACACAGACTGGGTCTTTCCTGTTTGGAGCACCCTGGGCTGGGTTTGGAGCCCCTCCTTGTGTGGGATCTCTGGGGCTTTTCTTTCCCGTTGGATTCCTGTGCCATGGAGCCACTCAAAATGGCCTTTTCCATGAGGTTCTGCTGTGGGGATTTGTGCTCCCTGGTCTCCATCCTCAGCTCAGTGCCTGGGGGAGGAAGGACAAGGAGAGGATGGGATTTGCCTCCGTGCCAGAGGAAGGGGAAGGAGATCCCCTGAGGACGGTGTTGGCAGCAGGGTTGTCCTGCAGCCAGAGGCAATGCGGGCATACAGCAGGAGATGGGGGGGGGGGGGGGGGGGGGGGAACGGGCATGTGACTTCCTCCTCACCTGCCTGGGTGTCCTGGGACATCTTTCTCACAGCCTTCCCCTACATCTGGCCAAGGTTTGGGAATGGGAAATCCTGCTTTGAAGGGAACAACAAGATGTGAGAGGGTTTAATTGAGGATTACTCCTGCCCAAGTCCACCTCTTTGAATTCATCAGGCATATCATAACTGTAAAAACGTCTAAAACACTGTGCTGGTTTTAACTAGTGGGAGAAATGAACCCCACTGAGCTGCCTCAAGAGATTAAGGTGGGAGCTACAATGCACCAAAGAAAGTACAAGAAATACAATTATACAGCTGTAACCCACAAAGACTGAGTATAACCAGGCACCCTGGGATCACGAACAGAGCACTGTTTGTTAGTTCCTGTGCTAAGCACCATGTGGTCCCCCTGCATGTGTGAAAAATGCATATTATACGATTGGTTCTTTGCAAATATTAAAATGAATACTATATATGTTGTATTAATTTTTGTAGTGCTGTATTAATCCTTTGAAGTAGTGTGGTAAATATAGTTTTAGGCCATAACATAATATTAAAATAGAAACTATGCAAGGTTTTTATACTTTTTCTAACTAGCTCAGGGAAAGAATAAGATGATCAAGAAATTCTTCTCATAGAGATAACAGCAACAAGACAGCAAAAGTCCAAAGAAGAATTATGGCCTCCTTATCAGGAAGAACCAGACTTCTTCCAGACTCCAAGGAGCCAAAGGAATTGATTTACAATATGAGGGGGGACATTGACAATAACCAGAAAACACCCTTTGTTTGAAAAGAATTTTTGAATCATGTATGAGTGTCCTGGTTCAGGGCAAATTTGGGAGAGAACCYCCAAAGGGGTTCCTCTAGGAAAGCAGATTCAATCAGTCCCTCCCCCCAGCTGGTCTGGGAGAAAATACCTCCTTGGAGAAAAGTGGAAAAACCTGTTTATTAAACAATAAAACCTAAACAATGTTAATTAATAGAACTCCTTGCTGCTCCAAAAAAGATGACAAACTCAGAAAGTCCCCTCCCCGGGTTGCAGTTCAGCTCACTCAGTCTCTTATCAGTCTGTCCGGTGCTGGAAATGCCATGGCCCAGGCCCGGCCCAGTGGGCCCCACAGGTGCAGCTGCTGGTGCTCTTCTGCGTGTTCAGTCCAGAGCACGTTTAAACGGTCCAAAGAATTTAAACGGTCCACGTTTAAAGGTCCAAAGAAAAGGGAAAAAGGGAAAAAAAACACAGTCCAGGGAACTTCTTTGCCTCAGCAAGCTAAAACTAACTRAAAGCAAAGGAGAGCTCTGTCCCGCTGTCTGTCCATCTGCAGACAACACAGTCCAGGAGCAGGAATGTGGAGGAGTGAGTACAGTGTCTGAAAACAAACTGCATGCTTCTTCTCTCTCCCTTTCACTTTCTGGAACAAATCTTAAAGGTGCAAAACTTATTATTCAGCATAAATAGAACAAGACTATTGGGCATAAAAGCACCATATAGTCAACCCAGGACATTCCACCCCTTATCCCCATATCATCAGCTTACTACTAAAACTAATATATATTCTAACTCTACAAACACATGCATTATACATCTAATATACAGCTATACACAGACAATGGTARTAGCATTCAGCAAACAGTGATATTTACACATAGGTCTCACCCAACAATCAGATCTCCCTGAGGTACACATCGTGTTGGTCCATCTCTCTACATTATCCACCATGTGCAACCTGGTCCCTGAGGAAAAAGAACTGCACAAATGGGTTTGTCTGTACTCGAGGCACAATTGATCCACACTGTCTTCCCTAACAAAYCTCTGACATGCACCACTGGGACTTTGTCTCCATCTACTCTATGCAAAGGCTCAGCCTCGGGTGTTAGCTAACCAGGTGGCTTTTGCCAGATGCTGTTCCCAGTTTTTGAAAGATCCCCCATCTAATGCTTTCAATGTTATTTTTAACAGTCCATTGTACCTCTCCACTTTGCCTGCAGCTGGTGCATGGTAGGGGATATGGTACACCCACTCAATGCCATGTTCCCTAGCCCAGGTGTTGATAAGGCTGTTCTTGAAATAAGTCCCATTGTCTGATTCAATCCTCTCAGGGGTACCATGCCTCCAAAGGACCTGCTTTTCAAGGCCCAGGATGGTGTTCCAGGCAGTAGCATGAGACACAGGGTAGGTTTCCAACCATCCTGTGGTGGCTTCCACCATGGTCAGCACATAGTGCTTGCCCTGGCATGTCTGGGGCAGTGTGATGTAGTCAATCTGCCAGGCCTCCCCATACTTGTACTTGGAYCACCGCCCACCATACCAGAGCGGCTTCACTCCCTTGGCCTGCTTGATGGCAGCACACATCTCACAGTCATGRATAACCCGAGAAATACTGCCCATGGTTAGATCCACCCCTTGGTCTTGTGCYCACTTMTAGRTGGCATCTCTRCCCTGATGGCCTGAGGCATCATGGACCCATCGAGCTAGGGATACCTCCCCCTCGTGTTCCCAATCTAAGTCTATCTTGGACACCCCTATCTTTGCAGCCTGGTCTACCTGCTCATTGTTTTGGTGCTCCTCATTACCTCTACTCTTGGGGACATGGGCATCTATATGGTGGACTTTCACAGCTAGCCTCCCTACCCTGGTAGCAATGTCTTTCTAATGATCAGCAGCCCAAATTGGTTTTCCTCTACACTGCCAGTTGGACTCTTTCCACCTCTCCAGCCGTCCCCACAGAGCATTGGCTACCATCCATGAATTAGTGTAGAGGTAGAGCTTTGGCCACTTCTCTCTTTCAGCAATGTCCAGGGCTAGTTGAACAGCTTTGAGYTCAGCAAGTTGGCTTGATCCACCTTCTCCTTCAGTGGCCTCTGTGACCTGTCGTGTGGGGCTCCATATGGCTGCTTTCCACTTTTGTTTCATTCCCATGATGCAGCAGGAACCGTCAGGGAAAAGAGCGCAGCGCATTTCTTCCACTGGCAGTTGGTTATATGGTGGCGCTTCTTCAGCACATGTCACTTCTTCCTCTTCATCAGCAAGACCAAAGTTKTCACCTTCCAGCCAGTTTGTAATTATTTCCAGAATCCCAGGGTGATTCAGGTTTCCAATATGGACGCGCTGTGTGATGAGAGCAATCCATTTACTACATGTAGCACTGGTAGCATGGTGGGTAGAGGGAACCTTTGCTTTGAACATCCACCCCAGCACCGGTAGYCGGGGTGCCAGGAGGAGTTGCACTTCCGTGCCAGTCACCTCTGAGGCGGCTTGGACTCCTTCATGGGCAGCCAAGATTTCCTTCTCTGTTGGAGTGTAGTTGGCTTCAGAGCCTCTGCAGCTTCGACTCCAAAATCCCAGTGGTTGACCCCGAGTCTCCCCAGGCACCTTCTGCCAAAGGCTCCAGGACAAGCCATGGTTCCCAGCTGCAGAGTAGAGCATGTTCTTCACCTCTGGTCCTGTCCTGACTGGGCCAAGGGCTACTGCATGAGCGATCTCCTGCTTGATCTGGGTAAAGGCTTGTTGCTGCTCTGGGCCCCAGTGGAAAGTGTTTTTCTTACGGGTGACCAGGTAGAGAGGGCTCACGATCTGACTGTACTCAGGAATGTGCATTCTCCAAAAACCTATGGTGCCTAGGAAAGCTTGTGTCTCCTTCTTGCTGGATGGTGGAGACATTGCTGTGATCTTGTTGATGACATCAGTGGGAATCCGACGCTGTCCATCTTGCCACTTCACTCCCAGGAACTGGATCTCTTGAGCAGGTMCCTTGACTTTGCTCTTCTTGATGGTGAAGCTGTCTTTCAAGAGAATCTGGATGATTTTCTCTCCTTTCTCAAACACTTCTGCTGCCATCTTCCCCCACACAATGATGTCATCAATATATTGCAGATGTGTCGCTGTGCGTGATGTCGGAGCCCGGCTAGCCCCACTGAAGGCACGCCAAGCTGTGTGGCCACTCAGCCCCAGCTCCGGATAGGGAGCAGACTGGGCGAACAGCTGGCTAAGGTGCTCTCCCGCACGGCAGGGTGGGGATGGCAGCACCTTGGAAGGCAGGTGGACAGCAGCGGCAAACGAAGCAGCACGAATGAGGCGAAGGAGGCAGCAATTCTCTGCAGCAGAGATTTATTGAGGAAGGGACAACGGCTGCAGGGAACTCCCCCGAGGGGCGGGGTGAACAGAGATTATAAACGGGACCAGCAGGGAGGAGCAACCCACCCTCTGACCAGGAACTTAACAGAACACAATGATTGATACAGAACAGTAACAAATGGGGGACGTGTTGGGGAGGGACAGCAATCTCTGCTCCAATCACCCTCCGCCCAGGGTGGAAGATTCTAGGGAAGAGGTGTGGGCAGAGGGTGACGGACAGGGAGGTTGCTATAGGAACATAGGAGGGGTTTAGAAGAAATCATAGTAACTAAGGAGGAGACTAGGGATTAACATAGAAATTGATACAAAAAGATGGGAGTTCCCAAGGCAACCGGGGGATTGACAGTTAACTGAACAGGGGAAGGTAGGGAGGGAGCCTAAGGCAGAACTATTTTTAACATAACATGGGGGAAATGGAACATAGCAACTTAAACATCAAAATTGCAACTTGAATAACAAACTTAATTATGAACTAAAAAGCGGTCACACCGCAACACAGATGTTCTGGAGCCTCACCCTTTTCTAGTGCACTCTGGATCAGTCCATGACAGATGGTGGGGCTGTGCTTCCACCCCTGGGGCAATCGGTTCCAGGTGTACTGCACRCCTCTCCAGGTGAAAGCAAACTGAGGCCTGCATTCTGCTGCCAGAGGAATGGAGAAAAACATGTAAGCAATGTCAATAGTGGCATACCACTTCGCTGCCTTGGACTCCAGCTCGTACTGGAGTTCCAGCATGTCCGGCACAGCAGCGCTCAGCGGTGGAGTCACTTCATTCAAGCCACGATAGTCCACAGTCAATCTCCATTCTCTGTCAGACTTGCGCACAGGCCAGATGGGACTGTTGAAGGGTGAGTGAGTCTTGCTGACCGCCCCTTGGCTCTCCAGCTCACAGATCATTTTGTGGATGGGGATCACAGCATCTTGATTCGTTTGGTACTGTTGGCAGTGCACTGTTGAGGTGGCAATTGACACTTGTTGCTCTTCCACCTTCAGAAGTCCTACTGCAGATGGGTTTTCTGATAGTCCAGGCAAAGTGTTCAATTGCTTGACATTCTCTGTCTCTACAGCAGCTATTCCAAATGCCCATCTGAGTCCCTTTGGGTCTTTGAAATACCCGCTTCAGAGGAAGTCTATGCCTAAAATGCAATGGGGCCTCTGGGCCAGTCACAATAGGGTGTTTCTTCCACTCATTTCCAGTCAGGCTCACATCAGCTTCCACCAAAGTAAAATCCTGTGATCCCCCTGTCACACCAGCAATAGAAACAGACTCTGTCTCCACGTCTCAATGGGATTAATGTGCACTGCACACCAGTGTCGACCAAAGCTTTGTATTCCTGTGGTTCTGATGTGCCAGGCCAACGAATACACACAGTCCAAAAAACACCTGGCTAAAGGCAGGGCCCCTCTAAGCCTGGTTATCCTTCTTTCCCTGTGCATATGTCTTGGAGGTTCCTTCAATGGGATCAAAAATATTGTCATTATCATCATATATGACAGTTTGGTTACTGGCCACTGGAGCTGCTTCCCTTTTGGAACTTCCTCTCTGAGTCTTCAGTTCACACACCCATTGTGCCAGAGCAGCAGTAGGTTTTCTATGCCATCTCCTCATGTTTTCTCCACAATCATGCAGGAAGAACCACAGCTCAGCTCGTGGGGTGTACCTTCTCTCTTGCCATCTGGGAAACGTCTGCCTTGGATACCAGAACCTCTGATCTGTACTGCTGAGATTTGGAGAAAGCCCGCTTTAATCTCCTCCCTCAGTTTCTTGTAATTCTCCTCCATCTTGTCTTCTAATTTCTGCAGACGTGTTTCCACCACTGCAATTCTGGCATGTGTTGGGCCATGTACAGCATCTGCATATGCTTGGAGTTTCTTTGCCATATCAAGCACAGTCTCCTCACCGTCATCCCACTTCATTATGGCTAAAGCAGAAGCGTATTCTTGTGGCCCAAGTCATACAAGTTTTCTCCACATCACAGATATGCATGGCACCAAGTCTGGATTTACAGTGTTTACGTCATCTAAGACAATCTCTGCCACTGCCATTTCCCTCAAGTGTTGAATCCCTTGTTTTATGGTCTTCCACTGTGTTTGCTGCATATAAAGATCATCTGCACAGAGGTATCTTTGTGCAACACTTTCCAAGACCCGTGTCCAGAGGCTGTGCGGATTAGCCCCCCTCATCATTCCTTGGTCAATGACAGGATCATGTGACAAGGATCCCAAATGCCTCACTTCAGTGCCATCCAGAATTGTAGCCTCGCCTGCAGCATCCCAAAGACAAACTAACCAACTAATTATAGATTCATCAGGTCTTCGAGTGTAATCCTTCCTTAGGCCACGAAGATCCTTCAGGGAATAGGACTCAATATTGGCTTCTGATGCTGTGTCAGTTGCGTTAACTTTAGCTTTTGTATCAGTTGGTGTTGAGGGTCCTTCCCCTGGATAATCATCATCAGTCACTGGCTGATTGGTTTTGCTCGTGTGCTTTTTTCCTGCAGCAACTGCCAGTGACTTAGGCTCACTATCTGGTTTAGCTGCTGGCTTCGAGCCTGGGGTGYTGGCTGCAGCCTGAGTGACTGTGGTAGCTGCTGCTTTATCTCCCTGCCCCCCTGCCTCTGTCTGCTGCCTTACAGTATCTAAGAGAATGTGAAAAGCATAGGCCAGGGGCCAGCTTATTGCAATGAGCCTTTTCTCTTTAGACTCATCATGGCACTTGTCTTTAAGGYAGTTGCTGGCAGAAGCATCTCTGCCAGAAGGAGGAAGCACCCCCATGTGCTGGTAGGTCCTTGACTTTCCCTCTTACTCTGCCACAAGTGCTAATTAATTACACACAATGCAAAGCCTTCCTGCAGGCACTTCCTGCAGGAGCAGGAGGCAGCAGGAGACCGCACAGSAAGTGCTTGGCACGACAGGTCCCAGATGCAGGTACAGATCTGAAATTGTGCCCATCTCAGAGTTTCATGCTTTGACCCCCTGTAGCTCTGCCACTCTTAGAGTATTTGTTCTTGGCTGTGGGAGGAAGCCTGGAAGGACAAGAAGAGTGAAGCTTTTAGGACATAGCCCTCAGCTATGAGGGCTATGTCCTGAAAGCTCCTCCTATTTCTTAAGAGCTGATCAAGAGAGGAAATCACCAGACATGGGTACAGAGCTGGGCACAGGGAGTAAAGCAGGGCAGGCAGTCTGGTTTGGTCATTTCACATTCCCCCTGTCCCACAGAAATGGGGCTGCACAAGCTTGTAACAATGGGAAGGCAGTCACAAAGAGAAAACCAGAGTTTTATACTCTCTCAATGTTTACTCAATTTAAGGAGCTTGTGTAGTGCTCCCCAGCAGCCCCAACTATAAGGTGGTCAGTGACTGAGAGGTAATAGGGGTCTAAGCCATGTCAGGAAACTACAGGCATACTCCAGTCTCTAAAACTCACCTGCCAGGGCATTCTTTCCTAATTTGCTTGGCAACTACTAGATGAAAAGCCTGAAGATTAAGGCAAAAGGAAAGCCTAGAAGTTTAGCAGCCCAGAGGAGGGCAAGAGAACAGGGGAGATGTAGCAATGTGGGGATAGATGGTGGTTGCTGCTACCTATATCCCAATATGCATCTCCTGTGGAAAAGCTGCTTGGGTGAGCATACAGGCAAGGCAGTCAAGTCCATACACACCACACTCACCACAGCTAGCTCAGCGAAGAGAGGCAGAAGGATCTTGTATATGGTCAGTTCTCATGAGTTTTTTTTTACCACTGGTAAGGGGAGCGAGAGCCAAAAGACAAACCATGTGCCCTGCACAAGGTTTAAGTAGGGGAGGGTATGGGGGTGGTACAATGGGCAGGGCAAAGGAGATTGGCTTTCAGAGAAGATGGGGCTGGACACTAGGGGTACCACAACAAATGAGGAAACAGGGAAAGGAGAAAACAGGGGAAGTTGGGACATATGGGGAAAGGAATAGGAGTAGTTCATTGTTAAGCAAAACTCCATGAGGAAGTCTTCTCTGTCTGCCCAGGTGGAGAAAGGAGAAAGAGTCTATGGTAAATCTTCTCCAATGGGGGGCTCTGAGGTTTTCCCTGAGGGGGAAGGAATCAGAAGATTCCACAGGRAGAGGATCCTCCTTCTCCTTTTGGGGACTTTTAATTAGCGAACTACAGGTCTTTTCAGCAAAGCTTGCTTTCCTAATTTGCAAGAAGGAGAAAGAACAAAAACAAGTGAAGAAAGAAGAAAAGGGAACAAAGGAAAAAAAACCCTTTACTTTCTTTCAAAAAGGCAAAAATTTAAAAAATTACCCGCTTGTGATTCGGGGACCCCCATACTACTAGGTCAGCTCTGCTGCTCTTTTTGCTCCTGTGTTTTGGCTCTTACATGCCTCTCRGTTTGAAGCAACTGCCAAAAACTACCCAATGTGGGCCCCCCGAGACCCCGCATAACAGAGACAGCTCTCAACCCCTGGCAGCACTGAGCGCATGCAAACCACATCCCACGTGCCCTAAATTGCCGCACTCAGTGGCAGCCCCTGGCTACCTGTGGCCCCTGTTGTCCATGGCTCCTGCTGCTAGTGGCCCCATGTCTCCAAACCCCATCATCCACAAGCACGGCCCCTGCTGCCAGCAGCCTGCACCAGGGGACTGGCGGCTCTGGGCTCCATTGCTTCTGACTGCCGAGGTCACCCTTGTTATGAACAGAATTTTGCCAAAATTCTTTTTTCTGTATAGAAAGAAAAAAATAAGTTTACAAAAACCAGTCAGACTAGTTTTAGCTGCTGCAGAGCTGCCACCCTGTTTGTTATGTTAATTACAAGTCGATATAGTTAATGATTCTTTTTTTGTATTGCTAACAAMCTTAGCCAGGGCTGGGAGCCCTCCTTTTGTATTGGTAAAAGTCCTGCCTAAGGCAAAAGTGTACCTCTCCCCCAGACAGTGGGGGAAAAAGACATTAGAATATGCAGATTTCAGGACCAAGTGTACTGTGGGAAGTGTTTAACTTATAAAAACCCCAAAAAACAACGAGCCAACACAAAATTAAGAAATTAGAGTGATTCCTGGACGTGAGGAACAGAGTGCTAGACCTGCAGAGATGTTGGGAGATCTTAGTGCCCCTTGYCCTGACTGCAGAAGTCGTCTGGAATGGTGACCCAGAGCCGAGAAGCAGGGAGACGTCAAGAAGGAAACACCGGGGTCCCGCCTAGACGCTCCTGTGAGGATTGGACCCCCAGCTCTGCCCCTCGTGGACAAAGCTGCACATCCTCCTCCTCTGAGTCACGCTGGGAAAGAAGACGGAGACTGCAGACCCGTCGAGCTTCCTAATCCTGAGCTGATCGCTTTAATAAAGACGTTAAAAGGAGAAAAGTCTCCTGCCTCGTTTTTATTTCAACTCTCAGTCGGGTCGGCACCGTTGAAGGTCACTGCGCCGGGTGCCCCTGGCCCACTACCGCCCATGCAGGCCGGCGCAGTCCCCGGCCTGGAAACGCTGCGCAAGTGGGCCTGCTCTACCCAGCACCCCTGCACTTAGCAAAAGCTGTCCCAGTCACTGCTGGCAGCCCTCTTGCTGCGCACAGCCCTCTGCCGCCTCCAGGTGCTGCCACATGCACAGCACCCAAGTCTTAAGGCTTTGTGCTGGCAGGTTTTATAGGGGAGCTGCTGCGGATTCCGCACCACAGTCTGAGGACACTTGTGCCACMTGGCTGGTCCCCAGACGCCAGCAGCGCCATGTGTAAACCACTGTGGCGGGTCAGGGAAACCCCGCCCACCTCCTCCCCATGGTTCCCGCTCGGAAAACCCTGCACACTAGGTTCTCTCTGAGCGGCAGTCCCGCCAGCACCAGCCCCTGGATACCCTGCCATGGAGTCAGCCCACTGAGCTCCACAGCTTAGTGTTATGAGTAAAAAATGAGTTACTCATTTTTTTAAAAAAAAGAGTTGCAGAGTTACGAGTTGGGAGCTGATTGCTGGACGAAGAGAGTTGTTAGCTGCATGTTGTAATCACCTGTTAAGTGTCGGTCATTAAYCCTCTATTGTTGAGAATTCCCCTTTTTGTATAAGGACGCCCCGCCTAAAGCCAGGTTGATGGCCCTTCTTGGACAGTGCAAAGAGGAGACATCGGAGTGCATGCAAATAATCTCAGACCCAGAATGCAACATGAGAGGACCCCCACCACACTCACCAAAAAAAAMCCCCAAAACAAGGAGGCAATACAGAATTAGGAGATCGAAGTGATGTCTAGACATTAAGTCAAAGGTCGAGAGCCTGCAGAGATGCTGAGAACCTTTGTTGCCCCTCGCCCTAGCCAGAGAWGACTTCAGCTGGGGCCAGCACCCTAGATGGTAAGTCGAAAGTTGAATACGGGACTTGCTTCCGCTGCTTTCGGAGGATGGGTCCCACTGCTCTGTTCCTAGAGGAGAGAACTGCACTTGTGTCCTCTTCCGAGCCACTCCTTGGAATGACGATGGTGAGGTCGCGGAGCTGTCGACCCCCCGACCTTGAGCTGATCACTTTTATAAAGGCGCTAAAAGGAGTAAGATCTCATGCCCTTTTTTGCTTCACTTTGTGTCCCCGAGCCACCTCAGGCAGGCGCGTACACATGAAGTTTCTTTCCAGCTATGGGTCTCCTGCCCCTCTTTCCTTGCTGGGCTAGCACAGGACGCCCCCACGCTCAGCATTTTTCAGTCGCCGCTACCAGTGGCAGCACCCCCTCCCAAGCCTCGGCTGGTAAAGTCGAAGTTACCACGCCAAGTGCGCACCAGAAACTCACCGTGCTGAGCRCTGTGCGCGCCGCTGCTCCACGTGGAGCAGCCACACGGTCCCCCCTCACCCTGTGCTGGCGGGCTGCAAAAGCTGCTGCGACTCCTCGCCTCTACACGAGCGTGGTCTTCACTGAACAGCCAGTTTTGCCATTACTCTAACACCCTCTAAATCTGGTGACCCTCAATCTGACATTTGCAGATGCTCTTGGGTCTCCATAACTCTATCGCTCTATCACATGCATACCTCCAGCCACAGGGTCCCCACTTTTACGGGGTCCCTTCTTTCCTCTTCTACGCGTCCCGCCTTAAATGTCTAAACGCCTAAATGTCTAAATTCCTAAATATGTAAATGCCTTAAATATCTAAATATYTAAAACGCTTGTCCTTAAGCTCTAATGGATTCCTGGAACAGATCCTGTGTACAACTTGCCTGGAGCTGACGTTTGAACACCAAGATTATAGACAAACAATTTGGCCAGAATAATTATGAGGATCTTCTAAGTTTCATATCTACCCCAAGCACACTCCCAGAACTACCCCACTCATACTTCAAGCATACACACACTAATACTCATCTGTAGTTTTCAGGGGCTTTTCCTCTTCTTCCCCCTTTTCTTTTTCATTATCCAGTCTTTGTTTATCTGCGGTGTCGACCTGTAATCACCAATGGTCCTAAGAGAYGTTCAAGCTGCCAAATTCAGCAGGGGTGCACCATTCATCCAAAATCTCCCAGGGCCACAGAGATGAGGTTTTATATTGAATCACGATTTCAAAAAATTAAGATTTTAGCTGAGGGTAGAAACAATTTACATTTATCAGGAGGTAGATAGATGGTAGGTTAATGGTTATTAGATGCTTACACTAAAACTGGTCCATTATGAGCTTGATTACAGAAGGGAGTGGAGTAACTGAACTGTTATAAGAACATGTTGAAACCAGTGGAATAATGGTTAGTACCTGGGATTTACATTAAGCAATTACAAAGCAGGGGGCCTTGGCTTGTGCCAGAGTGTGAAAAATGCATGTATTTTATGATTGGCTTTTCRCAAATATTAAAATGAATATTATATGTGTTGTGTTAGAAAGTAATGCTGTATTAATTCTCTTAAGTACTGTATAGTTTTAGGTTATAAAAAAATTGTTCAAATAGAAACTATGCTATGTAAGATGCTTTGTTTAAAAGAAAGGACTCACAGTGAGATAACAGCCACAGGACACYTAAATCTTTCAGAAGAAAAKAATTTATTGCCCTCTAATCAGAGGAAACTAACTTCTTTCTGCCTCTCTGGCGCTATAGGATTAGCAAGAAGAAGTTGATGATGACCAGACCAAAAATCCTGTGTTTGAATGGAATTTATGCATCATGTATGAAGTGTATGCATATGCAACAGGCTATTATTCTTAAGGGGTTATTCCTTTGTTAAAGAGTGTCCTTTTTCCCAGGGGCTCGTGCTGCCCAGAAAAAGGTACCTGGATATCCGTAAGTCTTTGTCTTTATTGTCTCATATTGTCCTAACTCAATTTGTCCAAATTATTATTATTACTCTAATTGTATTACTATTTTTATAACCATTTTTATTACTATTAAACTTTTAAAACTTTTGAAAACAAGTGATTGGCGTTTTTCACACAGAGGGTCACAGAAACCTGATGAAGACGTTCCCAACTTCATCTTTCAAGAACACTCACCCATTTTGAGACCACCGGCCCAATTCAAGAGAAGAATTGCACATGCATGAAGGACTAATGACCTCATTTTAATACAGAGCAAGGATGGGAGGTGCTGGGGTTATGTATATGTATTGTATGTAAGATCTTGGGAAATAAATAGAGGGTAAAGAACTTTGTACAGCATGGTCACACCTTTCAGGGACAAGCCCCATGCTGCCCACCAGTGTAATAAACACACCACTCTCTAACTAGGTAGAGAGTCTCTGTCTGTGACCTTCGGTTTTAACTACTCAATATCCTGGACAAATCGCTCGACCTGTGAGAAACTACTCTCACTTATAAAATTTTAAAAGGCTTATTAAACAAAAATTATAACATAGGACTAAATAAGGAAAAATTACAGTACTGGGAGCCTCCCCTGTGACTATTATCCATGTGCTTCTCTACAAAATGGATGCTCTGCCTTTTGTATTCTTAGCCCCTCTCAAAGTTTTGTCAGTCAACTCCTTCTCTGCCATCCATTGGTGGAGATTACTTTCTTTCATCTTGATTGGGAATCAGGTGTTGTTACGCTGCACCTCCTGGTAATCGGCCAGCCTTCTCCGAATGTCCTGACTACTGAGGCTATTAAAAGGGGGAGAGGAAAGAGGACTATGGGAGGACATATTACAATAACATCACTATACATTTTAACATCCACATAATATCTAACTCTTAATTGTGTGAGCCAACTATTACATTATTCATCTATAACAAGAGGGATAGGGACAACCCCCCCGATTCCCTCCCAAGCATATCCCAGGGTAAGAGGCATGGAGACCCCTTGAGCATCCCTTGGGGACCGGACAAAATAAACTTGGCAGAAATCAAACTTAACTCTACATAAAATGCTTTCAGGAATATTTGCTCTTCCCACAAGTCACTTGTGATGAAAATGCAAACAAATCCCAAACATGAATAAACTGACAATACCAGCAATTATGGTGGCAATTCAGAGTTTCATTGATTCCTGCACAGCTCCAGCTCAGCTGCTGGCAGGTTGCAATAAAAAAAAAAAAGTGGAAATTCAGCCCAATATAGATTATTAAAAGGAAAGAATAACTCTGTGTAGCTGTCACAAAGGTGGCAGGGACAAAGAGAAGAATGATTGTCACATTTGGCAAAGCCCTCCAGCCTGTGAAAGAGAAAAGGGGGGAGAGAAAGAAAGTGACAGGGACAGAGACCTTCCCTGGGTGTGTGTGGCCTTCCCAGGCTGGGGGGTTTACACCTGAGCCTGTTTGGGTGAGGGGGGGTGGTGTTCACTCCCCCTGGGCAGGGATTACCCCATACCCCCAAAACTCTTCTTCTACCCCCTTAACTGGGTAATGGGGGTGCAAATCTGGTCTCAGCAAATGAGTCTGGGGGCTGTGGCTGACCCCAGCCTGACCCCAGCCTGGGATGATTTCCAGGACAGCTCTGGGCTTGGCTTTCTGGTGGATTCATTCTTCTCCCTCAGCCTTGTTAACTTCTCCCTAGACCTGCGATCACTGGACAAGAGTCACATTTCCCTTATCTCAAGGTCCCTCAGCTCAACTCACAGCCTAAAAATTCCCCTCAGGAGGCACATTCAGGGAGGGGTGACCTTGGGTGGTTGCAGCTTCTTTGCACAGTTCACAGAATTCACAGAATTCACAGAATGACTATGTTGGAAGAGACCTTCAAGATCATCGAGTTCAACCCTCATGCCCCAACACCTCAACTAAATCCTGGCACTTAGTGTCATATCCAGTCTTTTTTTAAACACATCCAGGGATGGCGACTCCACCACCTCCCTGGGCAGACCATTCCAGAACTTTATGACTCTTTCAGTGAAAAACTTTTTCCTAATATCCAACCTATATTTCTCTTGATACAGCTTGAGACTCTCTTCTTGCTCTGTCARTTGCTGCCTGGAGAAAGAGACCAACCCCACCTGACTACAGCCACCTTTCAGGAAGCGGTACAGAGTGATAAAGTCACCTCTGAGTCTCCTTTTCTCCAGGCTAAACAACCCCAGCTCCCTCGGTTGTTYCTCATAGGGCTTGTGTTCCAAACCCCTCACTAGCCTCGTTGCCCTCCTCTGGACATGCTGCCATAATGGGCAAAAAGTCCTTCCTGACAAAGTTTAAGCTGTGAACCACAATATTTCAGTCTCTCAACAGCCCCCCAGAGCATCCCCCATGTTGTCAAAGGAAAATCCTCTGCAGCTGGTGGGCTCACACAAGGTTTATTCCTCAAACCTTGGGGTTTGAGGGGATGGATAAGGATGGATAAGGTCTGGGGGATGGATAAGGAATGGAGTATGCCATGATCACTTGTGCTTAGTGGGTGGAAAACTTCTGTTAGCATGTTGGTGCTTGTTCTTTCTGTTCTCTATGTGTTTTATAGCAAAGAACTGTTATTCCTATTCCTACATTTTTGCTTGGGAGCCCTGTAATTTTGGAATTTGATCCAAGGGGGTCATCAGGCCATRCTGGGCCTCATGGAACCAAGGGACCAGTGTGATTCTGACAGGCCCCATGGATGCAAGGAGACCATTGTGGTACCACAGGTCCCCATGGAATCATGGAGTCCATTGTGACACTGCAGGGTGCTATGGAACCAAGGACACCTTTGTGACACTGAGGGATCCCATGGAACCATGGGAGTATGTAACAGGTCTTGGCCTGCTGGGGGCCACCTGACAGGTCCTGCTGACCTTGGCATGTTGAGGGCTGCTTCTCATCTGCCCCTGGAGCACTGAGGCTCTGTGCTTTCTTTCCTAYGGAACAGAGCTGTCCTTCTCCTCCAGGGGCTCATGGCCAAAACTGAGATTCTGGCTCCAAAATTTCTTCTATCAAAGGATTGCTCTGTCACTAAGGGTGTCAGGACAGATGGGTCTGGCTGACTTGGCCTCCTGGGGGCTATCTCTGATCTGCCACCAAAACACTGGGGCTGCACACTTTTCTTCCTATGGAAAAGAGCTGTCCTTCTTGTCCATGTGCCCTTGTCAAAATTGGGATTCTACCTCCCACATTCTGTATATCCAAGGATTGCTCCTCAGTGAGAGCTTCAAAGACAGACGTGTTGCTGGCCTTGACATCCTGGGGCCCCCCTCTCATCTGCCTTCAAAACACTGGGGCTCCACCCTTTCCATACTATGGAAAAGAACCATCATTCCCATCCAGGTGCCCATGGTCAAAACTGGGATTCTACTTCCAAATTTCCATATATCCAAGGATTCCATTTGATTGGAACGAGCCTTCTCTTTCTGACATATGAGCAATGCCATTGATTTTCCCAAACCAGGGAAATAGAAAGCCCTGGCAGCTTCACACACAGAACAGGGCAGGGCAAGCAGGTGCCAAAATTATAACTTCTACTTGTAATTAAGAACTTTGGTTTCAAGTTCTACTATAGCCATTATTAGTATAGAGTAAAAAAGAATCAAATTAGTAATAATAATGACTGTAACATTAATAGCAACAATAGTGATAATAGAAATAATAATAATTAATAATGGTTATAAAAACCCTACCATACTTATACTAGATTTGCATGGCCAGGCTTTGGTAAGGGGGAGCTCTAGGAGCACCTTCTGTGAGAGGCTGCTGGAAGCAGCCGCTCCTCTGTGTCCCACAGAGTTAATTCCAGCCAGCTCCAGGATGGACCAGCTGCTGGCCAAGGCTGGGCCAGTTGGAAATGGTGGTAAGACCTTTGGGGTAAGAGACTTAAGAAAAAGACTGGTGATCGTGTAGTTGTAACTGTGACCAGGGTGAGAACATGTGAGAGGAACAACTCTGCACCCCCCAGGGCAGGGCAGGGCAGGGCAGGGCAGGAGGAGGGGCAGGAGCTGCTCCAGGGGCTGGAGCTGATTGCCCTGAGATTCCCTGGGGCAGCCCCTGGGGAGGCAGCTGGGCCCCTGCAGCCCATGGAGGGCACGGAGAGCAGAGATGCACCTGCAGCACCTGGAGGAGCCGTGCTGGAGCAGGGGGKGCCTGAGCAGGGGCTGTGACCCCATGAGAAACCTGTGCTGGAGCAGGGACCAGGCAGGGACCTGCAAACCTGTGGAGAGGAACCCACGCTGGAGCAGGGTCCTGGCAGGACTTGTGAGCTCATGGAGAGTGAGGCAGCTGTAGCAGTTTGTGAAGAGCTGCTGTCCATGAGATGAACTCACCTTGGAGAAGTTCATGGAGAAATGTCTCCAGGAGAGACTCCATGGTGCAGCAGGGAAACAACTCCTCTCCATGAGCAGCAGGAGAAACAACAGGTGATGAACTGAGCAGAACCCCCATTGCCTGTCTCCCTGCACCCACTGGGGGAGGAGGTAGTGCTGGGAAGGAGGGAGGGATGGGCAGAAGGTGTTTGTGAAGCTTTATTTTACTTCTCACTATTCTGCTCTGATTTTGATAACAATGAATTCAATTAATGTCTCTAATTTCAAACATGTTTTGCCCATGATAGTGATAATAAAAGATTTTTAAATTACAGAAAATTCGGGGAGCTAGAAAGAAAGTTAGGCTTAGTAGGCCCTGGGATAATGGTAAAGGTAGGTACTGGGAAATGTTAGGCTTTTTATTTGCTAGATTATGTGAAATTGCACCTGTATAGTCAGTATATGATAAATGATATAATTGTTAGATGTGATTAGATATAATTATTGTTTAAAGAATCATGAGAAACTATGTAGTGGGGTTTGAGGGGGATTCATAAGAAAATCGTGCTTGGATGAAATCAATGCATRCAATAGAACAATGTAAGTTTAATAATTAATATGTAAGTATATAATGATAGAATATAAAACATGTTCAGCTCGAAACCATGTMGGAGTYAGATTTGGGTCTGTGTACCCCTGATGCCCAGAGCTCTTTAATAAAAGCACCTGCATATAATCATTCCATGATTATGTGTTCCTGAACGCTAACAATGGTATCTGCTGAGTGATCTGTCCCAGTCCTKAACTCAACCCATGAAGCCTTCATTCTGTTTTCTCTCTCCTGTCCATCTCTGGAGGGGAGCGAGAGTAGCTTTGGTGGGTGCCTGGCATCCAGCCAGGGTCAACCAGCTACACTTCCTTTCCTTCATTCTTTCTTTCTTTCCAGAGGTCATAGTGCAGAAGTTGAGAGGGGCTTTGATGGAGGGAGTGAAGGTGGTGGGGAGCGGCGGGGACAGGAGGCACAGGGCTGTGGGACAGGCACCCGAGGGGCCCGGGCAGCTGGCAGGGGGCAAGGCTTGTCCCAGCAGGGGCTGGGCCCCAGAGGCAGGGGCGAAGCCCAGCCCCGGGGGCAGCGTTTGTGCCCCGAGCCCCGTCCAGCCCAGCCTGCCCCGAGTGCGCAGTGAGCGCTGGCACGGCTGCCTTGGGCAGCGTGACCTGCTGGAGACACTGAGAGCTGCCCCAGTGTGACACTGCCCTTGGGACTTCACTTGTCGCCATTGAGTCAGGGACGGCAACAAAGACTCCAGTCTTCAGAAGGTGGAAAGAAGGCATTTAATAGAAAATAGCGCGTCTTTTATAACCCAACTCATTAAKCTGAGACCTGATTGGTCTTCAAGTAAAAACCTCACACTCTTGGTGAACTAAGAATAGCAGACTCTGGAAAATCGTATCTATAAACATGTGCAGAAAGAGAGATAATAATTATTTTCTTTTCTCTAAGCTTTCTCACAGCCTCCCAGGAAAATCCTGGGAGAGCTATCTCTCTTTGTGCAGAGGATATGTGATTACCACATTTACAGGCACCAGAGCACATCCAAGCCCCTCTCCTTGTGATGTCCCAGGCACCAGAGGACATCCCAGCCCTGCTCCTCGTGATGTCACAGGCCCTATGAGTGTCCTGAGTGTGGGAAGAGGTTTCAGAGCAGCTCCAATCTCCTACATAAGTGGATTCACACTGTGGAGAGGCCATACTAGTCTCGAGTGTGGCGAGAGCTTCAGGCACAGCTCAGCCTTGACCCGACTCCAACGGAGGCACCGGTAAGGGAAGCCCTGTGAGTGCCCCGAGTGCGGGAAGAGCTTCGTGCACTGTTCCAGCTCCATCCCCCATGGGAGGATCTGCGTTGGCTGATCCCCAGTGACCCCCGTTGGGCAGAGCCCTGGTGATCCGGGGTCCTGGTGATCCATATTGAGAAGACACCTGTCTGGGGGGCTCCACCTCTTCCAGGCTCCCTGTGACCTTGATTTTCTTTTAATTTCTCTTTGTCCTTTCCAAACACCCAAAAATGGGCTAAAAATAAAGACCTCGAACTAAGACATGGTCGGTGTCATGGGAGGAACTTGCAGGGGCTGTGTGGGCTGGAGGGAGTGCTCCTAGAAGGGACTTGGGAGTTGCTCAGGGCTTTGAGAAACCAGGGCCAAGCGGCTCTGGCTGCACTGAGAGACCCTGGTGGAGGTTCTGGGGCAGCTGCTCAAGGACCCCCTGCCCTGGACCTATGCCCACGTTGCCCTGTCCAGGTTCCTGGTGTCCCCTGTCCCGGATGYCCCTCTCCTTGCTGTCACTCCCGTGCCCCCCACCCCCTTCCCGTGTCCCGTCCTGCTCCCATCTCAGTCCGGATCCCATTCCTGGTCTCACTCCCTGTTCCTGTCCCATATTCTCTGTCTGGCTGCCGTTCCCATATTCTCAGTCTCGTATTCCCTAACTTTCCTGTTCCCGTTCTCGTATTCCTGTTGGCATATTTCTATTTCTATATTCCCTCTTCCGTTTCCACATTCCCATTCCCGGTCCCGTTCCCATATTCCAGTTCCCGCATTTCCAGTCCCGTTCCCTTATTCCCGTCCTCAATCCCGGTCCTTTCTTCCTACTCCTCATCCCATATTCTCAGTCCGGTTGCCGTTTCCGTATTCCCATTCCCGTTCCCATATTCCGTTCCCGTTCCCACTTCCGTATTTCCAGTCCTATTCCCGGTCTCTGTCCTGTATTCCTGGGCCCGGTCCCGGTCTCTGTCCTGTATTCCTGGTCCCGGTCCCCTCGGACCGGACGCCGCCGCCATCGCTCCAGCCCGCCTCACCCCTCACGTGACCGGAAAAACGCCAGGTTGCTCCCACCCACCAATCACAGCGCGCGATCCCGCTGATATTTCCATATCTCCGCCTCCGTCTGGCCACGCCCCTCGCCGGCTGCAGCCGCGTCCGGGCGCTGTTTGCTCCCAGTTCCCTCCCAGTGCTCCCAGTAAGGGCGGGGCTGGCAGGGAGAGCGCTTCCAGTTCATGCCCGGTGCTCTCACCATCGCTCCCAGTGATCCCAGTAAGGGCGGGGCTGGCAGGGAGAGCGCTCCCAGTTCCTGCCCAATGCTCTCACCATCGTTCCCAGTGCTCCCAGTATCGCTCCCAGTGCCGGGCGGGGCGGGGCCGTTTTGGAGATACCCCCAGGGCAGAGCGCGGCTGCTTTTGGGTGCCGGCACTGCCCGGGCCGGGCTCGCAGCGGAGGAGGAGCGGTAGAAAGAGCAAGAAGAGAAGGAAGAGAAGGAGGAGGAGGAGGAGGAGGAAAAGGAAGAGGAGCAGCAGCAGCAGCAGAAAACCATGATGTTCCCCGGCCCGCCCGCTGAGGCTTCCCCGGTTCCGGCAGCTTCGCTTCCCCCCCAGAACCCGCAGGCGTCCGGAGAGGGGGAGCTCGCCCCAAATCCATCGGAGGGTCTCCAGGAGGGTTTTTTTGCGGGGCAGGGGATGTTTGGATCTTGCAGGTGTGAAATACAAAGCTGTGTTTCATGTCAGGTACATACAGGCAATGTGTGCATTTGTGATTGTGATATGTGTGGAAACCGACCATGGGACAGTTATAAAGACGAATTCTAATAATAACTGAGAAAAGTAAAGCATGGAAGAAGGCCTTTGAACCTATCTTTTGTTCACAATTAACCTTAGTTGATTTAGGAGCATTTGAATTATAGTGTTAAGGATGTTGCTCTTTGCTGGTAGTTAAGTCTTAAAGAGTTTTGCAATAATAACCTTTTGAAGTATAATTTTAGAATATTGCTTGTATCCTTGAAACTATAGCTTTGGAATATATATAAAGGAAACATGCTTCTCTCACACCTTAACAAAACAGAGAAAAGCAGCTTAAGAAAGGAAGGTGAACATCAACTCAAGGATTTAGAGTTTCAACCAAGGGAAGCTGTATATCACTGTCATGAGATTTATAGTCTTTGCAATTAAAAGGTGGACCCACATCTAGGGAGCTGGACTTCACCAGATGGGATTCATCTTCCTTCTTTCGGAAACCAGACCACCACCATCTGGGGATACTTCTTTTTGGGATACATCCTGAGAAAAACTAAATCACAATAGTGTATAGAATTGTGATGTAAAAATTGGGAATAGAAACGCTGATGAGTAAAAATTGGAATAGAAACTGCTGAGAAAGCCGATGAGTACCCCTATAAATACCTGTAAGTCCCAACTATCGGTGTGCAGTTGGAGGGAAAACTTCCCCCACTGTACCCAGCGCTGTATTGCTCATACTTTACCATATTAACTAATAAATTGATTGCTGCTTGAATATTGACCTAGTCAAGCTTCTTATTTATAACACAGGAGCCCAAAGCTGAGCCGCAAATGCCACTTTGGAGGGATCTAGAGCGATCCCAGGTAGCGATCGCGCGGTACCTTTGGGGACAGGGGCGATATCGGTGTTAGGGGTTCCCTGGAGAGAGCCGGGGTAGAACACGGGAGCCCTGGAGTGGGGAGAGCACAGAGGGGTGATCCCAGAGCTGGAGGACGCCCTGTAGATGGAGGGGTTGGGGGAGGCTGGAGATGAGCCAAGTCCGGGCCCCCGAGGCTGAAAGGGGTGGTCGCTTGTCCAACTGGACTTGTGTAGCGGGACCATCAAACCATCAATGAGCTCACCCCTGTTTTTTCCCCCCACAAACCAGGATTTCCCATTCCCAAACCTTGGCCTGATAGAAAGGGAGACGACCACGGGGAAGAGGAAGATGTCCCGGGACACCCAGGTAGATGAGGAGGAACTCAGTGCTCCTTTCCCCTTCCCTCCTGCTCCATCTCCCAGCCCAGTACAGCCCCCGGCTGCAGGACAACCCCAGTGCTGCCTGGGATGGATGGGGGGATTTCCTTCCCATTCCCTCTGGCACGGAAGCAAATCCCTTCCTCCCCCAGACAGAGGATGGAACTGAGGATGGAGACCAGGTCGGACAAATCCCCGCAGCAGAACCTGGTGGCAGAGGCCATTTTGAGCAGCTCCATGTTGCCGGAATCCAAAAGGGAGGAAAAGCCTCAGAGATCCTTTATGAGAAGGGGCTGTAAACCCAGCCCTGGGATCTGTGAGGAGAAAAGACCCACCCTGGGCCAGAAATGCAGCTGGAGATAGGCCGGAGCTCAGAGCTGGGTGTCCATGAGCAGCTTCATGGCAGGGAGAAGCCCCACAGGCGGTCGGAATGTGGGAAGAGCGTCAACCAGAGCTCAACTCTGATCTACCACTGGAGAATCCACACTGGGGAAAGATCCTACAAGTGTGGAGAGGGTGGGAAGAACTTCAGGATGAGCTGGTGATCCGTGGTCCCGGTGATCCGTATTGGGAAGACCCCTGGCTGGGGAGCTCCACATCCTCCTTCTCCCTGTGGGCACCTGGACACATCCACAGAACAACATCAGAAATCCATTGTGGAGAGCAGATTTGTCAACTTCCGACCCCAGAAAAATCTCTCCTTTTGCATCTTCTGGTGGCATCAAGCAACACTGGATGGCCTCGGAGGTCTTCTCGAACATAAATCCATTGTTTTAATTCTCTCTGGTCCACAGGCATCTTCCACAGCGAAATGGGGATGTACTGGGGCAAAACTCACAGTTTTGGAGACAGTGGGATGGAAATCCCATCTAAAAAGGTTCTTCCACCCATGTAAGCACATGGATGTTCAACTGGCACAGACACATAAATCCTTTTGGTTTAGCCTTGATTTTTTTTCATTTTTGTTCATCCCTTTGAAACCCCTGGAACTGGGGTAAAAATAAAGATGTTTAACAAAGGCATAGGTGAGGAACAATGACATGGGGGGACATGGCCATGGATGGCGACATGGCCATGCATGGGGACACRGGGGACGTGGACATGGATGTGGACATCCCCTTCATGAGTGACGACATGAGGGGACAAGAACRTGGATGGGGACATGGAGGGACATGGACATGGGTGGGGTCACAAACTGAGACAGTGTCAGTGCCACCACAGTGCCACCAGCACCTTCATCTCAGCCATGGCAAAGCACTGCTTGATGCAGTTCCTGCCACTATGTTCCCACTGTCACCACTACAGTGTCCCAGCTGAATGTCACCACCCACTAGGGCGGGACAGGGAACTTGTTCAGCCAGTGACAAGTGGCCCAGAAGCAGGTGACAGCCACCAGGGTGTCCCAGAGCCACTGCACTCAGGGGACCCCAACTGCCCCTGGGAACAGGCTGGGGACAGGACAAGGGTCAGTGTCACCTGGGGGGGTCACATGGCCTGGTGACAGCGTCCCCTGACATATCCTGGTGGCTTCATGCACTGACATGTCATGGTGGCAGTGTCCCCACAGGTGTGACGACATTGTCCCTGATGTGTGTCCTGGTGGCATTGTGCCCCCTCCTCCCCGTGTGTCCCTGTCCCCTCCCCTTCTGTGTCCCTGTCCCTTTCCGTGTCTCCCTGTCCCCTTCCCTGTGTCCCTGTCCCTCCCCCATGTGTCCCTGTGGGGTCAAAGTCCCCAGGGCCTCGGGGCCGTGTCCCACAGGGTGGGTCCCTGTTCCACAGGGTGTCCCCGTGTCCCTCAAGGAGTCGCCGTGTCCTGCAGGATGTTCCCGTGGCTGCTGCTGGCACTGAGCGTTTGCACCCACCCTGGCACAGGTAAGGACACGCCATGACATCCCACAACACCCTAGGACATCTTTTTTCCTCTGATTTTGGGTCGTTCTCCTCTCTTTTGGGTCTGTTCCCCCTTATTTTGGGTCCTTTCCCTGGATCCTTTCTCCCTGTTTTGGTTCCTTTCCCCCTTATTTTGGGTCCTTTCCCTCTCTTTTGAGTCCTTTCCCTCTCTTTTGGGTCCTTTCCCTCTCTTTTGGGTCCTTTCCCCTCTTTTGGGTCCTTTTGCCCTATTTTGGGTCCTTTGCCCTTATTATGGGTCCTTTCCCCTGGGTTTGGGTCTTTCCCCCTTATTTGGGGTCATTTCCCCCCTTATTTGGGGTCCTTTCCCCTATTTTGGGTGCCCTCCCCTTGCTTGTGGCACATTTTTGGGTGCCTCTCCCTCCTCCAACGCCCTCCCTACCCCCTTAACCCCCCTTACCTCCCACCCTCTGTACCCCCAGGCGTGTCCCCAGCTGTGTCCCCAACTGTCCCCCCACGCCACATGGACTCGGTGCTCGACATCCTGGATGCCCTCGAGTCCCCGGCCCGGGGCGGCTCCCCCGGCACCGCCGCGGCCTTGGGGAGGGGGCTGGGAGTCTGCAGCACCCCGGGGTGCCGGGCGGTGCTGGGCGAGCCCCTCGGGGCCCCCGAACGCCCCCCGGCTCTCAMCCCGGGCCAGTGGCAGCTCCTGACCGAGCTCCTCCACCACGACCCGGCGACACCGGAGCTGGGGGCGGTGCTGGCGCCCGACGGCTCCACGGTGGCCCTCGGTCCCCTCCTGGCCGGCATCGAGGCGGGGCTGAGATCTGGCGGGTTTGGGCGACCCCTCCCCACCCTCGACCCGCCCGCCGACCCCCTCTTGGCTGCCACCATCACCGAGGCTTTGGGGACATCCTTCCTGCTGGCGCAGGGGGGTGACCACAACGCCACCGCGTTGGGACCCGGCGGCTGCTGGGACGACGTGGAGAACCCCCAAAATTACACCTTGAGGGGTCCCCCGTCCCCTGTCCCCGACCCTGTGGCCATCGGGGCCATGGATGGGGCGGTCCTGGGGGCGCAGCTGGCCCGGGGACCCCTCCCGGTGGCCGAACTGCTTCGGGGCTACTATGGGACCGGGAATGGTTCGGAAGCGGGGAGACCCCCCAGCAGTTACCGGCGCCGGAATTTTGGGGCACTGGTGGGACAGGGACGTCTGGAGAAGGAGGTGGCAGCGGTTTTGGAGCTGCTGAGGACGCTGTCGCCCACCTCGGAGCTCCTGAGAGACGTGGGGACACAGGAGGTGGCGGCCGTGGCTCAGAAGGCGGCGCRGGAGTTCAGCGACCGCTACGTGGGTACGGGTGGGGTGGCATCTCATAAATGGAGTTGACACCTCGCAAACTGGGGTTGTCACCTCCCAGACAGGGGTTGTCACCCCCTAAATAGGGATTGCCACCGCACAAATGGGCATTGTGATCTCCCAAATACGGATTGTCACTGCTCAAATGGGCATTGTCCCCCCCTAACAGAGTTGTCACCCCCTAAACAGTAGGGGGTGTCATCTCTCAGACAGGGATTGTTACCCCCTAAACGGGGGTGTTACCCCTCAAACAGGGACTGTCACCCCCTAAATGGGCATTGTCACCTCCCAGACAAAGATTATCACCCCCTGTGTCTCCACACAGCCTCTGCTGTGATCCCAAGCCCTTTGTCCCCAAATGGCCTCTTGTCCCCAAATGACCTTGTCCCTATGTGGACACCACCACGTCCCTAAGGGCCCATCAAGCCCCTTGTCCTAATGCAGACTCTACTGTGTCCCCATCAAGCCCCATGTCCCCCCATGTTCCCTCTGCCATGTCCCCAGGATCTCAGGGAACACCACACTGTTGTCCCTGCAGAGTGCCCGGCCATCATGCCGCGCTGCCTGTGGGGTGCCCGTTCCTACCGGGGCACCCCGGCCCCACTGCAGCCCCCGCTGCTGTCTCTTATACACATCTAGATGTGTATAAGAGACAGCCACACTGTTGTCCCTGCAGAGTGCCCGGCCATCATGCCGCGCTGCCTGTGGGGTGCCCGTTCCTACCGGGGCACCCCGGCCCCACTKCAGCCCCCGCTGGGCTCGGTGTTCCTGCACCACACCCTGGAGCCATCACGGCCCTGCCAGACCTTCGGCGCCTGCGTCCGTGCCATGAGGGACATGCAGCGCTTCCACCAGGACACCCGCGGCTGGGACGACATCGGCTACAGGTCACTGTCACCTCCCTGGGGTGATGGCACCTGCCACAGGCCCTGGTACCCCCTGTGGGAGCGGTCATTGTACCTCTGTGGGGACTGTCACCTCCATTGGTTCCCACCTCCCATGGGCCATGTCATCCCCTGTGGTCCCCATCATCTCCTTCAGTTCCTGTCACCCACCACGGTCCCTGTCACCCCCTGGGGAGCTGGCACCCACCACAGTCCCTGTCACCCCCCCAGTTACTGTCATTGTACCCCTGTGGGCACTGTCACCCCCACAATCCCTGTCATCCCCCCTGGATCCTCTCACTGTACCCCTGTGGGCACTGTCACCTCCACTGGTTCCTGCCACCCTCCATGGGGCTGATCCTTGTCTCCCCATGGTCCCTGCCTATCCCCATGGTCACTGTCATCCCCTGTGGTCCCCATCACTGTCCCATTGCAGTCCATGTCGTTGTCCCCTCACAGACCCCACCACTGTCCTCTCACAGTCCCCATCACTGTCCCCCCATGGCCCCCACCACTGTCCCCCCACAGTCCCTACCACTGTCCCTTCATGGTCCCCATAACTGCCCCTCCATGGTCCTCACCACTGTCCCCTTGCAGTCCCCACCACTGTCCCTTCATGGTCTCCACCATTGTCTCCTCCCAGTCCCCATCCCTGTCCCCACACTGTCCTCATAACCCCCACAGTCCCCATCCCCATCCCTGTCCCTTTCCAGTCTCCATCACTGTCCCCTCACAGTCCCCATCCCTGTTGACCCCCATCACTGTCCCCTCACAGTCCCCATCCCTGTTGACCCACAGTCCCCGTTCCCGTTTCCCCTTCTGTCTCCATAAGCCCCCATAGCCCACATCATTGTCCCCGCATCATCCCCATCACTGTCCCTCCACTAGCCCCATCCCTGTCCCTTTGCAGTTCCCATCCCTGTCCCCTCACTGCCATCATGTCCTCACAGCTTTGTGGTGGGCTCAGATGGGTACCTGTACGAGGGCCGGGGGTGGCACTGGGTGGGTGCCCACACCAAGGGCTACAACACCCAAGGCTTCGGCATTGGCATCGTTGGGGACTTCACGGCCACCCTGCCGGACCCCGACACGCTGGCCCTCGTGCGGGATGAGCTCCTGCCCTGCGCCGTCCGCTTCGGCCACATCCAGCCGGACTTCATCCTGCGCGGCCACCGCCAGCTCGGCCACACTGACTGCCCCGGCAACGCCCTCTTCCRGGAGATCCAGAGCTGGCCTGGCTTCCAGGGGACACCGGTGGCACGGGGACTYGGAGTGGGTGGCCTGGTGGGGTTGGTGGGAAAGGGTTTAGGGTCATCTTGTGACTGACCGTGGGTTTTGTCCACTCTGCAGTGAGGAGTGGCCCCGGCCAGGGAGCCTGGGCTGGATGGAGGCAGGAGAGGTCGGACAGCAGTCCAGATGGAGACCAACCCAGTCTGGATGGACACTGGTCCATCAGATGTTAGTCTGATGGATCCCAGCTGGACATTGATCCAGATGAACACCAGACCCATGGATCCCAGCTGGACTCTGGTCTGCAGCCCCCCAGCCTGGACAGCCCCTAGCCGAGATGACCACCAGCCCAGCCACAACCTGGCCCATCCCATTGGCCCACCAGCCTATCCCAGTAGCCCCAACCTCAAAATCCCCCAAAATAAATCCAATTCTAGGACATCAGCTCTGGGTGGTCCCTGCAGAGCAAGGGGGAAACTGAAGCACGAGCTGGGGGTGACTTTGGGGTGATGGGAGGAGACTTCGGGACCCACCCTGGAGGCCCCAAACCCTTCCCCCCCCCAACGAGCACCCAGTCCCCAAACTGGCACCTGCAGCATCCTGCCCGCCCCCACCCCCCCCCCGCTGTCATGTCGGGGGGACTATAGGAGCAACCGTGACCCTGCAGTCTCTTCGAGAGGTGACCCGCGGTGTCCCCCGGGTGTCGCCGGGGCATGCCCAGCGGGAGCAGCAGCATCACCTCCCGAGGGAGCGGCGGAGAAGGAGGAGGATGTGACGGAGTGACTGTAATTCCTGCCTGGTCACATGGGGAAGCCGCGACAGGAACGGGGACCGGGGGACAGAGTGCGGGAGCAGCAGCGGCAGGAACCGCGGGGACGGGGCGGGCGGGACATGGGGACAGTCCCCAAAGTCCCCAGGGTACCCTCGGGGGTGTCCCGATCCGACCCAGTGGTACGGATGACGGGGTTGATTTTAAGGTGCAAAAATAACCAACAAAGGCACAGGGGATTTGCAGCAACAAAATCAAACACAGTTTTATTGAAAATCACAACAGAAGAGCGTTCGTGAGGGGGGACCGGAGAGAAAAGGAAAAGACAAGGAAAAGAGGGAGGAAGAAAGGGAATGGTTATAGCTACCGAAATCGTGGTGTTGCTTTCTCGGTCCAGCCGTCGCAAGCTCAGCAGGTTACCACGTCCGGGGAGATCTCAAAGGTATGGCTGAACTGGGACCCTAGTTATAGTGTCTCTCCTTGGGGGAAGGGAAGTGGTTTCATAGCCAAAACAAATGGTCGTCAAGGGTGGAGAAAAGGTACAGAACAGGGGGTACACAGGTACACAGAGTCCAAGTTCGAGTAATCAGCAGGAACCATTGTTTTTACAGCTCAGAGCTCGCACCTTTGCTTATTTTGGGCAGCCTCCCTCCTCCCAACTGCACACCTCCCCCGAGCTGGAGGGAGAAGTTCAGTCCCGGTTTTTGGAAGAAGGTACAAGGGGGTCTTTTGGCAGAGGGGCTTCTTGTCTTGATCCCTTGATGAAGAAGCCCGCATCTCTGTTTGTCTGTCACGATGGTTGAAGGTAGGCAAGAGGGGTCTTTTTATTGAAAAGGGGCCATTTCCACAGTTCAAAGCCAGCCAGGCTGATTAGGGGCGGGGAGAAAGTCCAGATCTATTCCATTGTTCAGAAGGAGCAGGATGTCCCATCAGGTTCAGTGTGGCGTGCAACAGATAACTCCTATGGAAACAGCGAGCCAAAAGGCACACAACTCACCCCCTTTGCACTGGCTTAACAGTTTTCTTAACGATCATGAGGCAAATAATGCAAGATTTCGGACAGACTCTCACAGGGGGATGCTGCGGCCAGGACGGCTTGGGGGATACGGGGTCGCACGGCATCCTCGAGGGGATGTGGGGGGCTGGAAGTGGCGTGGGGGGACCCCAAAAATGCTGTCACCCCCCTTGTAGGATGTGGRCCACTCCCCTCTTTGGGGCGCTGGTGACAAATTGGCGGGTGGTGATGATCAAAAGTGCAGGTGCCACCTCGAGGATGTCAAAGAGGAGTTCCTGCGGTGCCACCGCGCCCCCCGCGCTGAGCGGGTGACAAAGAGGGGATCAGGGGTTCCCCAGGGGGGGGGGGGGGGGGGGTGCAGGGCGCAGGGGAAGCGCGGCCGGGGCAGGACGGAAACGTCTCCAGTCCCGCCTGCACCCGAGCCATGGGGATGGCGGGGCACCCATCACCCTGTCCCTGGCAGGGGTGGGGGCTGGCGTGGGGACCCTCTGGGTGGGCAGAAGAACCCAAAAATTTGGGTCCCCTGGATGGGCTGGGGTATCCCAGGGAGGGGGAACCCCAAAAACTGGGGACCACTCAAGGTGGGGATACCAGGTTGGGGTTGCCCATCCCACAACGCCCAAGTTCAGCCCCTGGACTCCCCTGAGTGACTCTCCCCATCCCAACCCTACCCACGCCTGCCCAGGGACCCCCAAAATGCCTCCCCCCATCCCACTAACCCCAAATCCAGCCCATGAACCCCCAAAATGATTCCCCCCATCCCGCCACCCACAATTCCAGCTCACAAAATTACTTCCCCCGTCCCACCACTCCCAAATTTACCCCCTGGGGCCCCCCAAAGTGACTCCCCCCATGCCAGCGCCCCCACATCTACCCCGTGGAACCCTCAAACTCTACTCTCCCCCCAAGAGATGGAGGTGGAAGCCCGCCCGGCCACCCCCGAGCCCCCCGCCCTACTGAAGAACTACAAGGGGCGCGCCGCGCCTGTCCCCGGCGGTCAACCGGCGGCGACCCCGAAAGGGGCGGGAGGTCCCCGGGAGCCGCTGCTGGGAGCGGATGCAGGGCTGGAGGCGCTCCTACAGCCAGCCCGGCACCGACGGCGACTGGGCTGGCGACAGTGGTGTCCCCAAGGGCAGCGCGTGCGGGTCCCTGTTCCAAAAGGCGTTTTTCACCCCCTCCAAGGCGCCCAAGGGTACAGGGGACCCGAGGGGGACAGGAGGGGACGAGGCCACCCCTGCAGCAGTACCTGCATTCCGAGGACAGGAGGAGGCGATACGGCGACAACGGAGCCAGGGCAGCGCTGGGGGCACAGCATGGGGCAGATGAGGGGGATATAGGGGTGGGAGAGTGGTGGTGAGGGGTGGGGGGAATTTTGAGGCGATGGGTGGGGCGTGATGACTTTTGGGGTGATTGTGATGGGTGGAGGGTGATGGGAATGGTTTGGGTGTCATGGTTTGGGGGGGTGATGACTTTTGGGGTGATGGTGATGCTGGGTGGGGGGTGATGAATTTTGGGGTGTGGGGTGGGAGGTGTTGGCCTGGCACAGCCCCCCAGGATGCTCAGTCTCCCCTATCCCCAGGGTCTCTTCCCGCCCCATGTGTCCCTGTCCCAACGTTGCCCATGCCAGGACTGGCACTGACAGTGGCACCGGGCCAGGCCCTGTGGCACCAGCACTGGATCCAGCCAAACTGGCTCAGTACCAGTGAGGCCACCCACAGGGCAGGCATGGAGCCACCCCAGCCTGGCCCCACACATGTCCTGTCACTGTCACACTGCCATACCCACTGGCATTGCCACCCCATGGCCACCTGTCCCCTGGTGGCATCTCCATGAGCATCTCAGGACCTGCGGTGGCACCTCCAAGGCCACACATCCCTTGGTGTCACCATACCCACGGTGGCATCTCCATGGCCATGTGTGCCCTGGTGTCACAACACCCATGGTGGCGCTTCCATGGCCACCTGTGCCCCATCCTGGCACTCCTGGTGGCATGACCAGGTCACCTGTCCCCCATCACTGTCACATCCCCCATGAGTGACAGGGGCATGGGGGGCACCCACAGCCTGTTCTGTCCCCTCCCATGGCCAGGGCAAGTCATGGCCCCTGTCGAGCTGCTCTGTAAATGGCCCCCTTTACAGGCAGCCAGTGAAGAAAGGCATGGAATTGTTACAGTGACACTTAAATGCAGTTTCTTTCTTTCTTTAATCCAAAGAAATTAAGGAATATTGTAGGTGCTGTACTTAGGAGGGGTGGCATGTCTGTGTTCACCAGGCTGGAACAGCTTTTTTCTAGAGTGAAAGCTGAATGCTGGATGCTGAAGTAATTTCAGAGCAGCACAGAACATGCTGAGTTGAAAGGGACTCATCAGGATCATTGAGTCCAACTCCTGCCCTGCACAGAACACCACAACAATTCCACTGTGGGCCTGAGAGCATTGTCCAAATGCTTCCTGTCCCAAAACAGACTTGGGGCTGGTACCACTTCCTTGGGGACCCTGTTCCAGTGCTCAACTCCCCTCTAGGTGAAAAACTTTCTCCTGATATCCAACCTGTCCTCCCCTGACTCAGCTCCAGCCATTTCCTTGAGTCCTGTCCCTGCTCATGAGAGTGAAGAGCTTGGTGCTGCCCCTGCACTGCCCCTCGGGAAGATGTTGAAGAGCTCAGTGAGGTCTCACCTGAGTGTCCTCTTCTCCAGATGAACAAACCAAGTGTCCTCAGCTGTTCCTCACAGAGCCCCTCGAGACCCTTCCCCATCCTTGTGACCTCCTCTGGACACTCTGCAATGGCTTTATGTCTTTTTTATATTGTGTTGTCACTCAAGGTGAGGCCACCCCAGTGGAGAGCAGAGCGTGACCATCCCCTCCCCAGCCCAGAGGCCAGGATGCTGGGCTGCTGCCCCCAGGACACAGTGGCACTTTGGACTGCCAAGGCACTCTTGACTCATGTTCAGCTTGCCCTTGGCCAGGGCCCTCAGGTCCCTCCCTGCAGCTGCCCTGCAGCCCCTCCTTCCCCTGTCCATACGCCAAGCCAGGGGTGCCCATCCCAGGGGCAGAATCTGACCCCTCCCTTGTTAAACTCCACACCATTGGTGATTGCCCATCTCTGTTTGGGAGGTCTCTCTGCAGAGCCTCTCTGCCCTCCAGGCAGGTGACAGTTCCTCCCAGTTTSATGTCATCAGTAAATTTACTGATTATCCCTTCAAGTCCTRTGTTCACATCGTTAATAAAGACATTGGAGAGCCAGGGCTGCCAATGGAGCCCTGCAGAACCCTCTGGTGACYACTGCCAGCGTGGTGTCACCCCAGTCACTGCCAGCCTCAGTGCCTGACCTGTGAGCCAGTTGCCCACCCATTCCACAATGTGTTCATCCAGCTGTGTGATGGGCACTTTGTCTAGAAGCATTCTGGGAGACATGGTATCAAAAGCTTTGCTGAAATCCAGAAAGATTACATCTACTGGCTTTCCTGGATCAACCAAGTGGGTTCCCCTGTCATAGAAGGAAATCAGATTTCACAAGCAGGACTTTCYCCTCATGAAGCTGTGCTGACTCTGACTGATGCCTGCATTGTCCTCCAGGTGTTTTTCAATACTTCCCAGAACAAACTTTTCCATGATTTTATCAAGTATCAGAGTGAGACTGACAGGCCTGTAGTGTCTGGATTTCTCCTTGCCCTTGAAAATCAGGACACCATTCTCCAGCTTCCAGTCACCTGGGACTCCTCAAATCCCAGATCTGAACTCTGTGGTTGCTTTGATTTCTTCAGGGGAAGCAGCCTGCTCACATCTGCATGTATGAGCTTCTGTTCTTCTCAGGCAAACCCACTTTGAGGGCAGTAATGGTTAAAAGAACAATTAAATGTACTTTCTGATTACAGGCACAGAGTCATTGCAGATAAAACAATCTCTTTAAAAGCTTTTTAAAGTGGGACTCACAGTGCACAAGTGAACTGCCATGACCATTTTTTTTGAAAAAAAAAGTCAATCGTGAATTTGTCATGGTTTACAGAAAGGAAACTAAAAGCCTTGCTTAAATGAGGGCTCATCTATGGCACGGTTTGAAGCACTCTCTGAAGGAAATGTCTTTGTAGGCATGGTAAGTGGTGCATTTAATGAAATTACCTAATTGTGTAGAATTAGCAATAAATGTTCAAGTGACAATTGATTATATTTCCTTTCTATAATTCAGAAAATCAAAAAATGTCAATTTGCTGTTACTCCCCACCCAATTCCCTTGTCATTCACAGCAAGCAGTGATAAGCATTTAATAGGAAGGTGATGAGGTGATGTTTGACCTGGCAGTTGGAAGTGCAGTGATCTGTGATCCCAGTGCAGCTGGGTTGGCCCATCCATGTCAGATGAGGTTCTGCAGGGATCAGAGTTCCCTGAGACCCACCATACTCCTTCAACACTCATTTCACTTCACAGTGGGTGGTGCAGCTCATGTCCACACATCAAGACATTTTCTAACATCAGAGCTTGCTTGTCAGGGCTCCCTAACCTGTCTGTATTCAGCACAAATTCCCAGCTTCAAGGGAAGTTGAGGAATGTGTTCTTCCAAAAGGAATTGTCTTCAGTGGATGTCTTAGGTTGAAAGATATAGCTGGGGGTGTGTATTCTATTTCCATCTCTTAGAGGAGGGGCAGTTATCTTCTGTCAATTGGGCCGTTTTCTTTATCTCTTCCACAACCAGTCCTCCCTCCAGCAGATACCTTCTGTTAATGGGCCACTGAGTGTCACTGCATGACTGATAAAAATTACATCATCCCATTGTGAGATGCTCTGCCCATAGGGAGGAGCCAAGCATTCCTACCTGGATATAATCTGAGATTTTGGAACACTAGATCAGCCTTTTCCCACTGGATTCCCAGAGGAGCAGCTTTCTTCTACACTGGATTCCCAAGGCAGTCCAGGCCCATCTACACCACCACTGGACCTTCAGAACAAAACTCCACCCTTCTACAGGATCATTGCTTCAACAGAACCACACCTGTCACTGCAGGTGCACTGCAGCCACCATTAAATGGGACTGGTACCACCACCACCCTGATCCACAGGGTGTCAGGTTGCATTCTGACTCTGTCAGTGGGGGTTTTTTGTTTGTTTGTTGTTTGTTTGTACAATTGCATTTGTATTTTTAATTTTCCTAGYAAAGAACTGTTATTCCTTTTCCATATCTTTGCCTGAGAGCCTCTTAATTTCAGAATTATAATAATTCAGAGGGAGGGGGTTTAAGTTCTYTATTTCAAGGGAGGCTCCTGCCTTCCTTAGCAGACACCTGTCTTTTCAAGCCAGGACAGGGGACATACTGTACTTGTTGTTCTTTGCAAAGCAAAGATAAGGARCCTGTCACATTCTGCTGTTTAAATTAAATTGTCTGATTCCATTTAATGGATTCTGGTGACTTGGAAACAGTTTAGTGACATTTTGTGAGCATTTTCTTTTTTGTGCATTTTAGTTTTATGTTTGAGGAGCTATCTCATGTGCTTTCCTGCAGAAAGCAGGTGTTCTTTATTTGGCTGGATGTGTGGGRTGTAACTCCACCAAGTCCACACTGATTATAGAAACTGCTTCTGTTTCTATACTCTATTTTATATACATATTCATTGATTTTCCTGGAGTAAAGATACATATGATAATAATTTTCCCCAAAATCATTAAGATATTTTCTCTTCCCTTTATGCRCACATTCTTCTGTCCCGGGGGTCTCTTTGGTGGTCTCTGGTGGTTGACAACCCCAAAGTTATACCTGAACTGGTAAAAGTTGCCACAGCTGGGCTGGTTGCTTTCCAGTTCTTTTTCCTACAGAATAAGTATCGTGCGATTCCATAGACAAATGGGTTTTTAAAAATTGGCATTGTATTAACCTGATGCCTTTTCCAGGGCTACCTAAAAACAGAGGCCAGACAAAATTAATGGAATAAAGAGCACTTGGATTTATTGAAAGGCCTTCTAGTACATTTCAGGCAGGTGAAGCCCCAGGAGGGGCTACAGTCAAAAATGRACAGCTGGTCACGGGTTTTCACACTTTTATAAGTTTAGTCCATTTGCATACTGGGGGTTAATCTTCCAATTACAGCTTCAGGTAATGAAGTCATTTACTCCAAGTTTGCTCCCCCCCCCAGCTCACTTTTGTTTACATCTCTCGGGGCCTGAGACAGTGAGGTGTCCTTGATTCCCAGGCCTAGAGAGGAATGATTGTGTCTGACCAAAATGGGTAAGCAGCGGCTAACACTCTGTGTGGAATTCAGAGTTATACACTAAAGAATTGCAGGTTTACAAATACATGAAAAATATAAAAGCTAAAATCCTAAGGCATCAAACCCACCAGGTGCTAATGATTCTTCATCTGGTAACCAAACCATGACCTTCTGGGTGTTACTGGGAACACTGGTGTGAAGTCCAAGGATTCCAATAAGAACTTTCTCCTCAGCCTGAACTTGCTGCTGCTCCAGCCCCAGACTGACATTGGCTGTGATGTTTAACAGAGCAGGAGGTGCTGCCTGGGGGAGGCTGAGTGTCCCCTTGTCCCTGGCACAAATCCTAGGCATGGAGACTTGAACTTTGCAGCAGGTGCTGGGACACTGCTCTCTCTGACAGGGTGGGAAAAAGAGATTTTGTTATGAATCCTGGGACAACACAGACCTGTGGGCAACCAGCTGAGTCTGTGGCCACTGTGACCCACCACAAGCCACCACAGCACTGGGCTGCCAGAATGGGAGCCTGGGACCCACCATACACAGTCTCACTGCCAGCTGAGATGAGCTCACCTGCCATGAGCACAGGGGCGCTGGGTGCTGTCCTAAAGCTCTGTTGACAACAGTGAGGGAATTACTGGCGACAGGAAGCTTGTGTTGAGTTTCTCCTGCAGGGATCTTTCATGTCCTGAAATCAGTGGGTTTGCTCCTTTTTGAAGGCTCTCATGGAGGCACAGGAAGAACTGTGCACGTGAATTGCTAAAGTTTTAAACATCCATCAGGCTGCTGCTCCTGCTCCTGAGGAAATGTGGCTCCTCAGGGATCTCAGGCTGCAGTCCCAAGGCTGCTCTTGGGACATGGGAAGTCACCACATCAGCACCACTGGCACAGCGTTGGCTGGGCAATTTGTCCTTCCTTGGGACATTTCTGGGGATTTAGCTGACTCTGGTGACTTGCTTCAGGGCTAAGCCATCTGAAAATTAAAGCTGAGAACTTCCTGTTAGTTTTAAGCCTCATGAAATGGACTGCAGGCACTTCAGTCTATCAGGGTGGGACTGGCAGAGCTGAATTAGAGCGGCTAAACTGGGCTGGGACTGGGGGCTTCAGGCAGAGGGCAGGAATTGGTCTGGGATTAGCTGAGTGGGATGAATGGGGCCTATGGGTATGCTGTGGAGATGAAGATTTTTACATCTTCAGATGATAAATGTAATTCAGTGTCTAAAAAAGTGTCTAAGCATCCAGATACCAACAACCATTTAGACAAAGTATGGAACACACAGGCTGGAAATACCTGCTGTCTTCAGCACTCCAAACTTTTGCCATGTTGAACTTTCTCATTTAAAGCTGCAGCCATTGAAAACAGCAAGATTTTCTGACAGTGGCTGATACCGAATGGTGTAGGAGACTGGAGAAAGGGTTAAATGGGTCAAAATGACTGAAACTCGTGTTTTCGATGGGCAGAGCAAGTTCTGCGAAGGTGGGAGGATCTCTGCTCCACACCCACCCACCTCATCCCCTGCTCCACCCCAAAGTGGCTGCACAGCCCTTGGCACAGATACTGAAGTCCTCCCTGTGGGGACMGACCAGAGCAGGGAAAAGGTGGCATCTTTTTCCCATTTGAAAGAAGTGGAGGTAATTTGTGGACACATCTGGATGAATTCTTAAGTCATAACACAAAGCGGGTTATTAATCACCCTGGAGAAACTTTTCCTGGAAACAAAGGAAAACTAGGAAAAGCCCAATCAATAAACAACGGTCAAGAAAATTCAGGGGGAGCCATGAGGGGGCCTGAACCTGGGGGGATTCCATCAGGGTTGAGGGGCTACTGCAGGCACCTCTTCATCACCTCTAGGCCTGGAGGACCTTGGTGTCTGTACTCCCCACCTCCCCCCAGGGGGTCTGAGGGTCTTGGGGGTGTCCTCGTGCCCCATCTCTGTGCTCCAGGTGATCTTGGGTTGTCTTCAGGTTGGAAACAGCCAAAGCAGCTGCAGGATTTGGAGGTTAGGCTCTGCAGGAAGTTTTGTGTCTCCACTTTGGTGCCGTGTCCAGGATCTCAGGTCCTTGGCACATGATTTCCCAGAGTTGGTGGTGGGAAAAGCTGGGTTTAGGCGTTTCCTTGGGACAGTGGGTGGAACATTGGGAATTTCGGTGCTGACAGGRGTTCTGCATCTTCCACAGACATTCCCCTTTGCTCTGGCCTTGAATCCGAAAGAGCTGGAGTCAGTTTGGGGTGAGCCAAAGACACAAGAGAGATTGAAAAGATGTGGAGGGAGCCAGGGGGTGACCCTGGGAGCACTGGGACAGTTTGGGAGTGACACGGGGATGGCACTGGAAGCACTGGGGTGAGACAGGGATGGTGCTGCAGGGAGCAACACTGAGTCCACCAGGAGTGAACTGAGAGTCAGCTGGGAGCACTGGTTGGAACTGGGGGCAGGAAGGGGAACCAGGGAGTCCTACACGGAGCTCTGAAGAGAACTGGGAGCACTGAGGTGAGGCACTGGGAGCACCAGGAGGGGGCACTGGAAGCCGAGGACACCCCATCACGTGTCCCAGTTGCTCGAGTCCAGCTCCCCCCCCCCCCCGTGTAGCATAAACTTGCAAAAAGCTGGTGGCTGCTACTTTCTTGCATGCTGAATTCACATTACAGTCTTAAGCAAGAATCTTAAGGACAGCTCTTCTTGCTGCTATCAATTTTTCTTTCAGCCCTCTGTGGAAACAACTGTGCTTTCATCTAGGCTCCGAGATGCAGACAACACAATGGTAGTTGCAGCGGAGAAGGAAAGGACCCAGTGCACTGGTGAGTTTGATGTGACTTACGCGTGGCAAGCAGATGGTGCAGTCTTGCACTTGTTTTGACTTACTGAGCTTTTTTCTGTAACAGCRTCTGCTGACAGCTGACAATGGAGCTGCAAGAGTGGAAAATGTGATGGCATAGCTATCTGAGAAAGTAAGTACAGAGATGCAGTGTGTTGTGCGCAGCTTCAGGGCTGCTTGGAGAAGGGGTATGTAAAGAATGCCTTCTGTTTTGACATGTACTTCTAGGTGATCTATGGACTTGGTTATCATAGACTCTGCAACACTGAGAGTATAAAAAAGAGCTGATCTCCACATTTTGTGATAAAGTCTAACGGCTTCATGTTACTTTTCAAGCAACAAGAGCATTCTCAGTGGATTCAAATTGAGAACGAGCTGTTGCTGGACTTTTGCAATTCTGTTCACTGTGCAAACAAGCCCAGTGCTCTGCCACTTCATTCTTCACCTTATGTGATCCGGACAGGACTGAAGCCCAGTGATGGCATTCGGCTTTGCCACTTCTCCCTATGTGTACGGCATGCACCCACAGTGTGCTACGCACGGTTTCTCCTCAGCTTTAGGTACACTCATATCCTTTTTGTTTCACCAAGTCCAAACAGTCCATGGAGCTTTCGTTCAGTGAAATGTGCTGGGAGAGAAGGACTTGCTGGATTYGTTGTTCTATGTCCAAGACATTTGACACAGCACCATAATCTGAGCAACGAGACGGAGACAGGAAGAACATGGTTTTGTCCCAGCACATTTTTCTGTGCAAGATATCTCTCTGGAGCTTTAGTCCTTGTGAGGCTGTAATGTGTACRGTAGTACTTCAAGCTAAGAAGGACCGTGCAGAGAGCACGGAGATCTGACAGCACTTCGCACATTGTAAAAGAAAGATTGCCCCTTGAATGTAGTGCAAATACAGGTTTCCACAAGTTTCAGGAGCAAGCTCCAGGCAAGCACATTGTCCTGGCACAATTCTCTGCACAAGATGAAGCCGAGAGGCTTTCTGTTTGGATTCAGACAATGAGACAGGCCGAATGTGGTGGTACATAGTGCTTAGAAGGAAAGTGCATGGCCCAGGTCAGTTTTGGCAGAAGCAATGCTTAGGAGTGCACTCCTTAGGAGAGGCAGAGTGTTCTGTGCAAGAATAGATGAGGATTCCCCTTGGCGAGAATGAAAGCAGGACAGGTTCCAAAAAGCAAAGAACGAGGCTGCAGAGCACTGGGATGGTGTGCGCAGCGTACTGGCTGCCAGAGGATCATATCTGCCAAATTCACAGTAGCAGTTGTCAAGTGGGAAGTTCAACAAGAGCAGCTTGTGCTGCTACCTCTTCCTCTTCCAGCCCTATCAGAAAACTACTGCCCTTATCTTTAGGTCCTGAAATCCAGAGGTAACGACAGTAGACACAGCAGAGAATGGATATACAGAGTGCACCAGTGAGTTTGATGTGGCTTACGTAAGGCTAGGGGAAGGGGCAGCCCAGCAATGGCTTTGTCTTCTATAGTCTATTTGACAGGAGCAGCTGCTGTAAGTTGGCAACAAAACTGCAAGACTGAAAAATGTCCATATATGTTAAAAGGTCCCAAGTGTTTTGTGCACAATTTAAATGCTGCTAGGAAAAATGGCTTCTTTAGTCTGCCCTGACATTTCCTTCCTTCTCTGTGACCTCTAGCTGCTTGCACTCAAGAACACTGAAGGTGTATGAAAGTGATTGCGCTTGAATATCAGGTTTCCCAGGGAAGAGGGAAGTGCAGAAAATGCTTTCTGTCCTGGGACATCTCTCAGTAGTACTGCAGCTGGAAACGCTTCACTGTAACAATGGACTCTGCCACTTTGAGAGAATGTGCTGATGCTATCTATACATATAGTTGAAAAGGAAAGTGTGAAATCACTAGTGCATTTTGTGTAGTTTACAGACTGCAAAGGGACTATGAAAGCCAGCACTGGCTTTTCGTTCTGGGACTTCTACTTTGCAAGCAGCTGCTGTACATTTTGAAAGGGTTTCGAATCTGTGACAATGACAGGTACATAGATGGTACATAGAGCTTAAGGGAAAGTGCATATCTTCAGGGAGGTGGATGCAGTTCAGTGGGTGTGAGTTACATCTTGAGTGGCTGATTGCACAGAAAAGAAAGAGACCGTGCTGCAATTGCCTTTTCTTTTTCAGCCTATAAACTGCATAGCCAATGATACAACAATTCCTCTTCCTTCCCTGGTACATTCAGGATCGCCTTCTGTCAGTCTCCAAGAGCCAGGATCCACAGTGGAGCTCTTCCCTCAACTGCTCCCAACACGAATGGAGCCAAGCCAGGACAGCGCTTGTCTTTGAACGAGCTTTATTGTTGAACTTCCCCCTTACGACTGCCAACGTGAATTTGGCAGGCAAGCAAGTGGCAGCCATGCTCCTCTGGCAGCCAGTACGCTGCACACACCAGCCTGGTACTCTGTGGCCTCGTTCTTCGCCTTTTAGAACTGTCACGTTTTCACTCTCACCAAGGTGAATCTTTATCTGTTCTCTGACTTGGGCCATGCACTTTCCTTCTAAGCACTACGTACCACCACGTTCAGCCTCTCTCATCATCTGAATCCAAACAGAAAGCTTCTTGGCTACATCTTGCACAGAGATTTGTGCCGGGACAATGTGCTTGCCTGGAACTTGCTCCTGAAACTTGTATTTGCACCACATTCAAGGGGCAATCCTCTTTGCTTTGCAACATGCAAAGATCTGCCAGATCCCACCTTTCCTGGACCTCATTTCCTTCACACCAGGGACCCCCTGCACTCCCTTTCCCAGTGATTACAGGTCTCTCCACCCTGTGAACCTCAGCTGGGCTTCTCTGCACAGTGTAGGCTGGGTGGTCACTGTGCCTCTGGCCAGAGGTTTTTCCAACACACACCCAAAGCCCTTCCCCTCCACCCCCACCATATTGACATGTGGAATAAGAGCTCCACAACTAATAAATAGTTGTGAAGCAGGTATGTATATTACAGCGCTGGACACAGGGGAATATTTTCACAGAATATTTTCACCAGGCGTGCTTATCCAGACTCTGTTTATATATCCATAAGCTCATACATATTTGCAAAGATTTCAACATCACCTATACATATCCATAGCCGATTCCCCTCCTCCCCGCCTCTTTTTATGGTAATCAGCTTCTTATAGSTCTGTGCTTAAGTACTATCTTCTGGTGGTCTTGGGCGGGGGTCGTCAGATGAAGTCAATGAGGTAAAAGCAGTCTCCCTCGGGGTGCGCTTTGGATGAACCTGGGCTTTGCACATGCTCTCTGGGGAGCTGGTTGTTTTGCAAGGCTTCTGGCCATAGTCCAGACTACAGATCCAGTTTTTTCTTGCTTATCAGTTTTAAACAAATATGCAAAGTCTTGTTTATGGTAGCAAAGAAGAAAAGTCCTCTTGTGGTGAAGAACTATCTGTTTTTAACATACTTGACTATACAGCAAATTATAAATTTAATTATAAGTTCCTGTCTTGGTTTGAAAAGACAGGTGTCTGCTAAGGAAGGCAGAAGCCTTCCCTGAAATGGAAAATGTAAACCCCCTTTCTCTGAATTGCTATAAATTTGAAATTAAGGGGGGCTCTCAGGCAAAGATAAGGGGTGAAATGAGATTGGACTCCTTCTCAGGAGGAAGCATTGCAATTGCTGATTTTTGAAGCAATGGCTCACCAAGCACTGGGCCCTGTCCATCCCACAGATCCCTTTCAGGTGSAATGGGGATTTGCCTCCTCAGGGCTATCAGTACACATTTGGCAGCAGGATCCTGAGGGTCCAACAAGGCCTGTTGGTTTCTATTCCTGTGGTTTCAAAGATACTGAGAAAAGATACACTACCTAGGAAAAGGGGTTGTTTGTGGTTAGCTTAGCTCTCCTAGAAGTGGAAAAAATTGCACAACAACAACCAATTGTCTTGAGAGGCCCTTTTCAAAGTTATTAAGACAGTCACTACTGGAACCCGTGTCCTCCCCCAATGGGGTGGCCCAGAGGGCCTCAGTTACAAACTGGTATGAACACAACTGTAACATTTTCTCAATAACAGAAGGTGCTGTAAAAAATTTAGCGATACAAGAAACTGAGAACTTGGGTAGCAGCCAAAATAAACCTGCCTCTGTAACTAAAATAGCCCCACCTTTCTCCTCTGAACAATCAGCAAATTCTTGGTTCCCTGATTCCTCTGCTAAACGAGAAGGGAAGGTATGGAGATACAGGGCAGCAGCCCTTCACTTTCCTCTGGTGAACAAATTATTACTGAGCGAGAAAGCAGTGCTCAGGTTGGTGAGCTGATAGCTGTTTGGAGTGTTTTCCAACGTGAGGTACAGAATACCTCTCTTGTCTGTATCTACACTGATTCCTATGCTGTGTACCAAATGATCCTAATAATCCAGCACATTACCCTGGACAACCTGTTTTGATGGACCTCCCTTACTATAGGGCAAGTACCACTTGTGCTAAAATCCTCTCTGAATAAATATGCATGGGTAGCCCCTGATGCTCTGGGGAAAGAGCATTGGATAAATATACACTGGATAATTCCATCATTTTAATTTCATGCCTCTTGGTGGCAGATTCTGTTGCATTTACTTTTTCACAGAAGAACTCTGAGGGACATGAAGACCTGATAAACCATGATAACACTAGTGTTGGATGACAAAAAATAATGTTTTCCCTCCCTTTATGGTATAACGAGGTGATGATGTTACAATAACATGTAAATTAATTGCTGAACCCCTCATCGAACCTATACACAGTTATGAAATCCCCTCTGTGTTGTTTTTTGCACTCTGAGATCAGTTAACGAACCATCACAACCCCCACTTGTACTAGCTGATCGTGACAGTCCCCAGTGTTAAGGAAAGGAGAAAGGCAGGAATGGGGGTGCAGGGGGTCCCAGGACAAAAGAAAAGGAGGGTCTGGAGGTTGGAGAGACAGGGTGGCTGGGAAAGGGGGTTCAGGGTCATTCTGTGCATGGAATGGTGGATCAGGCCATCTTGGTGCTCTTGAATTGTGGTTCAAGGTTCCCAGTGATGGGAATTGCACTTTTGGGGGTTCCCAGGGTAAGGAAAGGCAGGGATAAGGGTGGGGACAGGCAAGATCTCCGGGAAGAAGGGTTCAGGGCATCACCGGTGTTGAGGAAAGCATGGTTTGGGGACTGGGAAAGGCAGGAATGGGCACAGGGTGTCAGATTCAAGGGAAAGGAAGAGGCTGGGGGCTGGGAAAGGAAGAGGCTGGGGGCTGGGAGAGGTGGGATGGCTGGGAAAGAGGATAGAGAGTGGTGCCAGGGCCAGACAATGGGGTGCAGGGGGGTCTCGACGCACAGGAATGTGAGGCTCATGGAGGTCATGGTTTTGGGCAATAGCAGTTCAGATTCCCAGGAATGCCGATTCAGGGGTGTTCTGATGCCAGGGGTCCCACTCACCYCTCACCACCTCCCAGGAGTGCCCCCAGACCCAGTACTGGAACCACCGATGGAGCTGCTCCACTGCGGCCTGGCCCCCAGAGCCGCCTCCGGGCCCCCGATTGGTGCTGCTGTTTCCTGCCTGACAATGGCAGCTGGGGATGTTCTTGACAGAGGAGACCCTGGGTGGGGGCACATAAAGGTCCTGGCCCACAGTGAATGCCCCTCCTTTGGCTCAAACCACCCCCTTGTGCCGGGATCTCTAGCTGGTCAGAGAGACCCCGAGAAAAGTTCAAGAGTCTTTTCCCAGCCCGGCGCTTGAAGAAGGAGTCAGGGCTCTTCATTTCTCAGTCTCAAGGTTGTTTATTGTATCTTATCTATAAAAAATTTTCTCCTGCCCTGCCGAGGTCCATCCAGCAGGAGAGTTCCAGGCACTCTGCCTGCCCCCAGGGCGGTGTTATRTCTTTACACTAAAAACTACATATGCAATGTTTACAATTACTTTCCAATACCTATCACCTATGTTAGACTCTAAACCAATCTGTAAGTGCCAACATCACAGCAGAAGATGGAGGCCAAGAAGAAGAAGGAGAAAGGCTGGACATGCCCAGATCCCTCCATCTTGCACCCCTGAATCCCCATACCAAAACCCCCAAAATCTACTTTTTCACCTTGTGATAAATTCACTATCATTCTACTTAATTTGTCATGACTTGCAGATCTTCATCTAAGGTTGGTAACTTGCTCCACAGGTCATAATCAAAACCACCGGTATCTTGGGCTCTGTGCCAGGGTCTCTGAGACCCCTGGCACGGTCTTGGCTGCTCAGGACAGCCAGAGGGATGTCCTGGGTCCTGACACCCTTGGGCCATTGCCATAGCCAGGAACATGGGACCGTTTCTTGAGTAATGTGCCCATGGCCACCCCTGGGGCCATCACTTGGGTAACGTCCCCACAGCCACCCACAGGGCCATCGCTTGGGTAATGTCCCTGCGGCCATACTCAGGGCCATTTCTTGGGTAATGTCCCCACAGCCACCCCTGGGGCTATCACTTGGGTAATGTCCCCATGGCCACATCAGTTGAGATCAGATATACTCAATGCTGGACAGTAGCAGTGGTCTGATAACACCTCCCTGAGGAGGAAGGACCCGTCACCCACTCACACAACGGCCATGGGGGTTGCGACACCCAAATCACCCAAAACAGCAGGCTTGCACCCACAGCCCCTCACTTTTCTCTGACGGCATCCCCAGGACATCACTGCAGCTTGTCATGGCTACCTACAAGGTGACAGTGGCAACAGGTGACATGGTGGAAGCTGGGACCAACAACTCCATCTCCATCACCCTGGTGGGCAGCTATGGCGAGAGCCGCCAGACCACCGTCTCCTTCTTGTTCCTGCCAGGAAAGGTGGGCATGGGGATAGGGACAAAAGGCACAAGGGGTGGTAGAGCTGTCCTGGGGACATGAGGGGCTGCAGGGACTGTCCTGGGGGTACAAGGGGATGGTGAGAAGGGATTTGAGGGAGATGGAGGAAAGAGTTTCCAGGGTCTGGAGGAAAAAAATCTGGGGAGGATGGTGGGTAGTGGTCCTGGGGGGATTGGAGGAATGGTGTTCTGGGAGGATGGAGGAAAAGGACTTTGAGGGGATGATGGAGGATAAGGATCCTGGAGGCAATGGAAGCAAGTGGGGATGCTTTGAGCCACTTCTCTGCTGGTGTCCCTGGTGCCACCACAGGGCATCTGCCCATTCCCCCAGAAGCCATTTCCTCCTCTCCAGGAGAAGAGCCTGTCTGTGCACTGTGGGCAGGACTTGGGCCCCATTGTCCTCATCCGCCTGCATAAGTGGCGGCTCTTCCTGGAGGATGCCTGGTTCTGCAAGGATGTCCGGGTGACAGCTCCCAATGGCACCCTGTATCGTTTCCCCTGCTACCAGTGGCTGGAGGGAGTCACCACGGTGGAAGTGCGAGAGGGCTCAGGTAGGACCCACCCTGTCCCCATCCTCCTCTGATGGCCAGAGGTCCGACTTTTGACATCCCCTTTCTTTCTAGGGAAGAAGATGGTGGATGACAAGCTGCAGATCCTCAAGGAACATCGTCATCGGGAGCTGGCAGCACGGCAGGAGGCTTACCGGTGACAGCAGGGATATGGGGACAAGGCCTGCTTTGGCCAGGTGGGCTGGTCAGCAGTGATGCTGATGTCTGCTCCCTTTTTCCCCCCTGCTTAGGTGGAAGAACTTCGCCCAGGGCTGGCCCCGTTGCCTCAACGTGGACTCCATCTTCGAGCTGGACTCTAACATCCAGTTCTCCCGCATCAGGGCCAACAACTTCAATGGTTTCCTCATCTTCCAGTAAGCAGTGCCCTGAGGCCATGGAGGACTTGGGTAATGGCAGGGAAAGGGGCCAGAGAAGGCAAAAGTGTGCTGAGGTCCCCCCTCTGGCCTGTAGAGGGGCCTCCCACTTTCTGTCAGGGTTCCTACTGAGACGCAGCTCCTGGAACAGCCTGGATGAGATGCGTACCATCTTCTCCCGGACACAGGGCAGGGACATCAGTGAGTGCCTTTTGTGTTGTCCCCTGCCCTTCCTCCTGTATCACTCAAGGTGCCTGGAGGGTGGGTAAGTGGGTGCTGATGTCTGACCATTGCCTTAGTCCCTGAGTATGTGGCCAAGCACTGGCAAGAAGATGACTTCTTCGGTTCCCAGTTCCTCAATGGCAACAACCCCATCATCATCCATCGCTGCACCACACTGCCACTCAAATTCCCRGTGACACCAGAGATGGTTGCTGGCTCACTGGGAGGTGGCACTGACCTGGGCAAGGAACTACAAGAAGGTCGGATTTTCATTGTGGACTACAAGGTGCTGGAGGACATCCCAACCGACACCATTTACGGGCGCCAGCAGTACRTAGCGGCCCCACTCTGCCTGCTTCACCAAGGCACTGATGGGCTCCTGCGCCCCATCGCCATCCAGGTAGGGGTGTCCCACTCTAAATCCTGCTATCAGGAGGGTGGCAATGGTTCTATACCACCGTGTGGTCTCCCACAGCTCAGCCAAACACCAGGACCYCGCAGCCCCATCTTCCTGCCGAGTGATGATGAGTGGGACTGGCTGTTGGCCAAGACCTGGGTGCGCAACGCCGACTTCTACAGCCACCAGCTCCTCACCCACCTGCTGAGGACCCACCTGTTTGGGGAGGTCTTTGCCATTGCCACGCTGCGCCACCTGCCCACCTGTCACCCCCTCTTCAAGGTAAGGTGCCCCCTTAGGGCCACCTGCTGCTCCCTGTCCCCAAATCTGAGGGCAGTTATGCCCCACCTGACAGCCCCCCAGCTCCATGAAGGGGTCCGTGGTCACCTGCCAGGTGTTTATTCCTCCCTCAGCTCCTCATGCCCCACTTCCACTTCACATTGCACATCAACACCTTGGCCCGCAGTGTCCTCATAAACCAGGGTGGCCTYATTGACAAGGTGAGCCCTGGGGACTGCGGCCACTGAGCTCTGCTGGGGCACTGAATGCTCTGGGGTATTGGGAGGCACAGGGGTGTACTGGGGACACTAGGGGTCTACTGAAGTCCACTGGGACACTGGAGGGCACTGGAGTCTTGGCAGTGCTGGGGTCTCCTGGGGTCTCCTGGAGGTACTGGATTCTACTGGGGGCACTGGGGTCTCCTGGGAACCTTGGAGTCTACTGGAAACACTGGGTAGTACTGGGGTACTACTGGAACCAATGTAGAGTACTGGCGAATACTGGGAACACTGGGTGTACTGAAATTGCTGGGGAACACTGCAGTGTACTGGGGGCAACAGGGGGCATTGGGAAGCATGAGAGACCTGGGAGACATTAGAGAACATGGTGTGGAGGACACTGGAGAGCACTGGGGTATATGGGAGTACCAGGGGCACTGGGTGTGTACTTGGAGTACTTGTAACCTAGGACCAGTATGGGGTACTGGGGTATATGGGGAGCACTGGGCGACACTGAAGCCTGGCACCTCCTGCCCTCCCCAACCATGGGTGGCCTTCCTCCCAGGGTTCCGGGGTGACCTATGAGGGGCTGCTGCTGGTGGTGCAGCGAGGCCTGGAGCAGGTGACCTACACATCCCTGTGCCTCCCCGATGACATCCGCCACCGTGGCATGTCCCATGTCCCCAACTACCACTACCGAGAYGATGGGATGAGCCTCTGGGAAGCCATTGAGAGGTGAGACTGGTTTCAGGGGGTGGAGGGTGGTCCTGGCATGCCCCAGGATCTCACAATCACCTCGTCCCTACGGCAGCTTTGTCACCGGCATTGTGACATTCTACTATGATGGGGATGCAGCGGTGAGCGGGGACACCGAGCTGCAGGCCTGGGTGATGGACATTTTCACCAATGGTTTCTTGGGCAGGACCTCCTCAGGTAGCACACCTGTGGCTGCCACAGGATGTCCCCAGGGGAGGCAGGGAACAGGCAGGTCCCTGAGGCTCTTGGCTGTCCCATCCCCACCCAGGTATTCCCTCGTCGCTGCAGACAGTGGTGGAGCTCATCAAGTTCCTCACCATGGTGATGTTCACCTGCTCGGCGCAGCACGCGGCTGTCAACAATGGGCAGGTGGGACATGGCCAGGGACCCAAAGGATATCCTCAGGTGTCCTCGAGCCATGCTGGGGACATGTCCCCCTCCCACTCCTCTGTGTGCAGGAAAGATGTCCCCATCCTGAACCAATGTCACACCTCTCTACATGCCAGAAGGATGTCCCCATCCATCCTATCTCCATGTTGGAAGGATGTCCTCACCCTATGTCCCCATCCGATGGGTCCCCATGCCAGAAGAATGTCCCCATCCATCCCCTTTTCATACTGGAGATGTCCCCATCCATCTCCCTTGCCATGCTGAGATGTTCCCATCTGTGCCCTCTCTGGGCCAAAGAATGTTCGCACCTGTCCCCTCGCTGTTTTGGGAGGATGTCACCACCCATCCCATTGCTGTTTTGGGGGGATGCTCTCTGCAGTAATCTTTCTCCCTGCAGTATGATCTGGGGGCCTTCGTCCCCAACGCCCCGTCCTCCATGCGCCACCCACCACCCAGCGAGAAGGGCCGGGCCTTCCTCCAGCACTTCCTCGACACCATTCCTGAGGTGGCCACCACTGCTAACATCCTGGTTGCCCTCATTCTCCTCAGCTCCCAACTCAAGGACAGGGTGAGTCTGGCCCCACCGTCCCCACGTGCCCCCCCAAACAGCTCTGTGGGCCTGGGGAACTGCAAGAGGTGCCCACAAGGGTGGATGTCACCACCTKTGGTGTCACCAAGCTTGGGGGACAGCCACCATTGCTCCACACCTACCAGGGTGCTGGAAAACCCCCGAATTGTTGACAGTTGTCACAAGGTTTTCGGGGTGAAGGAAGAGACGAGATGGGCTCCATGATCAGAAGGCTTGATTTATTATGTTATGATATATATATATACTACATTATAACTATACTAAAAGAAAAAGAAAAGGAGAGTTTCCAGAAGCTGCTAACTACCYAAGAATAGAATAGAAAGAATGATAACACGGCAGCTCTCTTCGGCTCTGTCCAAGAGAGTTCTCAGCCCTGGATTGGCCATCACCTCCAAACACTCAATCTGGGCCAATCCAGAACTGACCTGCTGCATTCCACAGAAGCAGATAATTATTGTTTACCTTTTGTTTCTGGGGCCTCAGCTTCCCAGAAGGAAAAAATCCTAAAGAAAGGATTTTAGTGAAAAGGATGTCTGTGACACCCGAATAGCACCAAGGGGTTGAAGCTGAAGGGTCCATGTGGCTGTCTCCCTCCAGAGGCTCCTGGGACAGTACCCAGAGGAGTGGTTCACRGAGGCAGAACCCCGGCGGCTCATCCGGGCCTTCCAAGGGCGGCTGGAGGAGATCCGGGACCAGATTGAGGAGAGGAACCACCTGGCTGAGTTGAGATACAACTACCTGAACCCACTGGAGACGGAGAACAGCATCTCCATCTGAGCACAGGAGCTGGCACCCGCTCAGCATCACCAGCACTCCCAGCACCCTGCACCTGGGTACCCTCACCAGACAGAACCACCAGCATCTGAACATCCAGTACACCCAGCATCCCTTACATGGCCATCCCCAACACCCTTGTCACCCAGCATCCCGCACTTGGACAACCCCAGCAACCCCACACCTGGAGATCTCCAGCATCTACCCCCCAGCTCCCTCAGCACCCCCCACTCCATTTTCCTCTCCTCAATAAATGCCAGCTGTCAATCAAACCCTTGCTGCTTGTAGGCATACCCTAAAACCACAGGGATCCGCACAGCCCCCACACAAAGTAGGAAGCTGAACTGAGGCAACCAGGGGACATGACAAAGTTCCAGGTGCTCCCAGGGCTTCCTCCCACTGCTCACAGTGTTCATCACTGCYCCCCAGTGACCCAGAGCCACCCTGCAGTGCTCCCCTCATTGTGGGCAGAGTGGGAGCTTCAAACAAAGTTTATTAGAGAAGCTTCTTTTGAGATATAAAGTACAGAAAGGACCCCCAACACCCCCAAACCTACCCAGGACCCCCTGGCTTTCTAAACTTCTCAGAAGGGAATGTAGGTGTGGCTGGATCTAATCCAAGTCCAGCTTCCACAGCCTCCTAACAGGCAAGGTGTTCCAGCCCCACTTTGGAGGTCCTTCACTAAACCTGCTCAGGCTTACAGACATCTTTCCTGTGTTGAGGAACCAAAACCAAGGCACAATAATCTGGATAATCCATATCTTTAATCTCCCGGTCACACAGTGCAGGGTGCTCCTGGCCTTCCTTGCTGCCAGGACACATGGCTGCCTCCAGCTCCCAGTCCACCAAGTCCTTTCCCACAGGGATACTCCCAGCCAGGCAGCTCCAGCCGGAGCTGATAYTGGCATTTATCCTTCTTTCATGAATTTCATGAGTGTGTGAACTAAATATATGCAGGTAACCAAGACAGCCAAAATCCACAGCTGAAGTGTAAAGAGTAGATTTATTCTATTGCCATGCTAGGAAAAGGGGACATACACAGTCCTAAGCTTATTCCATCTTAACAGGGGCAAAAAAAACCACATGCCAAGCCTGTTCCCCTGCCACAACATACCACGGGGCCCATCAAAGGCACATYCCTTCACAAGGCTCTGCTTTTGCAATCTCCCAGCTTCTTATCTCTCTTCCCTCTCACCAGGAGGCCTAAGGCCTGCGAAAAATGCATTTTGGGACTTTTTTACAACATCCTGTTGTCTTCTGCAGAAATTCCACTTCTCAAAGCAGACAGAAAACAACCCAAAGCAATCACAATATGTGAAATTTCTCCCACCGAATATTAGCATCTTTCAGCTGCAAGGTCATCTTTGAGTCAAAATACTACTTTTTCTTATTTTTTTCTTCCTTGCCACATCTGCTTTTAACCCCTTCCCCCCCTCAGTGAGGTTCCTGACAATACTTGCTTTCCTCCTCTTTGAAGCCCTTCACTGAATGCAGAGATCTGAGAGACCTTTCCAGCAAAGACTCAGGCAAAGAAGTCATTTTATCCCTCAACATCAGTATCAGTGTTTGCTGGTATTAAATCCCCCTCCCTGCTCTGAAGCAGTCCTGAACAGCACAAACAATGCAGAGAAATTCCCTGTCTATTGCTGGTCTTGCTGTTACCCAGTGTCTCCACGGCTCCCGTTTGTAACCTGTCCTGTGATATTGCAGCCCTGCTCCCTTCCCATGTCCCCAGAGCCCCTGTGCASGCCCAGCCCAGGCCAGGAGCACTGCGGCTGGGAACGGCCCCTGTGCCGTGGTGCCCACAGCAGCCTTGGGGCTCTGTGCCCCATGGCCTCCCTGCTGGGCAGCCTCTGCCAGCTCCTGCACAGCCCGTGGCACCTGTGGGGCTGCACAGACAGCCCTGCCCCGGGCTCTGCCGGCCTCTGGGCCAGCAGAGAGGCTGGCCAGGGCTGGCCATGGCTGGGAACAGGCCCTGAGCCCCGCAGGAGGATGGAGCTGGGCCACAGCCAAACTCAGCCCAGGCCAAAGCTGGGCTCAGCAGCCAGGGCTGCCAAGGGCTGGGCACAGAGGCTGGCGCTGACAAATGTCCTGGGCCCCTCCCTGCTCTGTCCATGCCACCAAGGGCACAGAGCAGCCTCCTCTCTGGGCCACTTGCCTGTTTGCAATGCCTTGCACAGGCGCTGGCCCTGCCCCACAAGGCCTGGCCTGAGTCCTGCCCCTGAACGCTCAGCCAGGCTGAAATGGACACTGATGGTTTCTGGGCCAGGCTCTCGGAGCCCAGCCCAGCTCCCTGCAAGCTCTGCCAGCTGCCCTGAGCTCTGGGCAGCACCAAGGGCCTCTSCCCAGCCCAGCCCAGCCGGCTCTGGCCCCACAGCTCTGCTCAGGCCAGGCTGCTCTGGGCACTGCCCCACGGCCTCAGCCCCTGGCAAGGGCACAGCAGCAGCTGCAGCTGCCACAGGACTCAGCCCCACCATGGGGGAAGGTGCTTGGCCAAGGCCAAAGGAGGCTTCCTGGCTGCCCTGCTCCCCTCTGCCTGAGGTGYTGAGAGCTCTGCAGCCCCTGCTGCCATCCCATCTGCCAGGGCAGCACAAGAGCCCCGGCCTTGGGGCCCTCAAGAGCTGCTCCTACACCAGGCCCAGTGCGCGTTCCAAGGCCGGTGCAGCCAGAAAATTGTTCTCACTTCCCATTCATTCCTGCTCTGCTGAGGATGGATCTCAAGACTAAAAAAAAAATGCTGCCAGGTTAATTTATTTCATTTAAATACAATGTGAGTCTCCCTATTTACACAAAGTCTCTGGGTCACACAAGCTTGGTGGATGCTGAAGGAGGAAAGGATGAGTAATGACACTTCTTTTTAAAGACAACAACATCACAAGTGGAGAAGAAAAATATGTAATATGTAAATAAAGAAAGACAGACTTATCTGTCATGACATGCACTGGGAGTCACTGACAGAAGACAACAGGCAGGCTGTGGCTGCTCAAATGCATCCACTCCTAAGTTTCTTCAGCTCTTGGTTCCTCAGGCTGTAGATAAGGGGGTTCAGTGCTGGAGGCATCACTGAGTACAGAACCAACACCACCAAATGTAACAGTGGGGAGGAAGTGAAGGGGGGCTTCAGGTAAACAAACATGGAAGTGCTGATAACAGGGAGACCAGACAGGTGAGGGAAGCACATGGCTTTGTGCTGTCCCTGCTCAGACGGGATCCTCAGCATGGCCCTGAAGATCCACACAGCATAGAAAAAATGAGTACAAAACACTCAAATCCTAAACAGACACTAAACACAAGAATCCCAGCTTTGACCAGTTATTTTCAGAGACACTCCAGTCTCCAGATTCTCAGAGACTTGAACCTTTGTTGTTGTGGAGACTCAGAACCCTGTAAGGTCAAGGGTCTGTTGAAGATGAAGGCTGGAAGAGAGTAATTTCAGCTACCAGGAGGGAGGTTCCTCCTGAAAACTTGACAAGTAGGACAGGTACCTTCTACAACAATTAGGAGACCCTGGAACTCGGCAGCCAGACAACTGATAAGGTGGATGAAGGTGCTTTTGGGATAGAGGAGCCTCCTAAAGCAACACCACCTGTACCCGGCATCACAATCTCCTCTGTCAAGAGGAAAAGAAGAGAAGTTTAATAGGAGACTATTCTCCCTTCTGAGAATGGAAGGCCTGATTTGCAGACAGGACCCAACTCACAGGGAAGTCTGCAGTCTCCCAGGGGCTTGGGTAAGGGACATTACTGGAAAACTCTCCCGCATATTAAGGCCCTCTGATTATTATCTGCTATTGGTTTTTCAGGCTRGCAAAGTAATAAAGAGAAGTCCGAGGGAAATCAAAAGAGATTTCAAAGCCTTGAGACAATTGGGCGCAGGATCAGGAGCACAGGTAGTGATTTCCTTGGTCCTTCTGGTAACAGGGAATAATACTGACAGGAATAAAAAGATCTGTCACATCAATGCATGTGTCCAAGGCTGATGCAATTGGAAAAATTTGGGTTATTTGACTATGGGATGATCTATTCAACACCTGGCCTACTGACACCTGATGGGATTTACCTTTAAGAGGGAAAGGGACAAAATCAGGCTCACCAGTGAAGAGCAATGGGATGGAGCGCCAAAGCTTGAGGAAAGGAGCACTGATAGGATCCCTCAATCCTGCTACAATGTACCACACCTGAAACGTTTCTACACTAATGCATACACAGCATGAGTAACAAACAAGAAGAGCTGGAAGCTCTGGCCCACTGCCAGAGATTTGACATCACTGGCATAAGTGAAACCTGGTGGGATGAGACAACTCTGTTATAGGAGTGCCCCATGGGATGATTAAAGGCTCTTTCAGAAGGGTAACCAGGGCAGCAGAGGTGTGGGGTGGCATTGGATGTAATGGAAGGGCTGGAATGTCTGGAGCTCACAGCTGGCAACGGCACAGTTCAGAGTGGGTGAGAATAAAGGGGAAAACAAATAATGCAGATGCCACGGTGGGAGTCTACTCAGACCACCCAGCCAGGCCCAGGATAGTGAAGAGTTATTCTTTGAGGAACTAAGGGACACTTCCAAGGAAAGATGCTCTCCGAGATCTGCTGCTTCTCAACAGAGAGATCTCATGAGCAAAATGGAGATTGGTGGCCATCTTAGCCACAGAGTCCATAGAGCAATCAAGTTTAAATCTCTGTTGACAGGAGGTAAAGTGCCAGAAAAACTCTGGCCATGAAAGCAGACCTCAGGCTGTTCAGGGAACAAATGAGTACCCTGGGAAAATGTTTCTGCAGGTGCTGGAGCCCAGCACTGCATCATCTTCTAAGGGCACAGGAGCAGCAATTCCTAAATGCTGGCAGTCAAGCAGGCAGGGTAGAAGACTGGCGTGGCTGAACAGGGATTTCCCCTTGGATATAAGGAAAAAAGGAAGGTGTGTGCCCAGTGGAAGAAAGGTCAGGTAACACAGGAAGAATACAGAGATGCTGCTTAACACTGTAGGGAGAAAATCTGTGTCGCCAAAGCTCAGTTGGAATTGAAGCTGCAAGAAATGTGGGGAACAATAAAAAGTTTTTTCAAATATATTAATGGGAAAACAAAGGGTAGAAATAACATTGTCCGATTCCAGGATTAGGATGGTCACCTCACAAACAGGGACATGCACAAGGCAGATGTGTTTTAATAGACTCTTTGCCACTGTCTTCAACACAGATGACAGACCAAGGGAATCTCAGTGCAGGAGATCAAGAATGATCAACTCCAAGTTGACCCTGAACTTGCATGGGATCTGCTGATCCAGCTGGATCCCTACAAATGTATGGGGTCTGATGGGATTCATACAAGAATACTCAAAGAGCTGCTGATATCATGAGAGGCTGCAAGGCCTCTCTTGATAATTTTTGAGTATTCCTGGGATACCCGAGAGGTCCCAGCTGACTGGAAGCTGGCAAATGCTGTCCCACTTTTAAAGAAGGGCAAGGAGGAGGACTCTGGAAACTACAGGCCTGTCAGAGTCACTTCAGTATCCAATGATGCAACAGAAAAGATTACTCTGGAAGGTATTGAAAAATACCTGGAAGACACCAGTTATTGGTCGCAGCCAGCACAGCTTCATGAGGGGAAAGTGCCGCTTGTTGAACCTGATTTTCTTCTGAGACAGGGCAACCCATGTGGTTGATCCAGGAAAGGCAGGAGATGGAATGTTTTTTGGACTTCAGCAAAGGTTTTGATACTGTCTCTCCCAGGACCCTTCTGAACAAACTGTGAATAACTGTGAAACAGCTGAATAACTGTGTTACGTGTTGGGCACAAAGGGTGACAGTGACAGATGAAATTAGACCGGCACCAGTCACTAGTGGGGCTCCACAGGGATCCATCATCAGCCCAGTTCTCTTCAACATCTTCATAAATGACTGGGAGGCAGGACTCAAATAAATACTAAGAAAGTTTGCCAACAACACTAAATTGGGAGGAGCTATCAACTTCTGCAAGGGCAGAGAGGCCCTGCAAGAAGCCTCGACAAATTAGAAATGTAGGCAATCACCAACCATGTGAAGTTTAACAAGGGCAAGTGCAGGATTCTGCACCTGAGATGGGGTGCCCTGGTTGTGTGTATGGACTGGGGAATGAGATGCTGGACAGCAGCTGTGAGAAGGGACCTGGAGGTCCTGGTCAATGTCCAGTKGGATCTAAATCAGCAGTGCCTGGCAGCCAAGAGGGCCATCCGTGTCCTGGGGTCATCAGGCCCAGCATCACCAGCCTGGCTAGGGAGAGGATTGTCCTCTGCTTTGCATTGGGGYAGCCTCACCTTGAGTACTGGGGGCAGTTTTGGGCACAAAAATACAAAAAAGACATTTAGCCACTGGAGAGCATCCAAAGGAGGCCACAAAGATGGGAATGGTCTGGAGAGGAAGCTTTATGAGGAGCAACTGAGGTCACTTTATCTGTTCAGCTGGAGGAGACTGAGGGGAGACCTCATTGAGCTCTTTAACATCCTCCCAAGGGGCAGCACAGGAGCAGGTACCAGCCTCTCCACTCTTGTGATCAGTGGCAGGTCTCAAGGAAACAGCTGGAGCTGAGTCAGGGAGGTTTAGGTGAGGTATCAGGAAAAGGTTTTTACCTCAGTTGGTCAGGCACTGGAACAAGCTGCCCAGGGAAGTGGTCACAGCTCCAAACCTGTCTCAGCTCAAGGAGCATTTGGACAATGCTGTCAGCCTATGGTGGGATTGTTGGAGTGTTCTGTGCAAGTCCTGGACTTAGACTTGGTGATCCTGATGGGTCCCTTCCAACTCAGCCTACTCTGTGATTCTAGGAACTTCCTGCTCTGCCCCAAGACTTGTGCTCAACCTCCCTGTCTCACCCACTGGAGAAGAACACCTGTGCCCACAGGAACAAAACCCACCAAAAGTCTGGTTTACACAAGAGGCTACACCAGGTGAACTGAAAAAGGGAGCAGATCAGGCCCCCTCACTCTTTCTTCTCTGTTTTCCCTGCCTCTCTTTATTCTCCTCTCTCCCCTCTCTTTCTGTTTTTTCTCCGCCCAGCTCCAGCCCATCCACATGGCAGCACCAACACAGGACTGAAGCAATGGAAATATTCTTTGCTTCCTTCCCTGGCTGTGCCTGGGCAAAGCATACCTCTCCCATTCTCCACATGAACCGTGGTGGGACTGGGGACATTGTGGAGCTGTGCTGCTCCACATACTTGTAAGCCAGGGCCTTGGACGAGTTTGTGGTGGGTGCAGAGAATTCATGGAAGTGTTGGGAACAACAAAACATAAGATGTCTCTGGGTCTTTCTTTAGCTTGATGGGAATTTATAAGAAATATCACTCCCCTATCAGTGGATGATGACAGGGGTCCTGGGGCTCCCCTCTTTCCATGCTCCCCCTGCCTCTCCAGGCTGCTGGGGGTCCCCCCCTCTAAAGGCTCGCCATTTCAGAATCCCAGGGCTCCCTGCTCTCTGGGCTGCTGGGGGTCTCAGGGGTTCCTCCTCTCTGAGCTGTTAGTGGTTCTGAAGGTCTCACTGTGGGAAACTGGAATGTTCTGGGTTAATGGTTCGAACAATTGGCCATTTGTAAAAGCAGGGGGGCTTTGCTGATTATGTGCAAGGGAACAGCCCAGGTACAGAGGGTATGAGCCCCAGAGGATGACCACAACAAATCAACCTTGGTTTAGCAAGAAGCTGGGCTTTGAGCCAAATAAGGGAAAAATCCTATAGGCAGTTGATCCAGCGAGGTGGGACAGTGCTTTTGAGCAGGGCAATTTCATCCTTAACACAGCTGGCTCAGTTGTAAAAACTCCCCCCTCCCTGAGGGATATACTGGGACATTCAGACAGAGGGCGGAAGGTTTTCATCCCTTCTGATGGGGCATAATTAGCTCAACTACAATGACTGAGAGACAGCTATCATGTCTTAACAGATGTCATAAACCATCAAAGATCTCTGAAGTGCCCCAGACTCATTTCTGGAGCCTTCCACCAGAGGACTGCATATGATCCAGTGTTGCAATAAACCCAGAGTGTTGTAACAGACCATGCAAACTCCCCCTTCCAGGGGAAGGACGTCGACCTTCCTGCATAACCCCAAGAGCATATTAACCCAGTGAAGTTTGTGTTTCATAGGCRTCACCCAGCCTCCACAAATCAAGACAGTGACCATCATTTCAACCAACTGACATCAAAATTGCAACAATCAAGTCCCACGTCTGGATCCACAGATGGTTACACCTTTCTACTCTTATCCTTTTTTTCTCTTTCTTTCTTTTCCTTATATGTTATCTTTATGCTTTTATATTGTTGCATTTCTGTATATAATAATAACCAAAATGGTTGCTCACCTCCTTTCCATTGCATCCAAACTGGGGAGTTCTCAAAAAAAATGTGCATAAAAGATAGATAGATAGATAGATAGATAGATAGATAGATAGATAGATAGATAGATAGATAGATAAACACCACTATAAACCTTCAGAGGCTGGTCATAACCACCCCTCTCCAGGGTCCCCACTCTCTAGGCCCCTGGGGGTCCCCTATCTCCAGGGTTCCCTTTTCAGCATTCCCGGGGATCCCCATCTCTCCAGGCTCCCTCGTTCTCTCTCAGGGCTACAAGGCGATCTCCCTATCCAGACTCCCGGGGGTCCCCCCTCTCCACGCTTTCCCCTTTCAGGCTCCTCCCTCCCCTCTAGGCTTCCAGGGGTTTCCCCTCTCCAGGTTCCCTACTTCAGGGTCCCGGCGGGTCCCGAGACTCCCCCCTTTCCAGGATCCCTCCTCACCATTCTTCCTCCACTTCCAGGCTGCTACGGGTCCTCACGCTTCGGTATGTCACCTCTGCACTGTCCCCATTCTGCGGATCCCAGTGCTCCCACACCCCACCCGGCTCTCCCGGGAGAGTCCCCGAAACCAGCGTCTGTCACATCTCCCCCGCCGCCCGGGCGCCATCGGCAGCGCCACGCGGGTCTGGGCTGGCAGCGGAGGCGGCGGGGCCGGAGCCGGGAAGGCGCAGCCCCAGCAGGCTGGGTGATCCCCTCCCACCGCCGGCAGGCGCCACGGGGACCGCTTCCCAAAATAATACCCCCTGGAGACTCTGCAGAATCCCCCCAGGGGGCTTTTGCGGTTCAGCTTTGGAATCCTGCACGGACGAAATATCCCCCTACCCCCCGAAAGAAACAAGAGACCCACCCCAAGATATTTGGGGTGAACTTGAAATATCTCTACCCACTCCACAAAAAAAATGGTCCCAGGAACACACCCTCCCCTCCCCCCAAGATATTTGAGTGCGAGCTCTCCGTCCCGAGTCACCTGCGGGATGTAGGTGTGGAGGCACATACACTGAGCGACGGCCCCGTGAACTTCATTCTTTTCCGCTTCCTGCCCCTCCTACCTCCGCTTCTTCTCCTCGTCCTCTGTACTCCCACCTCCTTCTCCTCTTACCTCTTCCTTATCCTGCTCCTTCTTCATCCTTCCTCCTCTATTCCTTCTCCTCCTCCTCCCACAACCAGCGCCTACCCTTCCCCCCAAAACCCCTTCTGTTCTGCAGGAGGAGCAGGGATGGAGCTGGGGCAGGTCTGTATAGGCAGTGCTGGGCTCTTGGCTGCTCCCACCTCCTGTGGCAGAACACGGAAATGGGAAAAGCAGAGGAAAACAGAAAATTGCTGAATGGAGATAAAATTTTGGGGTTTATGGCCTCCCTAGTCGGAGACTTCCACTCCTTTGTGCTCATCTCAGGAATCGAGATCTTGGAGGGGGGAATGCAGAGGTGGCTGGGGGATCCCAAGGGATTTTGGAGGCAGGATGAGAGGCTCTGTGAGCCCCTTCCTGGGGCTCAGCAGAGTCTAGCTGGAAAGCCTCAGGTGCTCCTGGGGCCCTGGGCTTAAGGCTTGTCACCACCTTCTACTTCAGATGGTAGTTCTTGCAGGACCTTGACTCCTTGTGCCTCTTCCTGGAGCCAGAGGACTTGTAGAGATCTCCTCCAGATGGGTCCTAGAGGCATTCCAGGAACTTTGGGCTCACAGTGAAGCCATTCCCATAGTTTTGGCATCCACAGGGTCTCCCCAGTATGGATCAACTGGTGCCTGATGAGTTTGGAGCTTCTTCCAAAGCTTTTCCTGCAGTCCTGGACCATGTAGGATTTGGTGGTGGGTTGACCCTGGCTGGATGCTGCATGCCACCAAAACTACTCTGTCCTTGCCCTCCACATCTGGACACAGGAGAGAAAATAAAAGGAAAGGCTCAAGAGTTGAGATAAGGACCAGAAGAGATCCCTCACCAACCACAGTTATGGTCAAAACAGACAGCCTGGAACTAGGAACTGAATTTATTACAAACCAAATCAGAGCAGGATAATGAGAAATAAAATGAATCCTAAAAACACCACCTCCCTATGCTACCCTCCTTCCTGGGCTCTCCCTCCTTCCTCCAGCAGTGCAGGGAGATGGGAATGGGGGTCATGGTCAGTTCATCACACCTTGTTCCTACTGCTGTTTAGGGAAAGAAGTCTGAGTCCTTCCTCTGCCCCAGCATGGGTCCCCCCTAGAGCCGCAAGTCCTTCCAGCAAAGGTGTCCCACTGTGGGCTCTTCTCTCTGCAGGTTTGCAGGTCCTTGCAGGGTGTCTGCTCCAGCATGGTCTTCCCAAGTCATCACATCCTTTTTAAAGAATCCACCTGCTCCAGTATGGACCTCCCACAGGTTCACAGCCCTCTTTTGGATATCCAGTCTCAAGGGAATCTCTGTTCTAGCACCTAGAGCAGCTCCTGACCCTCCTTCTCCACTGACCTTGGTGTCTGTAGAGCTGTTCCTGTCACATACTCTCATTCTGCTCTTCTCTGCACCCAATTCCATTTGTACAAGAAGGTTTGGGTTTTTTTCCTTCTTAAATATATTATCATTACCATCTCTGATGGGGTCATCCTTGGCCAGCAGCCGATCCATCCTGGAGCTGGCTGGCATTGTCTCTACTAGACGTGGGAGAAGATTCTGGCAGCTTCTCACATTAGCCACTCCTGTAGCCCCCTGCCCCCACTACCAAAAGCTGGCCATGAAAACCCAATACAGTTCCCTTGTTTCCGTGACGCCCTGCAGTGTCACAATGTCCCTTGGGCACCAGGAAACCCTGCAGGGTTGTGAACACACCTGGTGCAGGTGGCTCAGGGGCAGCTGCAGTGGAGCTGCAGGTTGAACTCTGGGGGGAGTCCAGAGAGACAAGAGGCCATGAACTGTTGACTTGGCACAATAAAGGGCTCAGGGGCCTGTGGTGCAGCCCAGGGAGGGACATTGAGAGATACTGCAGGAGCAAGAGCTGAGACTTGAGACTGGGGCACACTTGGACTGTGAGAGGATAAAGCCAATGTGTTCCTTTGTTGGGAGTCCCTCCTGGGAGGCACCAGCTGGGGCTGTTTCTGGGTTACTGCACTGTGAACCAACTGCTTTATGGAATGAAACATCTGAGACTGCCATGGGAAACCTGGGGTGGAACCAGTGAGGAAACCTGGTCTGACTGAGAGAGTGGGTGTTATGGGAGGGTCCTGCAGGTCCTGTCAGGGCACTTCAGCCACCACTGTGAAGGGGCTCTGATCCCAGCAGTGAAAGTCTCTGGAAGTGGGCGTATGATGGCCAGAGAGTCTCAGAATGAGGAAGACCCATTTCCCAGACCTTGAAGTTTCCTTAATGGACAATGCAGAGGAAGTTGTAGTCTTCCAGTGTTAAGCCCTACACTGCTTGACACCAACAGTGTCCTTTTTCATGTATCTTTTGTGAAAACAAAAGGGTTTTATTAATAAAATGCCTCGGGGGCCTTTGCTATCATCAGGGTTCCTGTCCCCAGAAGGACAGAACGCCCCGATGTCCCGGCTAGCTCAGACCTGGCCTCAGGGCTACCGATAGCAAGCATATATAGTTAGCAGCTCTTTAGTGATTTTCAGCTCAGGATTTCAGCTGCTTGCCAGTGCGGTCAGCCCAGGGCCTGGAGGCGTCAGTGGACGAGAGAGGGAAGAGGCAGTCGGCAATTTTGCGAAGATGTCTTTATTGATGCAAAAGGTCCGATCCGTGCTCGTTCTGAGGAATGGGCTAAAATTTGCCCCTTATATAGGGTATAGAAGGATTCAGTTTTGACCAATAGAAAAAGGTTAAAGTCCTAGCCTATAGTGTTACAGAGGTAGGCTATAGGGTGGGGGGTCAAGGAGTCAGGAAGTAAAAATGCTGTCTCATTCCCTCTTCAAATCCTCCAAGGAGCCTTGCTTATGTCCATAGGGACTGCTACAGGTTTGTTTTCGAAATTAGTAACACTTCAAATGACCTGCTTATTCATTGATACCAAAATCACATAAAAGCAATTTCCAATTGATGTGGTACTACAGAAACCTGAGCCCCATCCTTACATTCAAGCTGGCTGATGAATGGCCTGGCTGGAGAATGGCCAAGGCAGTTTAATACAAGTTTTAAAAAGAAAAAAGAAAAGCCCTCTAAATACAGAACTGAAGCTGAACTCACTCCACTAGCGAGTGAGCTTCCCCCCATTAAGACATAATGACGTCTCCTCCTGCCAGTTGCTGTAACTGGGTTCTCTCTTACAAGCCAGTCACTTCTAGAGAAGCTTAATCTTTGGCATGTGTTGTAAATGTGCCTTCATTAGATGTCACACTGTACAAATCTCGTCCCTTGTTTTTTCCAACTGGAAATGATGGAGCTGTTTATTGAGAAGGGTTTTTTTGATCCTGATCACGGCACAGTGGGAGGTTTCAGCTCCCTTGGGCTACTCAAATTCTTCTCAGATGATCATTAAAATACTGGTTATCACCTGAGCATTGCTGGAGCACTTAACTTCTGAGTACTCACCTTTTTCTTCTCCACCCTGACATGCTGGCTGCATTATCAGTTTATCTGATCCATTGTATACAATAATAAATATCTTATAAATTCTCCAGTCTGGATTAAATCCCTGTTTAACAGTTCTATATCCCAATTAGTCCAGAGGATGGAGGGAAACGAAGGAATAAAGGATCACTGTTTCTACTGATTAGTGATTCATGAACAGGAGAGATGCATGAATTTCACAGGCCACTGTGTTTCAGCCATCCATGTCATCCTGTTATTTTTAAATATTTTCTGATTACAAGCTTCCAGCTATATCATGGTGCTTACCCGTGGGACAGAAATGAGTGAGATGCAGATTATGAAGGAAAATTCCTTCTCATCTCCAGCTATAGGAGTTTGATCTCAGGAATGGGGAAATGATACATTTATGCAAATGCGCTAAAGCATTGTTACTGCTTAGAGTCCTGCAAATCATGGGCCTTTGCAAGAGTGTTACTTGCCAAAATATGTAGACTGGGTTCTCCAAGTGCCTGGAAGGTGATGGCTGACACTGYTCTTCACTTCCCATTTCTTTCTTATTCAGAAGGAATGATCTCTGAAGTCCATCCCAAACAGATATTTGCCATTTATTGCTTAACACTTGTAGTATTTCTCTAGTTAAAAAACCACTTGGACAGTGTTGTAATTATAACCCCATTTCACTTCCAAACCCCTCACAGCTGCTTTCTCATCCGCTACCCTCCCAGCAGGACTGGGAGAGAATTTGAAGGGTAAAAGCTGGAAAACTTCGTTCAGTTGAGATTAAGACAGTTTAATACAGAAAGCAAAAAACCATCACACAAGCAAATCAAAACAAATAATTCATTCACTGCTCCCAAGGGCAGGCAGGTGCTCAGCACCTTCCAAATAGCACAGCCCCTATCTGGTAACTTGGAAGTACAAATGCCACCACTGCAAACGTTCCACTCCTTCCTCCCCCTCCTTCCAACTTTCTATCCTGAGCATCGATGCATAAGTCTGGATATCCCTTTTGGTCAGATGGAGTCACCTGTCTTGGCTTACCTCTCCCAACTTTCCCATGACCCCCACTGCCATTCCACTGTGGGCCATAACTACAGGCAATGGAAAGGCCTCGGCTGGCTTGGCCATAGCTCAGCAAGGGACAAAACCCATGTCTGTGTTCTCAGCCTGTGTTCAGCACAACCCAAACACAGCTCCACCACCACCCATCGCAAAGGAAACTGAGCCACCCCAGGCCAGAACCAGCACAGGTGCTCCTGAGGGTCTCCACATGACCTCACCTTCTCTCGCCTGACAGTCCCAGCTCTTCTCACCCTGTCTCCTAGAGACATCTCATAGGAGATGTTCCAGTCCTCTTACCAACTTCATGATGTCCTCTTCACTTTTCTCTGACAGTTCTAAGTCCTTCTCATGTTGGGGACACCAGACTGTGCTCAGAATTCCAGGTGGGGTCTCACAAGGGCAGAGTAGAGGGGCAAAGTCCACCTCTCGTCGATCTGCTGGCCACAGCGCTTTCGGATGCAGCCCAAGACTCCATTGTTTTCTGGGCTGGAGTGCTCACTGCCAGCCCCTGCTGACTTTTGCATCTAACCATCATCACAAAGTCTTTTCTCCACAGGGCCACTCTTCTCACTTTCTCCATGCAGGCCTGTTGGTGTGTTTGGGATTGTCATGACTCTGGTGTAGGGCCTTGCACTTTGCTTTGCTGAACTTCATGAGGTTTTCATCCGGCCCCATCTCTCAAGTCTGTCAAGGGGCCCTCTGAATGGCCCATCCCTTCCCTCCAATGATGCTGCACCACACCACCTCAGTGTCATCAAGCAAACATGCTCGCAGGTGCCTCAATCTCTCTGTCCACATAACCAACAGAGATGACTGAAATAGTATTGGCCCCAGTATGGATTCCACTCATTCACTACTCTTTACTGGGACAATGAAAGCCATTGACCACAACAATTTGCATGCAGCCATCCAGACAGTTCCTATCAGTCTAAGTGCTCCATTCATCAAATCCATAGTTCTCTCCACTTTGGAGACAATGATGTTGTGAGGACAATAGTCAAGTGCTTCGCCATAAAGTTTAGACGGAAAACATCAGCTGCTCTGCCCCATCCACCAATGCTGTAGACTGGCCATAGAAGGTCACCAAAATTTATCAGCATGATTTCCCCTTTGCAAAACCATGTTGACTGTCACCAATCACCTCTTTGCTTTCCATTTCCTGGGAGCTGTACATGTATGGTGGTACTCGGAGCAATCCAGGTGTGGGTAAGGGCTCTTAGGCGAGCTCAGATCCATGGTGTGGGGAATTGGGAGGGGGCGCGACCTCAAATGGAGTTCAGGGGGCTTGGAGGGTATATGAAAAGGCATAGGAGAAGGGGAAAAGAGGAAATGAGATGTGTGAAGGGGGGTCTCATGACATCCTGCCCTTACCTCTACCAAAGCAGTTCCCGGGGTGCTCACGGGTGCAGCTGCAGTCAGATGGCAACAGGGGTGGGGGATTAATACTTGGGTTCATCACCTTCCTTCTATCTGCGCAAGGTGAGCAGCGAGGCCGGGGGGAATGAGGGGCATTCCTGGAGTGTCTCCTGTGCATGAGGACTGCCCCAGCTCTGAGGTGATGATGGAGCTGGGCTCCTAATTTTTGATCGTGGGTTATTGAGATTGCTCTCACCTCCTCCTGAGCCCACCTCCCACAATTGAGTAAGCCTGGAATTGCTCCACACCAAAAGGTGCAGGACAGAAAGCTGTTGCTGGTCTTTCCCTCCCCTGGGTGAGCTGTGCAACTCCACAGCAAAAAACAAATGGGGGCCCAGGTAGTTGTACTTCCCAAGGAAAGGCACTGACATTCACTTCAGGAGCCCACCAGCAGAACTTGGTGCCACCATCTGTGCAGAAAAGCAGAGCCTGCAGTAACCACAGAGACCCGCCTCTCCAAGTCTCTGTCTCTTGACATCCTGGTACATCTCCCCATCCCTCTTTTGTTCCAGGATCACCATTTTCTGGCTTTTTCTCTTACCTCCTTCTCTCCTACCTCCTGCTTTTCTCTCTTTTCTTTCTGTCCTGCTGGACAAATGGGGCAGGCCAGGTTGGGACCTGTGACTTGAGGGATGAACCTGACCAATAGTTTCCCAAAGAGATAGCAAGGGCCTTCCAGGGTTTCTTTCATTAGTGGCCTGTATTGCGGTTTGTCGTGGCCAAGTTTTTGGTGGCGGGGGGGGACAGGGGTGGCTTTTTGTGAGAAGCTGCCAGAAGCTTCCCTTTGTCCAGGAGAACCAACACCAGCTGGCTCCAGGACAGACACACCACTGCCAAAGCTTGGGTCAGAGATGGCAGTGACACCCCAGGGATAATGGATTCAAGAAGGAAAAAGTTCTTGCACACTCTCTCAGGTGCAGAGAAGAGCAGAGTGGGAACATGTAAAAGAACAGCTCTGTGCAGACACCCAGGGCAGTGCAGAAGGAAGGGGCAGGAAGCTGCTCCAGGTGCTGGAGCTGCCTGCAGCCCCTGAGGAGCCTATGCTGGAACGGGGATGCCTGAAAAGAAGGGTGTGAGCCCGTGGGAAGCCCGTGCTGGAGCATCCTCCATGCACGGGCCCTGTGGATCCCTGGGCAGAGGAGCCCACGCTGGAACAGCTTTGCTGGAAGGGCCTGTGGGACCCACACTGAGGCAGGGGAAGGACTCCTAACTTCCCTCCCTGAGGCAGCAGGAGGAGGAACAAGATGCAATGAACTGACCGCGACACCCATTCCCATTCTCCCAGTGCTGCTGGAGGGAGGAGGGAGAGCCCGGAGGAGGGAGGAGGGGTCAGGGAAGGTGTTTATAGAATCCATTTTTACTTTTCATTATCTGCTGTTATTTTTGACAGGTAATTAATTCAATTCCTAATCCTCACAGTATGTTTTGTCTGTGAGTGCAGTCCCTGGTCCAGCCGACGATGCTGGGCCTGATGCACCAGACACACGGACTGCCCTGCTGGCTTCTGAGGGCACTGCTGATCGGATCGCCAATGGGCATCGACCAGGATCGCCAGGCCCCCTGCCGCAGCTGCTCTCCAGCCTCTGTTTTCCCAGTCTATACACACAGGTAGGGTGCCTGGAAGAGGAGGAAGAAGAGGAGAAGTGTATGAACAAGGAGAAGCAGGGGAGGACGCAAGAAGACGACGAGGAACAGCAAGGATTCAGCAGAAAAAGAAGCAGCCGGAGGAGGTGGACGAGGCGGGAAAGAGAGAGGAAGGGAAGAGGGGCAGGAAGAGGGGCAGGAAAAGGAGGAGCCACACGCCCACAGCTCGTTGGAACTGCAGTACCCCCGCCCTGGGAGTGTCGGTCCTGCCCTCCGCATCCCGCAGGTGACGGGGAGGGGAGCTCGCGGCGTTCCTGGTAGAGTTTTTCTGGAAGGGGGATCTTGGGATCTTCCGGGAATCCAAAGCTGAGCCGGAAATGCCCCTTGAGAGGATAGTGGAGGGTCTCCGGGAGGTGGGTTTTTTTTCGAGCGGTCCCGGTGGCGGGGCCGGGGGATGCCGTGCTCCCGGAGCCGCGGGGCGGGTTTGTTTCTGCTCATTGTCAGCCCGCCCTCGTGGCCATCGCCCGGTGCTGGCGGGGGATGGGACTCCGGTTTTGGGGTCCCTTAGAAAGAGCCGARGTGTGGGGGGGAGCCCCGGAGAGAGGCCGTGCTGGAGCTGGGGGATCCCCAGCCGCCTGGAGAGGGGTCGAGCACGGAGAGGGAGAAGCCTGGAGAGGGAGAGAAACGGAGGACCCGGAGAGGGGGGACCGCCGGCAGCCAGGGCAGGGGGATAGGTTGGAGAGGGGTCCCCCAAGGAAAGCCAAAGTGGGAAACCCAGGGTGGGGGGAGGGGGAGTTCTGGAATGCCCGGCATCTTGAAGCAGATAGTGAGAGGAGAAAACACCCACAGGACTCCTCTAGATGTGTATAAGAGACAGGTTCTGGAATGCCCGGCATCTTGAAGCAGATAGTGAGAGGAGAAAACACCCACAGGACTCCCAAAATCCTTGGTATCCCTAAGCGGGGGGACCACGGCGGGGGGGGGAAGGACACGACACACTGGACCCAGCAGCCCAGAGAAGAGCGAGCACCAGAGCCTCAAAGTGGGGAGACCTCTGGGATTCTCGGGACCCTTGGCATCCTAGAATGAGGATCCCCAATACACGGAGGAACCCTAGCAGCCTGGAGAAGGGGGACCATTGAAACACCAAAGTGGASAGACCAGAGGGGGGGACCTCCAGGGAGATTTTTCTCTGACAGAATCTTGATATTTTGACATTTTTGGGGGGTGGATCTTGGTATTTTTATTGGTTTTTGGGCTAAATCTTGGCCGTTTGTAGTTTTTCTGGCTGAATTTTCTCTTTTAGAGTGGGGTTTGGCTGAATCTTGGTGTTTGGGGGGCTGTGTCTTAGTGTTTTGGGGACTTTTATAGAGACAAGATGCCCAGTGACTTCTAGAGATTGACTTGGGCAGGAGAAATCTCCAATCCAGCACACTCACATCTTGTTTTTTCTGCCAAAACTAGGATTTATCATTCCCTAACTTTGGCCAGATGGAGGAGGAGACTGCGAGGAAGAGGAAGATGCTCTGGGACACCCAGAGGCAGGCAGGTGAGGAGGAAATCATTGCCCGTTTCCCTCTCTCTTTTGCCTCATCTCCCAGCCCAGCATTGCCCCTGGCTGCAGGACAACCCCAGCTGTCCTTCTGGGTATGAATTTGGGGGGATGTCCTTCTCCTTCCCTCTGGCACAGAGGCAGATCTCCTTCCTCTCCGTCTTCCTTCTCCCTTCTCCTTGTTTCTCCCTCCCTTTTCTTCTGGTTTTTCCTTCCTCTCCTTGTTCCTTCTTCTTTCTTCTTTTCCTTGTTCCTTCTCTTTCCTGTCTCTCCTTTCTCCTTTTTCTTCATGCTCCTTCCTCTTACTTCCTTTTCCTCATTTCTTCCTCTCCTTTCTCCTTCTTCCCCTTCTTTGTTCCTTCTTCTCCTTCCTCCTCCTTTTTCATTCCTCCCCTTCTTCCTTCTTCTGCCTTCCTCACTTCCTTCCTCTYCCTGTTCCTGCTCTTTCTTCCTTCCTATCTCTCCTCGATCCCTCCTCTCCTTGTTCCTTTGACTCACTCATTCCTTCTTCCTTCCTCTCCTTTCCCTTCCTCTCCTTCTTCCCTCCTCCCCCAGGGAATGACCTGCACACAGAGACCAGGGAAGACAAATCCCCATGTCAGAACCTTGTGGAAGAGGCTGTTTTAAGCAGCTCCRCAGCACAGGAAGTCACCAAGGAGGAAAAGCCCTGGAGATCCCCCATGAGGCACAGCTTCAAACCCAGCCCAGGGAGCTCTGAGGAGGAAAGATCCACCCTGTGCCAGGAAGGCAGCCAGAGTTTCGGCCAGAGCTCAGAGCTGGTGATCCATGAGCAGCTTCCTGGCAGGGAGAAGCCCTACAAGTGCTTGGAGTGTGGGAAGAGCTTCAGCTGGAGTTCCCACCTGATCCGCCACCAGAAGACCCACACTGGGGAACGGCCCTACACGTGTGGGGAATGTGGGAAGAGCTTCAGCCAGAGCTCTGACCTGGTGGTCCACCAGCGCCTTCACACAGGGGAACGCCCCTACAAGTGCTTGGAATGTGGAAAGAACTTCAGCAAGAGGTCCAGCCTCACATACCACCAGCGCTTCCACACTGGGGAACGGCCACACATTTGCTTGGAATGTGGGAAGGGCTTTATCCAGAGCTCCCACCTCATCAGCCACCGCCGGCTGCACACCGGGGAACGGCCATATAACTGCTTGGAGTGTGGGAAGAGCTTCAACCGCAGCTTCAGCCTTGTCATCCACCAGCGTGTCCACACTGGGGAACGGCCCCACGAGTGCCATGAGTGTGGGAAGAGGTTTCAGACCAGCTCCGATCTCCTCATGCATCAGCGGATGCACGCAGGGGAGAGGCCCTTCCGCTGCACTGATTGTAGGAAGGGTTTCATCYGTAGCTCTGACCTGGTCAAGCACTGGCGTGTCCACACTGGGGAGAGGCCCTACAGGTGCTTGAAGTGTGGGAAGAGCTTCACCCAGAGTTCTGCTTTGACCTCACACCAACGGACCCACTGGTAAGAAAAGCCCTACAAGCGATCCAACTGCGGGAAGAGCATTGGAGGATCCATGCTGGGCAGAGCATGGGGGTGACCCATGTCCCTGGTGATCCACATTGGAAGACATCTGGCTTGTGGTCTCCACATCCTTCTGGTTCCCCGTAGGCACCTGGATGAACAGAGGGGCAAGAACATCCATTGGGACACAGACTGATGTTGGAAATTCATTGGGAAGAGTGGATTTGTTGACTGTAGACCCCAAAAAATCTCATCTGCTCCATCCAATAATTTCTTCCTCTAGTATCAAGCAACACTGGATGATCTTTAGGGTCATTTCCAACCTAAATAATTCCATGATTCTAATTCTTTCTGGTGTCTTGCACAGCCAAATGGTGATGGATTGGGGCAAAGACCAAAATTTTGAACACAATGGGGTAGAGACCACTCTTAAAAAGGCTCTTCCACCCACCCAAGCCAACTCCATGGACACTCACACAATGCTGACATGTAAATCTTTTTATTTGGGCCTTGATTTTCTTTTGATTCATGTTTATCCCTTAAAAACACCCAAGGTTGGGGTAAAAAAATTGAATAAAACCTCTRAACTGCCAACATTTTACTGAAATTTTGGGGTTCTAGGGGATATTTGGAGAAATRTGGGAGAGTTTTCTCCATTGTTTTGCAGTCCAAATCCAAGAGGGATCAATCTGTTACATCAAAATTACTCAATCCTGCTGAAAATGGCTAAATCCCAACCTAAAATAGCTCAGTCCCACCCCTTAAGGGCATGAGTCCAACTCAAAATGGCTCAATTCCACCCCAAAACTCATGTGATCCCACAGCACCCTTAATACCCCCAGGAGGGGTGTGATGGGGATTGGGAGAGGTGGGATGTGAATTGGGAGGGTTGGGATGGGGTTTGGGGTGGAGTGGGATGTGGACTGGGAGAAGTGGGATGGAGTTTGGAAGAGAGGAATGGAGTTTGGGAGGGATGGGATGGAGGAAATAGGGCTTGGAAAGGGGATCTTCATATCTAGGAGGGGTGGGATTGGAATTGGGATTGGAATTGGGAGTGGTGGGATGCAGGTTAGGGGCTAGAATGAATTTTGGGAGAGGTGGGAAGGGATCTGGAATAACATAGCAAAAGATAGGGGATGTTAAGGATGGGGGGACCATGTCCCCGCAGGTGTTTCAGAGTATCCCCCAAATCTGTGGAGGTTTTGGGGTATCTGCCATTCCTGAAGAGATTTTGAGATATTCCCCATTCCTGAGAGGATTTTTTGGGCACCCCCCTTCCTGAGCGAGTTTGTGGGGTACCCAGAATCCTGGGGGGTGGTGGGGGAGGGGGGAGACATGGCTCTGGCACTTGGAAAAGGGGCTCCAGAGCTCCTCCACTTGGAAAAGGGAGCCCATTTTGGGGAGGACCATGTTGCTTTCTGCTAGTTTTGAAATATTATGAACGGCTTTTGGGAATATACTGCCTATTTTCAGGGGTTGAGGTGACTCCCCGCTATTCTTGGGGGCTGCGGTGATGCCCCCTCATTATGGGAGGATGAGGTGATCCCATTTTGGCGAGGATCTTGCTGTTTTCTGCCAATTTTCAGGGTTATAAATGGCTTGTGGAGGCCCCTTGCCCTCATTTTGGGAGGTTGGGGTGACCCCATGGTTCCTCCGGTAGCTGAGGGGGTATAAGCGGCTTGTGGGGTCCCCCGATTGCAGGGCACCCCCCTGGAGCAGAGTGTGTCCCCTTGCTGCAGCCCCGGCCCTGCGGCAGCGCTCAGCCCATGATGACTCCCCCGTGTCAGGCAGCCCCCCAAGGCCCCAGCGCCCCCCGCCAGGGGAATTTGGGGCGGGGGGAGGTGGGGGCGCCCAGGCCGGGCCCGTCTGCGCTGTCCCCGCAGGGCCCGGGCATGGCCGATGCTCCGTGCGGGTCCGGTCTGGTGCTCCCGGGGCTGCTTTGGGACTCCCCCGCTGCACAGGCGGCTGTGCTTGAGGCTGGCGGCACCGCCTGGCACTGGGGATCGGACAGCCGGGGACAGCCGAGGCCCTGCTGGGGACAGCCGGGGCCCTGCTGGGGACAGCNGCAAATCAAAACAAATAATTCATTCACTGCTTCCCAAGGGCAGGCAGGTGCTCAGCACCTCCAGAATAGCACAGCCCCATCTGGTAACTTGGGAAGACAAATGCCACCACTGCAAACGTCCACTCCTTCCTCCCCCTTCCTCCAACTTTCTATCCTGAGCATGATGCCATAAGGTCTGGAATATCCCTTGGGTCAGATGGGGTCACCTGTCTTGGCTGTGACCTCTCCCAACTTCCCATGCACCCCCACTCCATCTCCACTGTGGCCATACAAAGGGCAGGAAAGGCCTCGGCTCTGGCCAAGCTCAGCAAGGACAAACCCATGTCTGTGTTCTCAGCCCTGTGTTCAGCACAACCCCAAACACAGCTCCACCACCACCCATGCAAAGGAAACTGAGCCACCCCAGCCAGAACCAGCACAGGTGCTCTGAGGTCTCCACATGACCTCACCTTCTCTCGCCTGAACAGTCCCAGCTCTCTCACCCTGTCTCCTAGAGACATCTCATAGAGATGTTCCAGTCCTCTTACCAACTTCATGATGTCCTCTTCACTTTTCTCTGACAGTTCTAAGTCCTTCTCATGTTGGGGACACCAGACCTGTGCTCAGGATTCCAGGTGGGGTCTCACAAGGGCAGAGTAGAGGGGCAAAGTCACCTCTCTCGATCTGCTGGCCACAGTCCTTCGGATGCAGCCCAAGACTCCATTGTTTTCTGGGCTGGGAGTGCTCACTGCCAGCCCCTGCTGACTTTTGCATCTACCATCATCACAAAGTCTTTCTCCACAGGGCCACTCTTCATCATTTCTCCATGCAGCCTGTTGGTGTGTTTGGGATTGTCATGACTCTGGTGTAGGGCCTTGCACTTTGCTTTGCTGAACTTCATGAGGTTTTCATCGGCCCCATCTCTCAAGTCTGTCAAGGGCCCTCTGAATGGCCCATCCCTTCCCTCCAATGTATGCTGCACCACACAGCTCAGTGTCATCAGCAAACATGCTGCAGGTGCCTCAATCTCTCTGTCCACATCACCAACAGAGATGCTGAATAGTATTGGCCCCAGTATGGACTCCACTCATCACTACTCTTTACGTGGACAATGAGCCATTGACCACAACAATTTGCATGCAGCCATCCAGACAGTTCTTTATCAGTCTAGTGCTCCATTCATCAAATCCATGTCTCTCCACTTTGGAGACAATGATGTTGTGAGGGACAATGTCAAATGCTTCGCATAAGTTTAGACGGAAAACATCAGCTGCTCTGCCCCATCCACCAATGCTGTAGACTGGCCATAGAAGGTCACCAAATTTATCAGGCATGATTTCCCCTTTGCAAACCATGTTGACTGTCACCAATCACCTCTTTGCTTTCCATTTCCTGGGAGCTGTACATGGTACTGGTGGTACTCGGAGCACATCCAGGTGTGGGTAAGGAGCTCTTAGGCGAGCTCAGATCCATGGTGTGGGGAATGGGAGGGGGCTGGGACCTCAAATGGAGTTCAGGGGGCTTGGAGGTACTATGGAAAAGGCATAGGAGAAGGGTGGAAAAGAGGAAATGAGATGGTGTGAAGGGGGGTCTCATGACATCCTCCCTTACCTCTACCAACAGTTCCCGGGGGTGCTCAGGGTGCAGCTGCAGTCAGATGGCAACAGGGGTGGGGGGGATTAATACTTGGGTTCATCATCCTTCCTCTATCTGCGCAAGGTGAGCAGGAGGCCGGGGGGGAATGAGGGGCATTCCTGGAGTGTCTCCTGTGCATGAGGACTGCCCCAGCTCTGAGGTGATGATGGAGCTGGGCTCCTAATTTTGATCGTGGGTTATTGAGATTGCTCTCACCTCCTCCTGAGCCCACCTCCCACAATTGAGTAAGCCTGGGAATTGCTCCCACACAAAAGGTGCCAGGACAGAAAGCTGTTGCTGGTCTTTCCCTCCCCTGGGTGGCTGTCAACTCCACAGCAACAATGGGCCCAGGTAGTTGTACTTCCCAAGGAAAGGCACTGACATTCACTTCAGGAGCCCACCAGCAGAACTTGGTGCCACCCATCTGTGCAAAAAGCAGAGCCTGCAGTAACCACAGATACCCCTCTCCAAGTCTCTGTCTCTCTTGACATCCTGGTACATCTCCCCATCCCTCTTTTGTTCCCAGGATCCCATTTTCTGGCTTTTTCTCTACCTCCTTCTCTCCTACCTCCTGCTTTTCTCTCTTTTCTTTCTGTCCTGCTGGACAAATGGGGCAGGCCAGGTGGGACCTGTGACTTGAGGGATGACCTGACCAATAGTTCCCAAAGAGATAGCAAGGGCCTTCCAGGGTTCTTTCATTAGTGCCTGTATTGGGTTTGTGTGGCCAAGTTTTGGTGGCGGGGGGGGACAGGGGTGGCTTTTGTGAGAAGCTGCCAGAAGCTTCCCTGTGTCCAGGAGAACCAACACCAGCTGGCTCCAGGACAGACACACCACTGCCAAGGCTGGGTCAGAGATGGCAGTGACACCCCAGGGATAATGGATTCAAGAAGGAAAAAGTTCTTGCACACTCTCTCAGGTGCAGAGAAGAGCAGAGTGGGAACATGTAAAAGGAACAGCTCTGCAGACACCCAGGGCAGTGCAGAAGGAGGGGCAGGAGCTGCTCCAGGTGCTGGAGCTGCCTGCAGCCCCTGGAGGAGCCTATGCTGGAACAGGGGGATGCCTGAAAAGAAGGGTGTGAGCCCGTGGGAAGCCCGTGCTGGAGCAGCCTCCATGCAGGGCCCTGTGGATCCCTGGGCAGAGGAGCCCACGCTGGAACAGCTTTGCTGGAAGGGCCTGTGGGGACCCACACTGAGGCAGGGGAAGGA
>NDFG01000853.1:0-105356 GCA_002167245.1 Sporophila hypoxantha | reverse complement strand
CTGCGGGCGCAGAGCGCTCGGGGGAACGGGGTGGGGGTGGAAGGGTGTGACRGTGTTCACAGGGGTCTCAGGATGAGGGAAGAGACGAGGATCTCACTCCATGTTTCAGAAGGCTTGATTTATTATTTTATGATATATATTACATTAAAACTATACTAAAAGAATAGAAGAAAAGATTTCATCAGAAGGCTAGCTAAGAACAGAAAAAGAAAGAATGATAACAAAGGCCTGTGGCTCAGACTCTCTGTCTGAGCCAGCTCACTGTGATTGGCCATTAATTAGAAACAACTAACATTGGCCAATCAAAGGTCCACCTGTTGCATTCCACAGCAGCAGATAACCATTGCTTACATTTTGTTCCTGAGGCCTCTCAGCTTCTCAGGAGGAAAAATCCTAAGGAAAGGATTTTTCATATAAAAGATGTCTGTGACAGAAGGGGGGAAGCAGGGAGGGGGACGATGGGAAGCAGCGAGGACAGGACGGGAAAAGGGTGGGGTAGGACCTCCCCACACCCAGAGCRGGGTATGGTGGGCTGGGGATCTGAGGGTGATGGGAAAGAGGTGGAAAGTTTGGTCTGGGACCCATAAACAGAGTGGGAGGGATATGGAATCCACAGAAGTCAGAGAAAGGGGCACATCAAACCCCCAGATTTAGTGGAGGTAGGTGGCAGCCCCGAACCAAGTTCTGGGGAAACCTGGAGATGACAGGTGTGATGAGAAGGGAGTGTGAGAGGGTGGAGAAGAAGATCTTTCGACTTTCAAACTGAGTGTGAAGGTGCTGAGTTTGCAATACCGAGCGGGCGGGGTGGGGTTGGGAACACCCTGAACCTAAGCTGTAGGGGGAGCTGGGGATTGAAGGGACGATGGGAAATGAATAGGAGAATGAGGAAAAYTGGGGGTGGGACAGTGGGCAGGGACATCCCGTGGGAGTCCTGTACGCGGATGCTCTGCCTGAATGGGGTCAAACAACTCGAACAATGCCCTGTTTGCAAACATGCCAGCGGTAAATGAAGAAGGAGGTTTCCACTGTTTTTGGCGTTAAATGACAGTGAGATAAGATACAGGAGATGTGTTAAAATACTGGGATAAAGGAACAACCAAGTGATACCTTATCCAAAGCTGCTGAGCTGGCACAGACTGACAGTGCAGGCCTTCAGACTGTAACAGCCCCATCCCACATTTTAACTGCAGAGTCTCCTGATGTATCCAGTTTGCAGGGGGAGAGGGATGTGGAGATTCTTCCGTGGAATAAGGATACCCCTCAAGGACAGGAGYTCCCAGTGCTGTGTGAGGCAGGGAGTGCCAGCACCAGTTTGGTGCTGGGGATTGTGTGCAGGGGTGGGGCTGGATAACAAGAAAATGTCATGGAAACAGGAACTAAAGTCTTTAACTCTGCAATTTCACTATTAGAAAGCAGATTTATTTCAGTGCTAGGTGTGTGCAGGTATGACTCCTCTATCACACACACTCAGCTACCTCTCACATTTGTTTGTATTGATATAACTAATATATATAAATACATTTCCCAAACTCATACATATATGCTAAACATTCCCCTCAAWTTTTTTTACATATTTAAATCACTTCTTGGAACTCATTTACATTAGAGTTGGGGGTCATTTAAGGGTCTCTGGTGGTCACCTGGGGAACATCCCATTCCTCAAATTATCCCTGTTCATCACAGGCCTCAAAAAACCAGCTGCTTCTTGAATGCATCCCAGCTCTGCATATGGATGGATCATCAGGTCTCTGCACAATGTGGGTCACTGTGGATCATCCAGTGTGTGTTCTCCAATAGGTGAAAAAGTTGGACCAATAACCAAAGCTCTCCCCTGCCTCCTCTCCGCTGGGGCACTCACAAGGGCTTCCTTTATTGATGGGTGCAGTGTGAGGTCAAGGCAGAGCGGCAGAAGCTCCTCCCATACTCCCAATACTCATAGGGTTTCMCYCAGCTGTGAATGTCTTGGTGGGTGGTGAGATTGCAGCTATAGTTGAAGCTCTTCCTACAGCTGGTACAGCAGAAGGGCCTCTACTCTGTGTGCATCCCCTGTGCATCATGCCTGATGAGATTTGAGCCATTCTGAAACCTCTTCCCACACTAGGGACACTCATAAGGCTGTTCCCCAGTGTGGATCTTCTGGTGGCAGATCAGGTAGTAGGTGATGCTAAGGCTCTTCCTGTAAGAGCCTAAATGAGAGATGTGGGACTYCAGGCAGCTCTCCAAAATGCAGTTTATTCCATCCAAAAGGTTACAGCAGTCCAGGGTTGTGGGTGACAGAGCTGTGCCTACAGCTGTCAGCTCCAGCTGCAGGCAGGCCTGGAGACCCTTTGGTTTTGGTAACAGTGCATTATATACTTTGCTGAGCATCTCAATACAGTAGAACCAATCTATACCTTAACTATTATCCATAGCCTATCATAACTACTATAATTACCATATTCATGTTACTATTCTCCAATCACTAAAAGTTAGTACATTACAGTTTAAGCTAGAAGTTATTTTTCAGTTTTCTTGCAGTGGAAAATTCTGAGACCTTTTTTCTACTTGCAACTTTGCTGACTTGTTTGCCTGTGCTATCTTTCTGCTCAGTAAAAACATCTTGTTTGAGGTGGGTTTATCCTTTGCTCTAAGTCATAAAAACCCCTTCTAACTAACATACCCTTTGCCTTCTTGGTTATCCAGTAAGACTGGCTCACCAATTTTCTTTCATGTCAAAACTTGCTTCCATCTCTATTCCTTTATCTGACTTTATATTTAAAAATCTTTCTGCCAAGCACACATATCTGTGAGCCTTTCTTGTCAAACTTTCATCCTTCCCAACATCTTCCCACATTCCTGACACTTGTAGGGCCATTCCCCAGTGTGCAGGCACTGGTGGGTGATGAGGCTGGAGACATCAGTGAAACTCTTCCCACATTCCTTATACTGGGTGGTTCTCCTGTGTGGATCCTCTGGTAGCAAATCAGGCAAGAGCTCCAGCTAAAGCTCTTCCTGCATTCCCCACAGCTGTAGGGCTGCTCCCAGGTGCCCGAATGTTGGTGGGTGATAAGGCTGGAACTCCAGCTGAAGCTCTTCCCACATTCCAAGCACTTGTATGGTTTCTCCCCAGTGTGCAGGTGCTGGTGGGTGATGAGCTCGGAGTTTCAGCTCAAGCTCTTCCTGTAGTTATGGCATTTGATTTGTAGGGCTTCCCTTACTGGTGGGTCTGTTGGTGTCTCATCAAGGCAACGCTCTGGCTGAATCTTTTCCTATGTTAGGAACACTCGTAGGGTCTCTCCCTGGTGTGTGCCTCCTGATGCCTGATGAGATGTGAGCTATTCCAAAACCTCTAGCCATAGTCAGGATACTCATAAGGTCTCTCTTCCATGTGTGTCTGTTGATGTCTGATGAGAATTGAGCTGCTCAAAACCTCTTCCCACACTCAGGACACTCATAAGGCTTCTCCCCACTGAGGAAGTGCCAGTGGATGACCAGGTGGGACTGTGGACAAAGCTCTTTCTGCAGTCAGAGCACTTGAAGGGCCATTCCACTGTATGCAGGCTCTGGTGGGTGAGGAGCTTGAAGCTCTGGCTGAAAGTCTTCCCACATTATCCATTGTTGTAGGGACATTCCCCAGTGTGCAGCTGCTGGTGGGAGGCYAAGATGGAGACGTCATTGAATGTCTTCCCACATTCCTCACATGTGTAGGGCCATTCACAGCATGGATGGGTGGATGAGGTGGGAGCTCCAGCTGAAGCTCTTCCCACAGTCCAAGCACTTGTAGGGCTTCTCTCTATCATGAAGCCGCTGCTGGACCCCCAGGTCAGAGCTCTGGCTGAAGCTCTGGCCACTTTCCCGGCACAGGGAGGGTTTTTCCTACTCAGAGCTCCTGGGCTGGGTTTGCATGCAGCCCCTCCTCATGTGGGATCTCCAGGGTTTTCCTCCTTGTTGGATTCCTGAGCCATGAAGCTGCTCAAAACAGCCTCTTCCACAAGGTTCTGCTGTGGGAATTTGTCCCCTTTGGTCACCATCCACAGCTAATTGTCTGGGGAAGGAAGGAAGGAAGGAAGGAAGAAGGAAAGGAAAGAACAAAGAGAAGGAAGAGAGAGAGGATGGAAAAAAGAAAAAGGAGAGAAATGAGCAATGAGGCAAGGAGAAGGAGGAAGTAGAACAAAGAGAGGAAGGAACATGTAAAAAAAGTGGTGAGGAAAGAAGTAGGAGAGGAAGAAGGAAAAGAAGAAAAAAGGAGAAAGGAGGAGGAGAAAAAGGAACAAAGAGAAGGAAGAAACTTGAAGGAACAGGAGAAAGAAGAGAAGGGGAAGAAGGAAGAAAGAAGAAAAAGCAGAAGGATCTTGTTCCTGAGAGCTTTCAGAATAAACCCCCAAGTAGTAGGTTGTTTTGTGGTATCCCSTAGTCTTGAGTGGATTCTTAGGTATACCCGGTTCCAGAAGTGAACACATGGTTCTGACGCTTGGAGTGGGGCCCCTTGGAGAGCCCGTTTTGGGGAGGACTGTGCTGCTTTCCACGAATTTTGGAGATAATGAACAGGTTTTGGGGGCTTCCCCTAGGAGGGGCGTTTGCGGAGGGGGCAGGTGGAGGGTGCCCAGGCCGGGCCCCCCCGCGCTGTCCCGGCGGGGGCCGAGTGCGGGCGGGAGCCCCGCGGGGCCCGGCCCTGCCCGGCCACGGCCGGCGCCGCCCCCGCGCTCCGCAGTGGGCCGAACCGGTCCGGACCGGGTTTGGGGCTGCGGCCCCGCCCGGCGCTGGGGATGGGGCGTGCGGAGGAGCTGGGGCCGTACTGGGAGTGCTGGTGGCACGGGGAGCCTCCGTGACTGCGGGCGGGAAGCGGTAATGGTGGAAAAGCGGGAGAAACGTTGCAATAACGGGGCGTGGAACCCCATTCTGAGGTAGATGTGGGGTCGGTCACCCCTAAACCGTGGTGAGAGGTAGCTGGAGTTCGGAGGGACGTCAGGAAAGGGTGGGAGAGGGGGGATAAGGGGAGGTGGGACAGCGGGAAAGAGGTTCCTATGGGGACCCCCTGCTGTCCTCCATCACCTGAGCCTCGGAGCTGCTCCTTCGGGCTTGGGAGGAGGGAGGCGGATCCACACTGGGAAGGGGAGTCCCCAAGCTCCCGGTCAATCCCTGTGGAGGTGATTGGGGGGGTTGGGGGGTTACCCCATTCCGTAGCAGTGCTGTCGTGGGGTTAGGGTTAGCTTAGGGCGGCCGTGGTGCACAGGGGGAGAAAGGGTGGCCACGGAGGAGGAAGAGGAGGAGCAGGAGCAAGACCAGGAGGAGCAAGAAGTAAGAGGAGGGATGAAACGGAGAGAAGGAGGAAGTTCGGGGGTCCACCGCTCACTGTACCTCCCCCGGGAGCATCGTCTCCTTCCCCCCAGCGTTCTGCAGGTGAGCTCGCCCTAAACATCTCGGGGCATCCCCTGCAGGTGGGTTTTTCTGGGGTGTCCCGGTGGCGGTGGGCGGGGGAATGCGGGGTCCCGCAGCCGTACGGCGATCGCACAGTGCCGGCAGTGGGGGCGACGCCGCGGTTTGGGAGAGCCGAGGGGGAGAACCCCGGCACCCTGAAATGGGGGCACGGAGGAGGCAGAATCCCCGGCAGTCTGGAGCGGAGAGGGGAGAACAGAGCGGGCAGCCTGGAGAGGGGGAGCCTGGAGACGGGTGTGTGGGAAAATCCCTGGCTGTGAAGAGCCAGTGCTCACAAAGGAGACAGAGGAGCCCTGCAACCTTATTCGAACAAAGGGAGAGAGTCCGCTAGGGCATACCCCTGTGGGGACTCTCCTCATAAAAGGAGGATGCAACCTCCTTTTATCCTAAACTTTTGGCCGCGTACTGCCATCTTTGTTTCCCCATTGCCTGAGGTACAGCTTTCCCAAACCACCTACTGCATATTCCCCTAAAACTCAGAAGTTCAAACTGTCTGGGTTCTGCAACAAAGTCATACAGCTGGATGTTCATGAGGGCTTACACACACATTCTTTCAGAACCTGATTGGTTATTTCAGACCTAGTCTTTTGTGAAGACATTAAGACCCATTTCTCTTATCAGGGGGTCCCTGGGACCCCAGACATGCCTAAGTAGAGAGTTAGGGGAGAAAGGACCCCTGGGACACCTCAAACATCTCTAAACAGCACCCGAGAGGTACCTTAAGAAAAAGGCCATTTTTAGTGGCTCCACAGCACATGAAGTCAACAGGGAGGAAAAGCCATGGAGATCCCCCACAAGGAGGGCCTGCAAACCCAGCCCATGGTGCTCTGAGGAGGAAAGACCCACCCTGTGTTGGGAACGCAGCTGACCTGGTGGTTAACCAGCAGCTTCATGATGCGGAGAAATCCTACAAGGGCTTCTTGGAATGTGGGAAGAGCTTCAGCAACAGCTCCAACCTCCTCATCCCCCATTGGGTGCACATGGCCCTATGAGTGTGAGGAATGTGGGAAGAGCTTCACCCAGAACTCCAGCCTGGGCTGCCCCCAGAAGATCCACACAGAGAACAGCCCTAGAAGTGTTTGGAATGTGGGAAGAGCTTTATCCAGAGCTTCAGCCTGATGTGCCACCAGAAGATCCACATTGAGGAATGGCCCTACCCCCTGTACTTGGAATGCAGAAAGAGATTCAGCCTCCTCTTCCATTTGATCTACCACCAGTGTCCATGCTAGGGAACGGCCCTACATATGCTTGGAATGCAGGGAGAGCTTCAGGTGAGGCACCTGCCTGGTCTGCTGTCGGAGACATCCTTTGTGAAAAATCTTCCTTTAGGATTTTTCCTGCTGAAGCTGAGAAGTTCAGCAACAAGATGTAAACAATAGGTTATCTGCTGCTGTGGAATGCAACAGGTCCATCTGGATGGCCCATCTTGGATGTTTTTAGTTAGTGGCCAATCCAGGACTGAATTCTCTCAGACAGAGTCGGAGAGAGTTCCTTTGTTTTCATTCTTTACTTTTCTATTCTTAGCTTAGCAGCAGCTTCTGAAAAGTTCTCCTGCTTTTTCTTTTAGTATAGTTTTAATAGATGTATATATCATAAAATAATAAATCAAGCCATCTGATCATGGAGTCAGATCTACGTCTCTTCCTTCATCCCAAAARCCCTTGTGACAGCCGTCACAGTCTGCCACCAGAGCATCCACACTGGGGAACAGCCCTACATGTGCAGGGAATGTGGAAAGAGGTTTAGTGACGGTTCCAACCTGATCTGCCACCAGAACATCCACACCACGAGGAGGCTCTATGAGTGTCCCAAGTGTGGGTGGAGCTTCTTCTGCAGCTCTGCCTTGACCCAATACCAACAGTCCCACAGGTAAGGGAAGTCCTGTGAGTGCCCTGCCTGCAGGAAGAGCTTTGTTCACTGCTCCAAGTTCACCCATTAGAGGACCCACATTGTGTTATCTATGGTGACCATGCTGGCACTTGAATCAACCTGGTGATTCAAGTTGGTCACAGACGTGGTAATCCAGCACTGGCAGAGACCAAGATTTTGGAGACAATTTTGTGGGAACCCCTCCAAAAAAGGCTCTTTCACCCACCCAACCAAATCCAACCCAACCCAAACCCACGGATACTCAAACAATGCTGACATGTAAATTCTTTAATTTTGGCCTTGATTTTCTTGTGACCTATCCTTTAAAAACACCCAAAATTGGRTAAAATAAACAACCTTGTCAGAGATGTGTAAAACCCCACCATTTTACAGGGACTGGGGAGGAATTTGTAGTCTGGGGGATATTCAGGAGGATTTGGGGTTTTTGAGGGCATTTGGAGGAGTTTCCTCCATTACTTTGCACCCCAAAAGGTGAGGGTTCTATCCATCACCTCAAAACCACTCGATGGCACTGAAAGTGTCTCCATCCCAGCCCAAAATGGCTCGATCGCACCTCAAAATGACTCAATACCACTCCAAAAGTATTCAATCCCACAGCGCTGCAAACCCTGGAGGGGAAGGAAGGGGATGGGGAGGGGTGGGATGTGAATCGAGAGGGGTGGGATATGGACTGGGGCAGATGGGATAAGGATYGGGAGGGGTGAGAGGGGATTTGGGAGAAGTGGCATGTGAATTGGGAGGGGTGGGATGGGGATTAGGAGGGGTCGGATGGGGTCTGAAATGAGACCTGAGCTGAAGGTTGGCAATGAGGAGGCCCAGGGGGACCCCGTTCCTGAAGGGGTTGCAGGGTATCCCCCAGTTCTGCAGGGGTTTGGCTGATGCCTCACCAGTTGCCAGGCAGACCCACAGTGCCCAACATTCGCCACGTGGACCCCACCTGAACTCCCCCTCACCTTCAGTGCCCCCCAGGAGGGGAATTTGAGGAGGGGGAAGATGGAGAGCATCCAGCCGGGCCCCCCCGCACTGTCCTGGCGGGAGCGGCTGCAGTGGGGACCGAGTGCGGGCGGGAGCGGCCGAGAGCCCAGCGCTGCCCCAGCCCGACCTGCCCCAGCTCCATCCGTGCCCCTGCCGTGGGATGCTGTGGGTTTGAGAGACACAGGAGACCAAGGGTGGGTGCTGGGCCTGGGGAGAAGAGGAGAAGGGATGGAGGAGGAGGAGAAGGAGGGATAGAGGAGGAGAAGATTACTTCTAAGGATAGAGGAGGAGAAGATTACCTGGCTAAAGCACACCAAAATCAATCAATCCAAACTGAAATAAACCCAAAACAATTTATGTATCTCAGGAGGTTCTGGGTGAGGAAGGGGTGAGGGAAAAAAAAMCAGAAGAGGGTAAGGATGAAAAGGAATATGGAAGACCCTACTGTTGAGTCACAAAGGTCAGAGTTGACACCTGTGCAGAACTGAGCCTGRATTTCAACAGTTTAGGCTTAAAAGCCCAATAGCACTTAACTTAAACTTAACAGCACTCAACTGAAACTTAATCACTAACTTCACATAGAATTTATTACACCACAACAGGAAGATACCCACAGACCCAAATGTTCCCACCAGGTGCAGGGCAGAGCCTCGAGGAGGAGTGGGGGGCTCAGCCCAGGACCATTGGGGGTGCCCCAAGTGCAGCAAACAGGAGCTGTCTCTTATACACATCTAGATGTGTATAAGAGACAGCCCACAGACCCAAATGTTCCCACCAGGTGCAGGGCAGAGCCTCGAGGAGGAGTGGGGGGCTCAGCCCAGGACCATTGGGGGCTGTCTCTTATACACATCTAGATGTGTATAAGAGACAGGGGTAAGGATGAAAAGGAATATGGAAGACCCTACTGTTGAGTCACAAAGGTCAGAGTTGACACCTGTGCAGAACTGAGCCTGRATTTCAACAGTTTAGGCTTAAAAGCCGAATAGCACTTAACTTAAACTTAACAGCACTCAACTGAAACTTAATCACTAACTTCACATAGAATTTATTACACCACAACAGGAAGATACCCACAGGCCCAAATGTTCCCACCAGGTGCAGGGCAGAGCCTCGAGGAGGAGTGGGGGGCTCAGCCCAGGACCATTGGGGGTGCCCCAAGTGCAGCAAACAGGAGAGTTCCCAGCTCACAGAGGCCCCAGCCTGTCTCTTATACACATCTAGATGTGTATAAGAGATTTATTCACAGACATTGTCCATCCTGGCCCAAGCTCAGGCTGGTGACTTTCTGGGAAAGGTTGAGAACTAAAATATGATCCCATTTGGGATGTTATTCAAGCAAAAAAAAAGTTTCCAAGGCTGTTGGAGCTCATTGGACAGCACCAGTCCCTGGAACAGACAATGTTGGTGATACACTCAAGAGGAGCTCAGCCCAGGGGCTGCTTGCCAAGGCCAAGGCCTAAGCAAGTATTTCTCAGATCATGGTGTTGCCTGATAGGAGGGGGAGCTAGGGAGAGATTTTCCCAAGTGTGTCCACTGATGTTTCATGAGATCTGAGTTGATCTGAACCCTCTTCCCACATTCCTCACACTTGTAAGAATATTCTTCGTGTGCCGGTGCTGGTGGGTGATGAATGCAGATGGAAGAAGAGAATTTCCAGAGCCCGGAGCTGGGTGAGATGTAGACAAGAATCAGCATGGGATGATGCAGAACCGCTTTCCAACGGAGTGCCCGAGCTGTTCCTGTCCAGCTCTGCTCTGGAATGCCATTCTGGAAGGGGCACTTGGGCCTTCCCGTCTGCTGGAACACCCCTCTGTGGGCAGGGACACAGGTCATGGTGTGCYCCCCCACCACAGCGACTCCCAGCACCCCACAGCCGGCTGGGAGCTCAGGAGGCCATGCTGGACCCCCCTTTCCCATTCCCCTCTGCCCCACTGGCTGCTGGGTGCGGGGAACCCCCTGTGAAAAACGCCAGTCACTTGTTTTTAAAATTTTAAAAGTTTAATAGTAATAAAATGGTTATAAAAATAGTAATACAATTAGAGTAATAATAATTTGGACAAATTGAATTAGGACAATATGAGACAATAAAGACAAAGAGTTACAGATGTCCGGGTACCTTTTTCTGGGCAGCACAAGCCCCAAAGGACACCCGTTAACAAAGGATTAACCCTTAAAAACAATAGCCTGTTGCAYATTCATACACTTCATACATGATGCATAAATTCCATTCAAACACAGGATTCTGTCTGGTCATTGTCAACTTCTGCCTCGGAATCCTAACAGTGCCTTCCAGGCGGGAAGAAGTTCGTTTCTTCTGATAAGAGGGCAATAAATTCTTTTTCTCTGAAAGATTTAGGTGTCCTGTGGCTGCTATCTCGCTACGAGTCCTTTCTTTAAAAAAAGTATCCTACATAGCATCGTTTCTATTTTAACATTTTTTATAACCTAAAACTATATTTAACATACTACTTAAGAGAATTAATACAGCATTACTTCCTAACACAACACATATAATATTCATTTTAATATTTGCGAAAAGCCAATCATAAAATACATGCATTTTTTACACCCCCCAAGAGCGCCCCAGTGAGGATCCGCTTACCCCCCAGAGCCGCAGGGAACTCCTCCAGGATTACGGAAGGGAGCTGTGAAGGGACCCCCTTTGGAAACCACTTTCCCGCTGTGCCACCTCYCTTCATCTTCCCTCTCCCACTCCGTTCCCATCGTCGCCCCAAATCCCAGCTCTCCCCATCTCGGTTCGGGGCTGACCCACTTCCTCCACCATCTTCTCCCTTCTTACCGTGTCCCGTCCCGTCCCTCCCAGAGACCCCGGCCCGCAGCTGACGGCAGCGCAAGGGAAGAGGAAGAGGAGGAGCAGGAGCCGGAAAAGGAGGAGAAGCTGAAAGACGACGAGGAGGAGGGGTCGACATTTTTGTTCTCGCCTCGAGTTTATGTACCAGGGTCAGGAGGTCAGCTTCTGTAGCTGTCTGATCTTCTGCAAAGGAGAAGAAGAAAAAGCAGCAGAAAGCGGGAGAGGAAGAAGAGGAGGAAATTCGCGTGTCCACCGCGCCCTGTGTCCGCAGCCCTCCCGGCCCGTGGAGCATCTGCCCCGCCGCATCCCGCAGGTGACCGGGGAGGGAGGGGGAACGTACCCCAGGTATCTTGGGCGTCCCCGGGAGGTGTTTTGTTCCAGGGGGGATCCCGGCCSTGCCTATCGGCAGAGCCCAGGAGAGGATGCGGGGTCTCGCACGCCAGCTGGAGATCGCCCGGCGGGGGCAGGGGACACCGGTTCTGGCTGTCCCTGGCGTGGGAGACCGGAGAGGGGCGATACGTGTTTGGAATAGCCCCGGAAGACTAGAAAGGAGGAAGCACAGAGTTAGCGGGGAGGGCAAGTTTCCGTCGACCCTGAAATGGGGGGCTGGGAGGGGGGGACGTCCCCGGCATCGTGGAGTGGGGCGAGCCTGAAGAGTGGGAACCCTGGGACCCCCAGCAGCCGAAACAGAGACTCAGAGGAGAAGGGACCCCTAGGACCGCTAAAACTTGCAGCAACCCTAAGCAGGACCCAGGAGRGGGAAGACCTCCAGGACCCTGAAATGGAGAGACCAGAGACGGGAATCTTGGAGGACTCCTGTGTTGAATCTTAATATTTTGTAGGGGTTTTTTTTCTGCATCATGGTGTTTCAGAGGTTTTCATGGACAAARGATACCTGATGATTTYTAGAGATGGACTTGGGCAGGAGGAACCTCCAGCTCAGCACACTCACACATTGTTTTCCCCCAAAACCAGGATTTGTTATTCCTAAGGATTGGCTGAATGGAGGAGGAGGCTGCAAGGAAGAGGAAGATGCTCCAGGACAGCCAGGCAGGTGAGGAGGAAGTCACTTCCCATTTCCCCCTCATTTCTGCTCCATCTCCCAGCCCAGCATGGCCCCCAGCTGCAGGACAACCCCTGCTGCCAACACCATCCTGCCAGGGATGGATGGGGGGATCTCCTTCCTCTTCCCTCTGGCACGGAGGCAAATCCCATCCTCTCTTTGTCCTTCCTCCCCCAGGCACTGAGCTGAAGGCAGAGATCAAGGAGGAGAAATCCCCCTGGCAGAACATTGCGGAAGAGGCAGTTTTGAGCGCCTCCACAGCACAGGAAGCCAATGGGGAAGAGAAGCCCCAGAGATCCCACACAAGGAGGGGCTGCAAACCCAGCCCAGGGTGCTCCAAGGAGGAAAGAGACCCCCTGTGCCAGGAAGGCARCCAGAGTTTCAGCTGGAGCTCAGAGCTGGTGAAGAAGCCTCACGTGGGGGAGAAGTCCCACAAATGCTTGGAATGTGGAAAGAGCTTCAGCCGGAGCTTCCACCTCCTCCGCCACCAGATGATCCACACAGGGGAACGCCCCTATGAATGCTTGGAATGTGGGAAGAGCTTCAGCCGGAGCTCCTGTCTGATCCGCCATCAGGTAATTCACACASGGGAACGGCCCTACAACTGCAAGGAATGTGGGAAAAGCTTCAATGACCGCTCCAACCTCCTCACCCACCAGCGCCTGCACTCCAGGGAACGGCCCTTTGAGTGTTGGGAGTGTGGGAAGAGCTTCAGCACCAGGTCTGACCTGATCCAACATCAGAAGATCCACAGTGGAGAACGGCACTATGAGTGTCCTGAGTGTGCAAAGAGATTTCGGACCAGCTCCCATCTCCTCCTGCATCAGCGCATTCACACGGATGAGAGGCCCTTTCGCTGCCCCGACTGCAGGAAGGGCTTCAAACGTAACTCTCACCTCACCCTGCACCGGCGCATCCACACCAGGGAGAGGCCCTACGAGTGTCCTGAGTGTGGGAAGAGCTTCTCCGGCAGCTCGGGCTTGACCCGACACCAACAGTGCCACTTGTAAGGGAAACCYTGCTGTGGAGGCCCAGGGTCCCACCATTGGAGCTGTAATACCTCAGCCCTGGAAGGGCAGAGGTGACCAGGGTCAAAGAGAGACTCCCTCTGAATACAGTGGTCTCACCCATAGGCATTTCCAGGCTCATTTTAATCCAGCAGGCTTTATTGGTATCAGCCAGTTCAACTGCCCTTTTTTCTTTATAGGTACTGCCCCTAGAATGTTCTCCCCTCTCTTGTCCCCTGTCGGTCCCGGTTTACTGTGGTGCTCCGCCCCTGGTTACCTCATTGGTTCCCAGTTTGCTGCCTCTCCTCTGTGCCACTTGTACTCAGTTCCCATTGGCCCTTGACCCTCGGATCTGCCTCTTTTTCCCCCGTATAAAACCTCGTCCTCAGCCGTCTGTCCTTGGACCCTCTTCATAGCAATAAACCAGGTTTGGAGCTCCACACAAAGACTGTTCATTAGCAGTTTAAGCAAGCCTGCTCTGGGAGTGCAGGTCGTTCACAGAGGCTCATTGTGGACGCCCCACCACACCCTGAGAATGCCCTGTTTGTGAGAAGATYTTCATCTGCTGCTCCAACTTCATCACCCATCAGAAGACCCACGTTGGATGATTCACACTGACCCTCACTGGGCCGAGACCTGCTGATCCATGTTCCAGGTGACCCGTGTACTGGGTTTGTGTGGCCAGGTTTTGGAAGTAGGGGGCTATGAGAAGCTGCCAGGAATTTCCCCATGTCCAGCAAAGCCAGCACCAGCTTCTTCACCACAACTCACGAACACCAAGCCCGTAGGAGATGGCAGTGACACCCCAGGGATAATGGATTCAAGAAGGAAAAAGTTCTTGCACACTCTCTCAGGTGCAGAGAAGAGCAGAGTGGGAACATGTWAAAGGAACAGCTCTGCAGACACCCAGGGCAGTGCAGAAGGAGGGGCAGGAGCTGCTCCAGGTGCYRGAGCTGCCTGCAGCCCCTGGAGGAGCCTATGCTGGAACAGGGGGATGCCTGAAAAGAAGGGYGTGAGCCCGTGGGAAGCCCRTGCTGGAGCAGCCTCCATGCAGGGCCCTGTGGATCCCTGGGCAGAGGAGCCCACGCTGGAACAGCTTTGCTGGAAGGGCCTGTGGGGACCCACACTGAGGCAGGGGAAGGACTCCCAGCTTCTCTCCCTGAGCAGCAGGAGGAGGAACAAGGTGCATTATCCTGCTCTGATTTGGTTGGTAATAAATTGAGGTCCTTTCCCCAGGGTGAGTCTGTTTTGCCTGTGACAGTGTTTGGGGAGCAATCCCTCCTGGTCCTTATCTCAATTCCTGGACCTTTCCTTTTATTCTCTCTCCTCTGTCCAGGTGCAAAGGGCAGGGACGAAGCAGTTTTGGTGGCACCTTGCATCCAGTCAGGGTCAGCCCACCGGAGGGGGTTGGTAGTGGCCTGTGAGGGTCCCTGGGCATCCCCCCTGGAGCAGGGTGTCCCCCCTTGCTGCAGCCCAGTCCCTCTGGCAGTGCTCAGCCGAGCAGAGCACTTGGTGCTGGTGACTCGGCAGTGTGCAGGCAGACCCGCAGCGCTCAGCCTGGACTCCAGCTGTGACCCCCACCCCCAGCGCTCCCTGCCAGGGGAATTTGGGAAGGGAACACRTGGAGGGCGCCGGGGGGGCCCCGAGCTGTCCCGGAGGGGGCGGCTGAGGCGGGGGAGTGCGGGCGGGGGCCCGGCCCTGCCCGGGCACGGCTGATGCCCCCCGCACTCCGCCCTGCTCCGGCCTGGCGCTCCCAGCGCAGCGCGGCTGCTTTGGGGCTGCTGCTCCCTGCCCGGCCCCGGCCATGGGGCGAGCRGCGGCAGCTGGGGCCCTGCTGGTGGCACTGGTGGTGCTGGGAGCCTCCCCGGCTCTAGGTTGAGCAGGGAGGCGGGGGAGGGAACTGAAAGATGTTTGAGAGGACACGGAAGGTGGGACAGTGGGAAAAAGGTTCCCGGGGGGGACCCTTCATGTCCCCCGTCACTTGATCCCTGGGGCTCTGAGGGGGGTAAGATCCACACGGGGAGGGCCCCAATCCCCCTGTCCATCCCTCAGGAGCAAATGGGGGACTTCCCTCACACAGCAGCTGGGGCTGTAGTGGCYGTGTGGTAGACTGGGGGCTGGAAAGGGGGGTCCAGAGTGGCCCCCCTGAGCTTCCAACCTGATGTAGGGTGGTGGGGGTAGGGGGGTGCATCCCCCAGCTTGCCTCCTTCCCCGCACAGTGGTGTTCCTGTGGATGGGAAAAGCCCAGAGTCACTTCCTGAACGACCCTGAGTGGGTGAGGTTCATGGACAAGAACATCTATAATCTAAAGCAGCTCCAGCACTTCAACAGTGATTTGGGCACTTTGAGGGGATACCCCATATGGGAACACCCAGGCCCAGTACTGGAACACCCAACTGAAATTACTGGAGAAGAGATGGGCTCAGGTACTGCAGTACAGGGACACGTACTGTTGGCACACCCCAATCACTGGGCATGAGCAGCCCTATTTTTGAGGAAAACAACCCCAAAATCTCCACAAAAATCCCCAAATCCTCCTGATTATCCCCCTAAATCCCAAATTCTCCTTGAAATCAAATGGAAATAGTTGGGATTTGAAGATCTTTGTTTAATTACTTTATTTTAGCCCCAATTTCATCTGTTTGTAAGAGATTAAAATGGCTCAAAAAAAAAATGAAGGCCCAATTAGAAGGATTTACATGTTGGTGTTATGTGAGTATCTCTGTAGCTGGGCTGTTTGGGTGGGAAGAGCCCTTTTTTGGAGCCTTTGATTTGAATAGTTTGGTCTTTGCACCAATCCATCACCACTTGTCTGTGGAAGATGCCTGTGGGCCATAAAGAATTAGAACGATTGAATTAAAAAGACCTCTTGGTTGCAAAAGACCTCAAAGATCATCCAGTTTTGCTTGATGCCTCCTGAAGAAATGAGTGGTGGCTGCTGGTGAGATTTTTTGGGGTCTAAAGTCAACAAGACTGCTCTGCCCCATGAATTTCCAATATTGGTCTGCATTCTAATGGATGTTCCTTCCCCTGCATTCATCAGGGTGCCTGTGGGGAACAAGGAGGATGTGGACACCACTAGCCAGATGTCTTCCCAATGTGGATCACTTGGAACGTGGGTAAACAGGTCTCTGCCCAATGTGGTTCAGCAGGAAAATTGGTCAACGTGTCTTTTTCCAGTGTAGACCACTGGGTCTCTGCCCAGTGGGGGTCACCGTGGATCATCCAATATTTGTCCTCTGATGGGTAATAAAGTTGGACAAAGCTCTTCCCGCAGTCAGGCACTTGCAGGGCTTCCCTTACATGTGGGACCACTGGTGTGAGGTCAAGGCATCGCTCTGGGTGATGAGGTGGGAGCTCTAGTTGAAGCTCTTCTCACCTGGGACACTCACAGGGCCATTCCCCAGTACGGACCTTCTGGTGGCAGAGAAGGTGAGAGTGGTCACTGAAGCTCTTCCCACATTCCAAACACCTACAGAGCCATTTCCCTGTGTGGATCTTCTGGTGGAGGATCAGGGTGGAGCTCTGAGTGAAGCTCTTCCCACATTCCTCACACTCATAGGGCCATTTCCCCGTGTGCACCCACTGGTGGATGAGGAGGAGGGTTTCTCTTTGGTGTGAATATGCTGCTGGACCCCCAGGTCAGAGCTCTGGCTGAAGTTCTGGCTGCCTTCCAAGCACAGGGTAGGAATTTCCTCCTCAGAGCACCCTGGGCTGGGTTTGCAGCCCCTCCTCGTGTGGGATCTCTGGGGCTTTTCCTCCCTGTTGGATTCCTGCGCCATGAAGCTGCTCAAAACAGCTTCTTCCACGAGGTTCTGATGCAGGGATTTGTTCTCCCTGGTCTCTGTCCACAGCTTATAGCCTGGGGAAGAAAGGACAAGGAGAGGATGGTGTTTTCCTCTGTGGCAGAGGGAAGGGGAAGGAGATCCCTCCATCCGTCCCCAACAGGACAGCATCGGCAGTGGGGTTGTCCTGCAGCCCAGGGCAATTTTCAGCTAAAAGACAGAGCAGGGGAAAGGGGCAGTGACTTCCTCCTGACCTGCCTGGGTGTCCTGGGGCATCTTCCTCTATTGCAGTCAGGCTCACTGCAGCCCTGAGTCCAGTCCAGCTGGGGGCAATGTGGCAAAATAGAGGGATGGGAACAATGGATTTGCCTGAAAAATAGAGAACTAACAACAAAATAACAAACACAGAAACCACAGGATCTGAGGGGTAAGATCCAGTGATGGGGGGTGTGGTGAACATAACAATATAGAGGGGTATTCTTAGGGCAGGGGTCCAATCAGCAGCACGAACTCGGAACATGACCTTATATGTGACAGGTCCTGAACCAACTGAGAACAAGAACACGACTTAGTATAGAATAGTTCCATTAACATACCATCAACATACTAACTCCCATGATCACACTCTTCTCACCATGACCTGACCAGATAGCTCTCTTTCAGTATCCTGTTTCCCATGGTCTAGGGTTGATGCCTCCTGTATATGCCACTGAGACTAAACCACTATTCATCCTAGCTGGTTGCATTCCTGCATTCCTCTTCCTTGCAGCCTACTCCTCCATCTGGCCAAGTTTTGGAATAAGAAATCCTTTCTTGGGAGGATAAACAAGGTGTGAGCATGTTGGGCTGGAGATTCCTCCTCCCAACTCTATCTCTAGAAGTCACTGGGCATCTTGTGCCCATAGAGATTTTCCAAACACCAAGATTCAGCCCAAAACCCATCTCTGATCTCTCCACTTTGAGGTTCTTGGGGCTCCCCCTGCCTGAGCTGCTGAAGGTCCCACGTGTATTAGGGGTTCCCTGTCTCAAACCTGCTAGCAGTCCCAGGAATTGTCCCTCTTCAGACTCCCCGTTTTTCCAGCCTACGCTTCAGGGAGCTCTGTGCCCCTCTGTGCTATTGGGCTCCCTCCTCTCCCAGCCCCCCATTCCGAGTTCCGGGGTGCCCGGGGCTCTCCCCTATCCATATTACCCCCACCTGCAGTCTGCCAGAGGTCCCACAGTTCCAGTATTGCCCATTTCCATTTTCCCCACTCCAGGGGTCCCAGGCTTTCCCACATTTGGCTCTCCCAGGGAGTCCCCAAAACCAGTGTTCCACACCCCTGGCCAACACCGGGCAAGTGCCAGCAGCAGCCAYGGGATGCCCCCCAAAAACAACACTCCTGGGGACTGCCCAAGATATCTGAGACAAGCTCCCTCTCCCTGGTCACCTGAGGGATGTGAAGGGCCAATCCTCCCGGGGCAGAGGGGCTGCAGTTGCAGTAAACGGTGAATGCACCTGATACCTCCTCTCCCCTCTCCTCTTCCTCCGCCCACTTCCTCCTCCTCTTCCTCCTCCTCTATCCCTTTGTCTGTGGGCCAGGAGGTCTCAGGTCAGCGGGGGAGCTGGACATGATGGGAAAATGGGGGAAGAGGGGGGAAATAGGGATCCCCAAAAGGAGCAAGAGAGAGGGTAGGCCACCCCCAAACTGATCGGAGGGGAACTGGGGCTGTAGAGGGGATATAAGAAGTGGTGGGTCAATGCAAACATGCTCTTATGGGGGTTCCTTCGTGTTCCTCATCACTTAATCCCTGGAGAGGTTCCGGGGGGCTCTGTGGGGGTAGATCCGCTCTGGGGGTTTCCCAACCCTCCATCCATTGGGAGAGTTCCCCCCACTCAGCAGCCAGTGCTGTGGYGGGCACGTGGCAGAGTGGGGTGTGAAAAAGAGGGCAGAGGTGGCCTCTTGAGCTCCCAACCTGCTGTGGGGTGCAGGGGGTTGCTGGGGGTTGAGGTGCCACTGACCTGCCTCTCTGCCCATAGAGGGGTCTTCAGTGGATGGGAAAGGCCCAGTGCCACTCCCTGAAGGACCCTGAGCAGGTGAGGTTCATCGACAGGAACATCTACACCAAGGAGCAGCTCAGGCACTGTGGCAGGGACACCTCCTTCTGCCTTCGCTGCCTACCAGCACCAGCACATGGGGAATGGCCTTACAAGTGTGGGAAACGAGGAAAGAGGTTTTGGAGCAGCTCAGATTTCGCAAAGCATCAGTGGACACACTCAGGGAAGAGTCTGTCCACCCTTCCCCAAGCCAAAGCATGATCTGAGAAATGCTATTTAGGCCTTGGCCTTGATGATCAAACCCTGGGCTCAGCTCCTTTGGCACTTAGCACAAGCACTATCTGCTCCAGGGACTGGTGCCGTCCAAAAAGCTCCTGCTTATTAACTAACAGCCTTGGAAACTTTTTTTTTTTTTTGCTTGAATAACATCCCAAATGGGATCATATTTTAGTTCTCAACCTTTCCCAGAAAGTCACCAGCCTGAGCTTGGGCCAGGATGGACAATGTCTGTGAATAAAGCCCATCCCTTGGGCCCTATAAACAGCAGCCCTGAGTGAGTGAGACCCTTGAGTTACAGTACAAGCTGGCTTGTACTGGGCAATTTCACCCAATCACACCTGCACCCTAAGCTGCAGACATCTCACTGCTCAGAGAACTGAGAGGTGTTAAGATCAGACCAATGAGCAGTTTAGACTGGGGCATTTTCAAACCCCCTGTATAAAGCTGGGTTCAGACAATAAAGTTCTCTCTATTATTGCCACTTGCAACTCTGAAGTGTGTCTCTGACCACTGACTCCACGTTACATCCTTGGAACTCTCCTGGGCTGCAGCAGCTGCGACAGCGACCTCCCTGTGCTGGGGCCTCTGTGAGCTGGGAACTCTCCTGTTTGCTGCACTTGGGGCACCCCCAATGGTCCTGGGCTGAGCCCCCCACTCCTCCTCGAGGCTCTGCCCTGCACCTGGTGGGAAGATGCAAGGGCAACTGAAGGGAGAGTTCTACTGGATTCCAGGGGAATTTCCCACAGGGACCTCGTACAGACTCCTTCGGTCCATACGTGTGTGACGCTGAATATGCCATAGCAAATGTCCTGGGAATGCTGCTCTCCTGGAGTCAGAAGTACTTAAGATATGGAAGTCAGTCGGGCCTGTGGATATGTTCCTGTTGTGGTGTAATAAATTCTATGTGAAGTTAGTGATAAAGTTTCAGTTAAGTGCTGTTAAATTTAAGTTAAGTGCTATTGGGCTTTTAAGCCTAAACTGTTGAAATCCAGGCTCAGTTCTGCACAGGTGTCAACTCTGACCCTTGTGACTCAACAGTGGGGTCTTCCATATTCCCTTTTATCCCTACCTTTTTCTATCCTTTTCTCTCCCCCGCTCCTCTGTCCCTCCCCCCCCCCGCCCCGCCCCCAGCATCCAGTAAAATGCTTTTGGGTTTATTTCAGTTTGGATTGATTGATTTTTGATTTTTGCTGTTTCTCAGAGTGCTTTAAGCATCCAGTAAGTGGCAGAGTGAACCTTGCCAAAGAACTTTGTTGTAGGGTCATTTTTATATGAGGCCTGTTTTTGCTGATGGGCTTCCTGGTGATTCTTTAAGTGACCTTAAAACATTGGAGCCCAAGAGAACAGCTCTGCAAACATACAAGGCAGTGCAGGAGGGGCAGGAGCTGCTCCAGGCAGCGTTCGTATTGGGGGAAGGAGGAGAAGGGATGGAGAAGGAGGGATGAAGAAGGAGCGAGAGAAAGGATGGACAAAGAAGGAGAAAAAAAGCGTGATTAAGAAGGAGGAAGAGGAGGAGTAGGGAGAGACAAGGAGGAGGAAGAGGGAAAAGGAGTCATCTTGYGGTGGTCACTGTTTCTGCAGCCCAGCTCATCCCTGGGGGTTCTTCCCTCCCTGCGTTTCGCATGTAACTGGGGAAGAGGAGCTCAGCCCAAATATCTTGGGGAGCCCCTGGGACTCTTTTTTGGGCAGAGTAGGATATTTTCAGCTTGCAAGACTTCAAGGCTGAGCTGCAAATGCTCCTCAGTGGGATACTGGGGCTCCCCGGCAGAGTCCCTGYGGTGGGTGGTGCAGTGTGGGGTTCCCGGAGCCCATGTGGAAGCACTGAGGGGTGCTGGCAAGGACAGCAGTTTTGGAGACCCCGGGGAGAGCCAGGCTAGGGGGAAACGCAGGATCCCTGGAGTGGGGAGAGGGGCAAGACTGGTGCTGGGAGACCCCCAGAAGGTTGGAGGGGCAGGAGAAAGAGGGAGGAGCCCCAGGGCCCTGAAACCAGGATCCTAAGAGGGAGGACCCAAGACAGTCTCGATAGGAGAGATAACCAACATAGGAGGGAAGCCAGGATCCCCAACAGCACAGAGAAGGAGGATCCCTGGGACACAGTCAGGAGAGAAAGAGCCCCTGGGATGCCCCAAACCCTGGGCATTCATAAGCTGTACCTCAGAGAAGGGGAACCACCTGGACCCATTGTACCCCCAAGCAGCCCAGAGAAGGGGAACCTCAAAAACCCCAAAGTGGGAAGACCATAGAGGTAAGACACCTGAAATTTCCAGGAACACATGCAGCCTGAAGAGGCTGGGGACCCTGTAGAGATCTAACTTTAAATACATGCAGGACCCCCAACATCCTGTATAGGGGACACCCCCAGAACCCCAAAGTCAGGAGACCATAGAAAGGTCTTTGTACTAGTGGGCACATTACAGCCTCGCAAAGGCAAAAGATCCCGAGATGTCACAGTGCATACGTGTAGCACAGATGCTGAAAAGTGGCAAAGCTGAATAACCTCGCTCAGCTTCAGTCCTGTGCAGATCACAGAAGGCGAAGAATGAAGCAGCAGAGCAACGGGCTTTTGTGCCCACTGAAGGGAATTGCAAAAATCCAGCAGCTGCTCATTCACAAGCACAGTCAGCTGTGTGTGCTATTGCTTCTCGTAAAACTCACTGGTGCCCTTCTTTTCTCATAGGAGGGGTTTTTGGTCTGCATCTTGTTTTGGAGGTTTGTGTTGACACAGGATGCCTGGTGAGTTCTGGAGATGGATTTGGACAGGAGGAAACCCCAACCCAACACTGTCACACCTTGTTACACAACAGTCCCATACCTTGTTTTCCCCCAAAACCAGGATTTGTCATTTCTAAGCTTTGGCTGGATGGAGAAGGACGCTGTAAGAAAGAGGAAGATGCCCCAGGACACTGAGGCAGGGGAGGAGGAAGTCAGTGCCCCTTTCCCCCTCTCCCCTGCTCCATCTCCCAGCCCAGTATCGCCCCTGGCTGCAGGACAGCCGTGCTGCCGACACCATCCTGATGGATTTGGGGGAAGTCCTTCCCCTTCCCTCTGGCACAGAGGCAAATTCCATCCTCTCCTTGTCCTTCCTCTCCTCAGGCACCGAGCTGCAGGCAGAGACCAGGGTGGAGAAATCCCCCTGGCAAAACATTGTGGAAGAGGCYGTTTTGAGTGCCTCCACAGCACAGGAGTCCAACGGGGAGGAAAAACCTCAGAGATATCCCATAAGGAAGGGCTCCAAATCCAGCCCAGGGTGCTCCAAGGAGGAAAAACCCACCCTGTGCTAGGAAGGCACCTGGAGCTTCAGCCAGAACTCAGACCTGGTGGTCTACAAGCAGCATCATATTGGTGAGAAGCACTACAGGTGCTTGGAATGTGGGAAAGAGCTTCAGCCAGAGATCCCATCTGATCTGCCACCAGAAGATCCACAGTAAGGAGCGGCCCTACAAGTGTCCTGAGTGTGGGAAGAGTTTTCAGAGGCACTCCCATCTGGCCAGGTGTGAGCAAACACACACAGGGGAGAGGCCCTTCTGCTGCCCCAGCTGTGGGAAGGGCTTCAAACACAGCTCCACTCTCATCACCCACTGGCGCATCCACACCGGGGAGAGGCCCTACAAGTGTTCTGAGTATGGGAAGAGCTTCTCCTACAGCTCTGCCTTGATTTCACCCCAATGGACCCATGAGTAGGGGAAGCCCTACAGGTGCCCTGACTACAGGAAGGGTTTTATCTCCTGCTCCAACTTCATCACCCACTAGAGGACCCAAGTTGCATTATCCACAGTGACCCATATTGTGAAAAAACATGGTGACCCACATTCCTGGTGATCCATGTTGGGTGAAAACCTGGTGACCTATGTTCCACAAGATCCACATTGGGAAGACACCTGGCTGGTGGTCTTTGAGCACCTGGATGAACACAGGGGAAAACTTCTATCAGGATGGGGACCGACATTGGAAATTGAAGCATTGAGGCCTGAACAGCAGGCCCTGCACCAAAGTTGATCTCCAGATGAACCTTCCAACYAAACATTATATGATACTTGCATCTGCTAATTAGTGAAATATCAATGGTCATTAGTGAAATATGTAATGTGATACAAGTATATTTATCTTTCCATGTTTAGGGGACAGTCAAAGCAATGAAGTCAGATATGTGGCCTTGTTTGGAGGTACATCATCAAAACCAGCTCCCTTGGTTCCTTCTTGAGCCCTGACCAGGTTTTGGGTGGAACCCAAATGTTGTGGGTTGATGCTGGCCAGATGCCACGCACCCACAAAAGCCACTTACTCACTCCCCTCCACAGTCAGACAGGGGAGAGGAAATATGTAACAAAGGGTTCATGGGTTGAGATAAGCACCGGGAGAGTCATCCCTCACCAAGCACCACCGCAGGTAAAACAGGCTCAGTTTTGAGATATGAAATGAACAGAATCAGAGCAGGATAATAAATAAAGTAAGCCCTTAAAACCACCTTCCCGCCCAGCCCTCCATCCTTCCCAGCTCTATCCAGCAGCACAAGGAGACAGGGAATGGGGGTTACAGTCAGTTCATCATCTGTGGCTTCTCCCCCTGCTCAGGGGGGAGACTCCCCAGCAGAGCGACCCCTCCCACCCCCCAAAATCTGCAGGTTTGGGTCAGCTGAGGAAAAGAGCTGGAAAAGGGACTGGAAGGGGAGTGGAGCTTGAGAGGACMCCTCAGCCTTCACCCGGAGCAGCCGCAGGAAAATCCCCTAGAAACCAAGGAAATAAATGGAAATAATGATGAAATTTTTAACCCTTTCTTCTGTTTCCAGAAGGTCCTGGCTGGGTTCTGCCAGGAGGAGCTGGAGCCGGGGAAAGAGATCAGGGCTTAATTGTGGAGAAGTTTAATTGGGGTGAGGACTGTGGGGAGAAAATGTGAATGGGAGGGGATGATTTGAACTGGGGAGAGAAAATGAAGTGGGGGAGGAGACCCCCAGCCCTTGACTGTGTCCTGAAGGTGCTGCCAGCAGTTTCCCCACTCTGACCCCCTGGGCTGAAAACACACACAGGGGAGAGGCCCATTCACTGCCCCAGCTGTGGGAAGAGCTACAAATGCAACTCCCACCTCGTCATGCACCGGCACATCTGCACTGGGTAGAGGCCCTAAGAGTGTCCTGAGTGTGGGAAGAACTTCTACAGCTCTGCCTTGGCCTCACACAAATGGACCCATGGATCAGGGAAGCCCTGCAAGTGCCCCAACTGTGGGAAGGGCTTTGTCCCCTGCTCCAGCTTTATCACCCATCAGAATGACCCATGATGGACAGACACCTGGTGACCCCCATTCTGGGTGATCCATGTTTTGATCCAGTGCATTGAGTTTGTGTGGCCATGTTTTGGAAATGAGGGGGGCTCATTAAAGTAACACAAGAGAAATGATGGAAAAGAAAACAAGCATCAGAGTAGAAAGACACACAGTCACCAGCCCTGGATCCCGCAACAAAAGTTTTGCTTTTGATTATTGCAATGTCCTTGTCTTTGGTCTAAGTGATGGCCCCAGGAGGGATCCCTTGGGGGCTGGAAAAGCCCCAGAAACACCAAGTTCTGTGGGTCAATATGGGTTCAGGTTTGGGTGAATGCCCAGGTATCTCCTCTGGCGGGAGTTTTACACTGTCTGATGTCACACTGTGGATCCCAGGGCTCTGATGGCTTATGGCCCCTTCTGAGATGTGGCCCTGCCTCTCCCAGCAGCGCAGCTGTGCCAGGTATGGCCCATGGGAAGGGACGAAAACCTCCAGCCCTCTGTGTGAATGTCCCGGGCCTTCCCCGGGGGAGTTTCCAGAACTGAACCAGTTGTGTCAGGGAGGGCATTGCCCTGGTCCAAAGCCCTGTCCTGTTGGAATGTTGGGGGACACAAGACAGATGATGGACTTCGGACCTGGTTAATATAAGAGATTTGATAACAGGCTGCCTTGGGAAAAACAAATGGAACTTTGAAAATTAGACCTGGATTGCAAGAAGATTCAATCAAACAGGTTTACCGGAAAAAGAAAATCCCATTAAACTCTGCAGGCAAGAGATGTTGTTATATGCGTAAGTTTGTGTATGTGATTTTAACCTAATCATTGCAGTACACATTACTAGTCTCCCTGAAATAGTATATGAGCGTTTGAATCCCACAATAAAATGGGATTCTGATCACTGAATCAGTATTCCCTGTCTCTCTCCATCACTGACCCTGTCCCACCTGGCAGCATCTGCTTCTGATCGGCCTCTTCCCTTCCCTGGCTCCCAGCCCAGCTCGTCCAGTCCGGGGCTGGGTGTTCCACCCCCTCTGCCCCTGGGCACTTCCCATGCCCATGGCCAGCAAAGCCCCCTCTGCTTTTGCCAATGGTTCGAGCCATTAACCCGGAGCATTTCAGTCCCTCGCAGCTCTGCTCCCCAAAAGCCCACAGGGACAGGTGGTGCCTCTAAATGACTCCATCCCACTGAAAATGGCTCAACTCCACGTCCAAACAACTCAGTCCCACCTCAAAATTTTGGGGTATCTCCTGAGCCCAAATTACTCCCAGTTGTGGATGTTCCTTGTCCACAAACTTCACCCAGACAGGTGAGGGGGTGCCTCCCCTCACCCCCCAACAGACCCCATCACCCTACAGCAGGTTGGGGGCTCAAGGGACCACCCTGGATCCCCCATTCCCACCCCCCTCTGCCCCACGGCCACCACAGCACTGGCTGCTGGGTGGGGTCACCCCACTGTCAGCCCCCCAGGGAGGGATGGGGGGTTGGGGACCCCCCCAGCAAGGTTCTGCTTACACCCCCCTCCCCCCCCCTCCAGAACCCCAAGAACAGCTCAAGAGATCCAGTGATGGGGACAGGAAGGGACTCCCTTTGCCGCTGTCCCCCCCCTCAAACACATTTCCCATCTTCCCTGTGCTGCTCCCCCTCTCACCCAAGAGCTCCTCACCCAAATCCAGGGTGGGCTCCCAGCACCCAGTGGGGGGTGACACACCGGGGACTCACAGGCGTCCCCATTCCTGATCCATCTCGGGGCCCGATTCTGCCCCCTCCCATCACATTCCCCCTGTGGGTTCCCCCAAAATTCCTCCACACAACTCCCCCATAAATGGGATCAGGGTGAACTGGGAAGCTTTATTGGGAACACAGGGAGCAGCTGGACAGGGGCAGAGTTCCAGCGGGGCTGGGGGGACACAAACCCCCCCCCCAAAATCAGCGGAGCAGGGGGTCCCAGCCGGGCCCGAGCCCACGGGGAGGGGCTGTGGCCGCCACCGGCTCAGGAGCTCTGTGGGCACAGAAAAGGGGGTGACACCGGGCTGGGGGCCCGGGGGGAGCGCACACGCTCCAGGGGGAGGGGGACACGACCCCTGGGACCCCCCCCCACCTTCTTGCACAGGTAGAAGCTGAGCCCCAGCGCCAGGAATATGAAGCCCAAGACGAAGCTCCCGATGCCCGTCAGCATCTTCCTGCGGGCAGCATCCGGTGGCATCTCTGGGGGGGTCCGCAGGGCTCAGGACCCCCAAAACCTCTCACAGACACCCCAAGCCCCTCCAAGCACCCTCATACCCCTCCAGCCCACCCAAGACCACAAGACCTCTTTCCTATCCCCATCCACCCTCCCTAGTACCACCCAAGTCCCCTCCCCGTCCCTCCAGGACCCCAAACCCCCTCCCAGTTGACACCCATCTTCCAATGATCCCCCAAACCTTTTCCCAGTCCCACCAGGACTCACCAACATCACTGCCAGTAGATTGAAGCACACTCAACTCCCATCCCAGCCCCATTTTTACATCCCAAACCTGCTTCCAGCCCCTCCAGCTCCATCAGACTCCCTTCCAGTTACATCCAGCACCACCAGGATGTCCCCTCTCAGAAGCCACCAGGAAACCCTTAACTGCATCCCAGTCTTCCCAGCATCTCCAAAACTCTTTTCTGCCCTCCCAGGCTATCCAAACCCTTCTCCCAGTTACCCTCTGCCTCCCTCAAACTCCCTCCCAATTACTCCCAGCTACCACCAACTCCCCTCTCAGTCCCCCCAGTCCCACTCCCCCTCCCCCGGTGCTGTGGGGGCCGGGCCGTACCCCAGTGCCGGCTCAGGGGCTGCTCCAGGCTGACGTGCTCCACCTGGCAGCTGTAGGTGAGCCCGCGCCGGGGGGGGGGTTTCCAGCAGCACCAGGAGCTGGTRGSTCCAGTCCCCGTTGGGGACCACGTCGGTGGCCACCACGTGCTCCGAGAGCTCCTGCTGGCCCTGGAACCACCTCACCTGGATGGCAGCAGGGTAGAAATCCATCACGGAGCAGAGCAGGCGGCCGGGGCCGGGCCGGGAGCTCGAGGGGGGCACCAGCGAGATGGACACGCTGGGGGGCACTGGGAGAGTTTGGGGAGACACTGGGATAAAATGCGGGTAAAATGGGAGACACGGGGAAGGACTCGGGTAACACTGAGAGGGACTGGGGAGAGACTGGGAGGGGGTCGGAGAATGCTGGGAGAGCACTGGGAGAGAGGATGGAAGTCTGAGAGTGGACCAAGAAGGACTGGGAATGGAATTTCTATGAACTGAGAGGGACTGAGAATGAAGTGCCTGGCACTGGGAGGGATTTCTGTGGCACTAGGAGGGCCTGGGGCGGCAGTGGGAGGAACTGGGAATGGCGTGCGCGGCACTGGGAGGCCGAGTCCAGCGCGGGGCACTCGGCGCTACCGGTCTGCCTGGCAACTGATGAGTCATCAGAGACATGCGCACTGATTGGCTGGAGCAGCTCCACGCACCGTCGAGATGGACATGCGGGGTGCACTGGGAGAGACTGGGATGGAGTGGGAGAGATAGGGAGGGCTCCGGGACACTGCGAGGTGGGCAAGCGCCCACGGGAATGGGCACAGGAAGGGCTGACATATCTGGGATTACTCCCAGGGAGGGTTTGAGGGGCTCCGGGGTCATTGCCAGGGCAGGGCCCGAGGGGGACCCGCTTTGCCCCGCGCTCACCTCGACGCTCCACGAGGAACGCGGTGGACAGCTCGTAGTTGTGTCGGCAGTGCCTGTCCACCGCACCCCGTCTGTGSTCCATCCATTCCGGGTCGCTGTTCCAGTAACTGGCAACCTCCTCGCCATATGGGGTGTCCCCCACAAAGTGCCCCACATCGCTGTCGAAGTGCACGTACTGCTCCCGGTTGTAGATGAACCTCTTCACGAACCTCACCCGCTCGGTGCCGTTAATGAAGTGACACTCGGACTGAACCATCTCCTGGAACACTCCTATGAGTGCAGGACACAGGTCAGAGGGTGCCCCTCCAGCAGCCCCCAGCACCCCACAGCAAACGAAGATCTCAGAGGCAACCCCGGATCCATGCTCTGCACCCGTGTGCCGCACGTGCCACCCCTTGTAGGCCCTTTCTTCCCGCGGCCCCTCTTCCTCTTTTCCACTCTTCTCCGTATTTTCGTCCCCCTTTTCCAYAACTCCTTAGTCGCCAGCACCACCCCCCACATCAATTCGAGGGTCCCACCTCCCCCTTTTCCCTCCCCCCACCGTTCCCACCCTCCCACTCCCAACACTTTCCTTCCCCCCCCCCGCTCACCCGAGAGCTCCGCGCCCGCAGCCGGGGGAGCTCCCAGCACCACCAGTGCCACCAGTAGGGCCCCAGCTGCCGCCCCTCGCCCCATGGCTAGGGCCGGGCAGGCTCTGACACCTCCCCCCTGCACAAATTCCCTGGCGGTAGAGTCTGGGGGCGAGGCGGAGCACGGGTGGAGTCCAGGTGAGGAGCTCTGGACGCTGTGGGACCGCCTGGCAACTGGGGAGTCATCAGCGCCGCGCGCTCTGATTAGCTCTCTAAATGGCTGAGGAGAGGCCCAGGAGCTGGAGGAAAAATCGGGAGACATCCCGCTCCGAGAACCGGCACGGACGCATCAGACCCATCCTGGGCACAGGGAGTAAATTTATTTTCAACCAAATCACAGCAGGACAAGGAGAAGAGAAAGAAATCTCTCCAACACCTTCCCCACACCCAACGGGGACCACCAGGACCACGGATCACCAGGGCTCTGCCCAAACGGGGTCACTGGGGATCCCGCACTCGGGGCACTTGTAGGGCCTCTCCCTGGTGTGGATGCACTGGCAGGTGACGAGCTTGGAGCTCGGGCTGAAGCCCTTCCCACACTCCCCGCACTCRCAGCGCCATTGCCTGGTGTGGATCTTGTTGACCTTGATGAGGTGGGAGCTCTTACTGGAAGCTCTGCCTGAATTCCAAGAACTTGTAGGGCCATTCCCTGAGGTGGATCCTACGAGGGTTAACAAGGTCAGACTTCCATATGAAGTTCTTCCCACATCCCAAGCCCCAGCAGGGATGTTCCTTGGTTTGGATCTCCTGATCCTGGGTCAGGTGGGAGCTCTGGCTGGAGCTCATTCCACATTCCAAGCACTTGTAGGGTGTCTCAGCTTGAGAGATGATTTAAAAGAGGACACTCTGGAATGAGTGTTGTCCYCTCTACAGGGTTCCAATTATCCCTTTCCACCAACAGGAAATGATGTTTAATAGATGAAATAAAAAAAAAAAAAAAAAACTCCAACAGTTTATTAACAAACAGAATGCCCACAAGGCAAGAATAATTCAAATAAGAGTAAATAACTGCTAGATATTAAATTGTCAGACCTTACCCCCCACACACACCCTAGGAAAAAGACCCAAAATGCCAGAGAAATCCCCGCTCACGACACGGGGTACAGGTGGCACCGGCTTCTCCCCCAGGGAAAAGCCAACCAGGGGCTGTCCCAAGGAGATGAAAGCCCGGGGCTCGCCCGGCGTTGAACTCCTCCCCAGCCGGGCTCCRCGGGCACGGTCCCGGCGGGTGGAGCAGCGGYGCTGGAGCCTCGGGCTGTTTTCTCTCCCGGCTCGGCCCGGCTCGCAGCGGCTTTGGGCTGCAGCGGCACCCATTGTCAGACGTGATTTCTATCTTTTACACTAACTAAGCCTTCACAGCATTAATTTGCTGTGTTGTAATATAGCAATGCTTAGAAGCAGCAAGAACAARCCTTAAGCAGATAGTAAGCTAAAATATTATAGTATACCTATGAAACGCAAGTAGTAAACTACAAAGTTATGAAAGTTTCTTTTTGAGTCAAGAGAGAGGGGGAAATGTGGGAATCCATAAAGTTAGAGGGTTTTAGGTTGGTGGGAAAAAGACAGGCCTCAGTTGCAGCAGAGTTATGAATATTGCTGATGCATCATGTAAGCTGTAGGGAAGACATGAGGAATAGAACAATAGATCTATGTTTTAGTGTTTCGGAATAGCTTTCTAAGTTGCAAAAAGTTTCTACAAGCAAGGTTAAAATTATGAATAGGGTTTTTTATGCATTGTCTTCTTATAAACGAACAAGCAAGCATTGTTTTAACCCAAGCTACGTGTGTTTATGTTGATTGGATAGAATCACTGTCAATATGCTTTTGCTCTGTGTAATTGGCTAAGACAAGTATTTGGTATGTTGTAACAATAAGTTTCTTTGGCTTGCTGCCGGGATAGCGATGTACACCCGAGAGCCAAAATGTTCTTGCTAGGCGTGCCTAAGGTATTAATTATCAGTTGATGATCTCGTTCTTCCACATTTTCCCATTTTGGTAATATTTTGGACCATTTCCACTGGCTGGTACCTAATGCCAACAAGGAAGATTGTAAGAGTTGTTGTAATTTAACCGTATCACTGCCAAGTGCTATCAATTTGTTCATTAATACTTCTGAGTCCATTGTATTTAGAACTTCTAGTCCTGTTCCCAATAATCCAGTAAGGTCTTTCTTCTGTTTGGGCATATAAAGCTTGCGCTTCTGCAGCCAGGTAGTCCAGTCCATAAAGGAGGTCCTTAAAAATGGAGCACACTCAGGCTGAATGGCAGAGGCATTTAACTGCATTGCCATCTCTACCTGTTTCAATGACCACTTTGGATTAATTAGCAATTTTTGAATTCCAGTCTTCTTAACAGCATATGTTCTAATTTTGGTAATTATGGGAAAACCATGGGTTCTAAAGTGATTTGAGTAGCCATGGTTTCTCTCAGTGTTGATACTGATTGAGTTATTTTAACCTTATCCATTTGGGAAACAGTACAAAATTGACTTAAATTATAATCAGTCTTAAAATCCTTGATTGCACAACCTTCTATTTTGAGTCTAAACTCTGKACCATTGGCTAAGCCTTTGTCACAGCACTCAGGAACAATTAGAATAAGTTTCATGGGTTTTTGATAAAATTTATGAAACCCATCCTGGACAAACACATATTCCCATCCCAAAATATTTCTCCTTTCCCACACAGTTGTATTTGTAACTTTTAGCATCTGATACAGAGACTTACAGGAGTCAGTCACAGGCTTTCACTTGGCATTTATATATACCAGTACCATTATATCCAAGCAGTACTGCATTAGCTGTGGCTATAGTGATAATCACAAATGCCACAACTCTCCAGGCTACACCTATTTGATTATCCATTATAACTAGAAACTTTTCCATTCTTCAACTATGCTTATAATTTCACCCACACCCTATTTATTTTCCCAAGAAAGTTTTAATTTCAGTTTGTTGTYACTTGGTACSCCTTTCCAGAGTCCCTCAGGAGCCTTCTTCACTCAGGAATGATGGATCCAGGCACTTTGTTCCTTATTCTTGATTGCAGTAAAGGTTGTGAAGAGCACTTGGAATGGTCCCTCCCACTGCAGTTCCAGAGTCTTTTCTGCAAAAGACTTAACATACACATAATCCCCAGGCTGTACATAATGTATGGGTCCATCTAATTCTCTGCTTCGAGCCCCAGCCACATGTTTCTCAATTTTTCTAAGTTGTTTGTTTAGGGCCATCACATATCTGTGTAGAACCCTACTTGAATGGGTGCTGTACCTTCTTGATATCCACATGGCCTTCCATACAGTATTTCAAAGGGACTCTTTTTCCTTTACTCTTGGTTTGGTCCGGATTCATAATAATGCTAATGGTAGAGCCTGAGGCCAAGGCAACTTCACCTCTTGTCCCAATCTTATTATTTGCTGCTTAATCAAGGGATTAATTTTTTTCCACTTGACTGCTTGACTGAGCATGATATGGAGTATGAAATTCCTAGTCTATGCTTAAATGGAGGCTAATTTGCCACACAATTTTTGAAATAAAATGTGGCCCCCTATCTGAAGACATTGTGGCTGGGACTCCAAAACACGGTATTATTTCTTGTGACAATGCTTTGGTTACCTCCCCACTTTGGTAGTTCTCGTAGGGAAAGCTTCTGGCCACCCTGAAAAGGTGTCTGTTAACACCAATGGGTATCGGTACCCCCCTTTCCTGGGCAGTTCTGAAAAATCAATTTGCCATTGTTGCCCAGGTCCATATCCTTTTACAATTTGCCCAAGCTTTGGTTTAGGAATATTTTTGGGATTAATTTGGTGGCAAAGACTACATTGGCGAGTCACCTGAATCACTGTACTTTGCAAGTTTCTGGCTAGGATTCTGTCTTTCAAGTAATTATACARAGCATCTATCCCCCAATGTGCTTTCTCATGTTCCTCTTTCACTATGACCACAGCATATAAGAGAGGATCACAAGCCTTCCTTTCCCTTCATCTGTAATAGTTCACCCCTCTTGATTATAACTTCAGTTTTCTTTCTCAATAAGCCTCTTGTCCTTTTTACTGTACGTTAGCTTACCTTCAATAGGAATTTATCCATCTGGGCTTAAGGCTGCCTGAACTGTCTCAACAATTACCTTACCTTTAGCTGGTTCTTTTGCCTTTCTGTCTGCCAGCTCATTTCCTTCCTCCAATTCAGAACTCACTTTTTGGTATGCCTTGATGTGCATGATGGTTACCTTTTCAGATAGCTGTATTGTCTCCAACAGTTTTATTATCTCTTGTGCATGTTTAATGCTTTTTCCTTGTGAGTTCAACAGTACTCTTTCCTTCCAGATAGCTCCATGCACAAGGACTACCCCAAATGCGTACCTTGAGTCTGTGTAAATATTGATTTTCTCTCCTTTTGCCAGCTCTAAAGCCYGGGTTAAGGCAGTTATTTCAGCCTCCTGTGCCAAGGTGGTGATTGGTAATGATCCAGACTCTATTACCTCTTGGCTTGTGGTAACTGCATACCCAGCGTGCCTTTTTCCACTGATGACGTAGCTGCTTCCATCAGTAAACCAGGTCTCAGTGCCCTCAAGAGGGGTGTCCTTCAGATCCGGGTGACTGGAGTAGGTAGCTTTGATAGTCTCCAGGCAGTCATGGATCACCATTTCTCCCATACTACCACTGAGGAAAGAAGCTGGGTTCACAATGTTAGTTACCAAAATTTCTACATCATCTTATTCCACCATTAAGGCTTGGTGTTTCAAGAATCTCTGTGGGGAGAGCCAGTGTTCCCCATTTACCTCCAGCTCTGCAGACACTTTTTGTGACACTAGCACAGTCATCTTCTGGCCCAGGGTGAACTTGTGTCCTTCCTGGATGTTCCCTGCCAGTGTCACAACAGCTCTGGGGCACCCTGGCCATCCTTCAGCTGCTGCATCCAGCTGCTTAGAGAGGTAGGTGACTGCCCTGCCGTACGGGCCCCAATCTTGTGCCAGCATTCCCAAAACAATTCTCTGCTTTTTGTGAGAAAACAAGAAGAATGGGTTACTCACATCTGGAAGTCCCAGGGCTGGAGCTGACATGAGGGCCTTCTTCAGTTGGCTGAAGGCTTGTGTTGCTTCTTTTGTCCATTGAAGGTGTCTGTTCCCTTCTGTAATCAAGGCATATAGGGGTTTGACTAACAGTCTATAATTATAAACCCACAGCCTGCACCACCCAGTCATGCCYAAAAAGGTTCTCAGTTCTTTTACTGTCTGGGGCTTTGTGGTCTGGCATATTGCCTCCTTGAGATCCTGTCCTAAAGTTCTTTGTTCAGCACTAACCTTGTAGCCCAAATAAACAACTGTTTGCTTCACCATCTGGGCTTTCTTCTGGGATACTCAATACCTCTATAGGCCCAAAAAGTTGAAGAGACTTACCATCCACTCTATACATGCCTCTTCAGTTTTGGTAGCTACCAGAAGGTCGTCCACATTCTGTAACAGCTGTCCTTCTTCTGATAGAACTTCCCAGGATTCCAGATCTTTTGCTAGTTGTTCCTCAAATATCATGGGAGAGTTCTTAAAACCTTGAGCTAGAACTGACCATGTTAGCTGGGTTTTGCATCCAGTTTTGGGGTTTTCCCACTCAAATGCAAAAATTTTCTGACTGGCCTCATGGAGACGAAGGCAAAAGAAAGCATCTTTTAAATCTAAAACAGAAAACCATGTTAAACCATGTAGTTCAGATGTTAAATGAGTTAACAGAGTGTAGGGGTTGGCAACCACTGGGTATAAATCCTCAGTTATCTTATTAACAGCTCTTAAATCTTGTACTATTTGGTATGATCCATCAAGCTTTTTAACAGGTAAAATAGGAGTATTGAACTCAGACTGATAGTCCTTTAATAGCCCTATCTGTAAAAAATTTTCAATTACTGGGCTAATCCCTTCTCTTGTCTTCCTTTCTCAAAGGGTACTGCTTGACCCTAACTGGTTGTTTTCCTTATTCAAGCCTAATTTGCACTGGGGGTGCATTCTTTGTTCTCCCTGGGATGTTAGAAGCCCACACCCCAGGAAATATCTGATCCACTATTTTTGAGTCTCATCTTCACTTTCAACTTCAGCCTCATTGGTTATTAACATCAGGCTTAACAATTCCACATATTGTTGGTCCTTAACCTCCAAAGTAATGTCTCTGTTTTTGAATATTATTTTTGCTTCTAATTGTTCCAATAAATCTCTACCCATAAGTGCTGATGGAGCATTGGGCACATATAAGTATTTGTGAATTTCCCATTCTTACCCGAGTTTATATTTCAATGGCCTACAAAAATAAGCTCTTTCAGATTGGCCAGTTGCCCCCTTCACCATGACATAATCATCTGTTATTGGTATTAAAGCTTTGTGTAACACTGAGGATGTTTCCCTTGTGTCTATCAAGAATTCCATTTCCTTTTCTTTGTTGCCTGGTTTCATTATAACCAGAGGGTCTCAGGGTAGGATCCTCCAGTCCACCTCAATCTTCCTTAACATGGGCAACCACCACCCCTCTTTTTGATCTCTTCTTTGTTCATTGCCTTTTCTTCGTTCCGGGCACTGGTTCTTCCAGTGTCCAACTGTCTTGCAGAATGCACATTGATCTCTCCTTAGCCAAGGTGGTCCCTCCCTTAGTGGCACTTGTCCACGTTTCCCGTTTTTTTCTTCTCTTACTACTGCTAATTATAATTTATCCCTTCTTTGCACTTTTCTTCCTGGTTACTAAATACTCTCCATGCCTCTTCTAGCAAAGTCTCTAAATTTCATGCTGTCAGACCCTGTATCTTCTGAAGTTTGCATCTAATGTCCCCTGTAGATTGTCCTAAGAATAAACCCACTAGATGTTGTATCCCTTCCTCAGATTCAGCATCTAAGCTTGTATGATGACACATTGCATCCTGCCAATGTTCTAGAAATTCAGAAGGTGTTTTGGAGGGACCTTGTTTAGTTGCATATAGGGTCGACCAATTTATTGTTTTTGGAACTGCTCTTTCCAACCCCTGCACTATATATTCTGACAATTCTCTAGTTTTTCCACATCACTATCATTATTAGGATCCCAGTATGGATTCTGATGGGAAAAATATCTCTCAATCTGCTCTGTGTTATTCTACAATCATCTCCTGCTAAATCCCTAGCTTCTTTTAAAACCAGTTGTTTTCCTGTCTCAGTTAAGGCATCCAATGACAGCTGAAGGTCTGTCCAGTCAGGTCAATGCTGTTTAATCATAAACTTTAATTTCTTTGCAACATCTATTGGGTCACTTAAATAATGTTTAGCAATCTTTTCCCAAGCCTGTAAATCCATTGTAGAAAAAGGAATTTTAACTCACATTGTTTTCCCATCAGGAATTACTGCCCCCTCAAGGGTGCTTGCATAATTTCCCTGGTTTGTTTCTGAGTCCGGGATGCTGTAGGACCCTTTGGAGAGGGCTTCTCTTCCTCACTGTTGCTGCCCCATATCTCTCCTGAGGAAGACACCAAGGTTGTCACCATGGAGACATGATGAAKGAAAGAAAGTTAAGCGATACAGACTCTAGCTGGCTCACAGAATGGTGTGGCTCCTTGATCACCCACTGAGAACTTTGTTTCTTTCCCATAACCAATGGGCAATGAATGTGTATGTTGAGTGAGTGTAAATATCTTGAAAAAGTATAAAAGCAACATGTTGCTATAATAAATCTCTCTTGCACCCTTCTAATGGAGTYGTGGTACTTTGTGCTGCGTCGTGCTCTATAACAACAGTTAACCATCCTGAATTTGCTGCCCCTCTCTGCCCCCCCTGCCTTCTAGGGGATGGTTCAAACAGATCTCCCAATTCTTGCTCCAGTGACTCAGCTGGGTATACCTTGTCTGGGTGTGTGCAGTGTTGATTTATGGAGCATGCATTACAACACCGTTTCATCCTCCCTCTACTAGTCTCATTATCTTTTTCCAGGGCCAATGCAAAGGGGTCAGAGGGAGCTCTGAGTCCACAATCTCTCTGCCACTCAGGGTGGTTCTGGAGGGAGACAAACATGTCAGCATACGTCACTTCTTCCCATTTTTCCTCCCGTCTCAAAAACAACATAAGCTGTAATGAAGTCTCATAATGTAGAGTTCCAGTTGGGGGCCAGCTGACCCCCTCTTCAAGCCTATAGAGTGGCCACATCACTGTGTGGAAAATTTCACTAGGGTCCTTTYATTTTCTATCCCTCCATACCCTACTAGCTCCTTCCAGTGTGCCAAAATACACCCTAAAGAACTGCTTTTGGGGATCTCTTTACTCTGGTTGCTTCCCATCGCTCCCCTTCTCCTTAACAAAACCAACACCCTACTCCAATCCTTATTACCTCCTCCTTTGCTTCCTGTCTCATTTCCACCCAAACCTGGCTTCACAGATTTTTACAGTTGTTTCCCAATCTTCTTCTCTCACAGCCCACAGCTCAGGTACTAAAAGTGATTTTTCCACACAGCAGCTTTAAAATCTTTGGTTCTAAATCAACTCGATCAGGGAGCTGTTGACATTGGGCACATTCTCTGTACCAGTTAGCAGAAGAAGAATAACATCCTGCACAAATCTTACACTGCAGTAACACCCATGCACAATGCCAACCTTGAGATGCACCAAAAGCTGCAGGAAAATTCCCACAAATGCAAGCTATTCAATTCACTCTTCCTTGGCTTTCTAGATACTCCACAGCCAGTTGCTCCCAATCCAAAGCCACTAGTCTCTCAGCAGACGTCTGATATAAACCTTCTAAATAAATGCTCTAATTTCCCCTGTCTATCCACCAGTTTACTGGGTTCACAAACTTCCATGAGTCGAGCTTAAACCACTGATGCAAAGGAGTTCCTTCTATCTGTCTGSCCAGATTGGATTCTCAAACCAAAACTACCCCTATTATGATTCTAGCAATCAGCATCTACAAACACAATCCCCGTACCTAAAACCACAAGTAAACTCTTATCAAAGGCTTCTACTTCTTCTTGCCAAACTGGCCCTGTCCTTTGTCTGTCCCCAGTTTGCTTCAAAATGTTCATGTCTCAGCTCTCAAAAATTAATCAACTCTTTCAAACGAACCAGTTTTACCACTTCACACTCAACCTGTGCTGCACTTATAACTTTTGACACAAGATGAAAGTGTTGCCTCAAAAATACACCACAGCTCCAAACACAACTACAACATAAACTCACAACTAATAAACAAAATCTCTTTCATGCAATCTAACAATATCACAATCTTATTATTCCCACGGGAAACACAAACACACTACACTAAAGCACTCAACCTCTATACTTCAAATTCCACAAACATAAACACCTGAACAGCAGAGCGCTACCCTATAATTTTTCAGAGTCCAAACCCTTTTAACGTGAAAACTGGGTGTCATAGTAAATTGTCCCCGTAACCAAAACACCAACACAGACACACAGACACACAGACACACAGACACACAGAGACACACACACACACACAGAGTCACAGTGGGGAGGAGATTTATTAAGGATCATGCACCCCACACACTTTGTTTTTCCCTGGCCATTTCAGTTGCCTGAAAATGAAACTGAGGGTCCAAACTCCCACTTGCATCGTGCTAACAGCACATCTCAACAAACGCTTTCACAATCGTTCTGACAGTCAGGACACATTCACAATAACATAACAACTTTAGACCAGGATTTGCTCTTATGACTGCTAGCCCCAATTTGTGGCAAACTGAGCCCTCTATAGCAAAATAAATGGCAAAATCCCTTACTGTCAAGCATCAAAAGCCCTAGCTCGGTACAACAGTTCGACAACTCTTTCTGCTGGCAACCAGATTAACCAGATTTCAACTGCAACTTCAGCATAGAAGCACACTACAGAGGCACAAGTTACAAGTGGAACATCTCCCACGACTYACCAAAGGGCCTTTCCTGACCATGCACACGCCTTACAGGTCACTGTTTAACACTGTTTTAATTTTTAAAGATACGGTTTTGTCCGGAGTTTTAGTAGTCAGGGGTYCTTGTCTGCTGCTGGATGAAGAGTCCGGGTAGCAGAGCCCACTCTTCCAGGAATATCCCGGGGGTGCCCCAAGGGGGTCCATGACCTGAGCTGGTTTCACAGCCCAGCAGAGTCTCCTCCTGGCTGGCTCACCAATCATTAAAACTGAAGATCACAAACAAAGACTCTCTAACTAGTCAAAGTTAGAAAGTGGTGTGTTTATTACACCAGTGGGCAGCACGGGGGAGGAGGGGGGTCGTTCATCCCTGAAATGTGTGACCACACACAAGGCTCTTTGCCTTCTATTTATTTCCCAAAATAATACATATGCATAACTCCAGCACCTCCCATCCCCACTTTGTATTAGAGTGAGGTTATTAGTCCTTCACACGTGTGCCATTCTTCCTTGAATTGGGTTGGTGGTCTTGAATTGGGTCAGTGGTCCCAGGGATGAAGTCAGGAAAGTCTTTGTCAGATCCCTGTGACCCTCTGGCAGGCTCCAAGGCCCCCTACTTCATGATGGATTAACATGGAGTCCAGGCGCTGGGCATTGTTCTACTGGTTTCAATACGTTCCTACAATGGTTTACTTACTCCAATTCTTTCTACAAATGAGTTCATAATATAATAATTACCTTTAGCTTAAGCATCTAATAATCATTAACCTATCATTGGTGTATCTAACTTCAATATAAATTGGTTCTGACCCTCAGCTAAAATCTTAACCCTTTAAAATCATGATTCAAGGTCACGAGTTCGGGGGAGAGGGCAGGAGACAAAGACCACTCACCCTCGAGTTCATGTGGCAACAGAGAACATTTATTCCCAAGCCCCCTTATACAGCGCATTTGAAAGACCCGGTCTGGATGCTCTCAGCGGTTTGAACTCCACGCCCCTTCAGGTCCTGGCCACTGAGATRGCTGCATAATTCTCTGGGAGATAATTAATTGGACAAGACCCTTTTCCAATCATGGTAACATTAAGCAACAAAGCACAACAAGTTCATTGGCAAGATTAACTCTACTGCCTACCAGACAGCTAAGGCACAACAAAAGAAAACAAGCAACAACAAAACCAAATGAAATCCAGACAGCCAAAACAGAAATGAACTGACAACTATCTAGGGGATGATGGCTGTGTGTGTGTGTGTTGTGTTTAGGTGCATGGGACAAAAAGACAGTGTGGGCAAGGATTAAAAGGAACTTGGACTAAAACACTAACACTAAGCAGCACTTTAACWTCTACATTAATTTGTAACTTAACTTATACCTTAGGCCTAGCAATTCAACTGAGGAATAACACTTAACAGTATTTAAGCTAACTTACAGCTATAACTTCCACATTCTACTTAGCAACTTGACAGAAAAACAACACTTAGCAACACTTAGCTTATAACTTACATTTACAACTTAGCAAAGGAACGACACTCATTTCTCACACACCTTATGGCCGTTGGACCTCTGTGGCTCCAGGCATGGTTTCAGAGCTTTTGGTACATTTCGTTTCCCACCCCGGGTGTGCTCACAGCTGCTGTTCCAGTCTCCTGCTACGAGGCTCCTGATACAATCCATTTCACGACCTGAAGGGGCACTGGGACTGGCTGCTCCTCGTAAGTCTGCAACAGGGAGCCCCTTCTCTCTCTCTCTCTCCCCCATCCCGATCTCATTGGGTCCCCAACCCCCCATCCCTCCCTGGGAGGCTGACAGTGGGGTGACCCCACCCAGCAGCCAGTGCTGTGGTGGCCGTGGGGCAGAGGGGGGTGGGAATGGGGGATCCAGGGTGGTCCCTTGAGCCCCCAACCTGCTGTAGGGTGATGGGGTCTGTTGGGGGGTGAGGGGAGGCACCCCCTCACCTGTCTGGGTGAAGTTTGTGGACAAGGAACATCCACAACTGGGAGTAATTTGGGCTCAGGAGATACCCCAAAATTTTGAGGTGGGACTGAGTTGTTTGGACGTGGAGTTGAGCCATTTTCAGTGGGATGGAGTCATTTAGAGGCACCACCTGTCCCTGTGGGCTTTTGGGGAGCAGAGCTGCGAGGGACTGAAATGCTCCGGGTTAATGGCTCGAACCATTGGCAAAAGCAGAGGGGGCTTTGCTGGCCATGGGCATGGGAAGTGCCCAGGGGCAGAGGGGGTGGAACACCCAGCCCCGGACTGGACGAGCTGGGCTGGGAGCCAGGGAAGGGAAGAGGCCGATCAGAAGCAGATGCTGCCAGGTGGGACAGGGTCAGTGATGGAGAGAGACAGGGAATACTGATTCAGTGATCAGAATCCCATTTTATTGTGGGATTCAAACGCTCATATACTATTTCAGGGAGACTAGTAATGTGTACTGCAATGATTAGGTTAAAATCACATACACAAACTTACGCATATAACAACATCTCTTGCCTGCAGAGTTTAATGGGATTTTCTTTTTCCGGTAAACCTGTTTGATTGAATCTTCTTGCAATCCAGGTCTAATTTTCAAAGTTCCATTTGTTTTTCCCAAGGCAGCCTGTTATCAAATCTCTTATATTAACCAGGTCCGAAGTCCATCATCTGTCTTGTGTCCCCCAACATTCCAACAGGACAGGGCTTTGGACCAGGGCAATGCCCTCCCTGACACAACTGGTTCAGTTCTGGAAACTCCCCCGGGGAAGGCCCGGGACATTCACACAGAGGGCTGGAGGTTTTCGTCCCTTCCCATGGGCCATACCTGGCACAGCTGCGCTGCTGGGAGAGGCAGGGCCACATCTCAGAAGGGGCCATAAGCCATCAGAGCCCTGGGATCCACAGTGTGACATCAGACAGTGTAAAACTCCCGCCAGAGGAGATACCTGGGCATTCACCCAAACCTGAACCCATATTGACCCACAGAACTTGGTGTTTCTGGGGCTTTTCCAGCCCCCAAGGGATCCCTCCTGGGGCCATCACTTAGACCAAAGACAAGGACATTGCAATAATCAAAAGCAAAACTTTTGTTGCGGGATCCAGGGCTGGTGACTGTGTGTCTTTCTACTCTGATGCTTGTTTTCTTTTCCATCATTTCTCTTGTGTTACTTTAATGAGCCCCCCTCATTTCCAAAACATGGCCACACAAACTCAATGCACTGGATCAAAACATGGATCACCCAGAATGGGGGTCACCAGGTGTCTGTCCATCATGGGTCATTCTGATGGGTGATAAAGCTGGAGCAGGGGACAAAGCCCTTCCCACAGTTGGGGCACTTGCAGGGCTTCCCTGATCCATGGGTCCATTTGTGTGAGGCCAAGGCAGAGCTGTAGAAGTTCTTCCCACACTCAGGACACTCTTAGGGCCTCTACCCAGTGCAGATGTGCCGGTGCATGACGAGGTGGGAGTTGCATTTGTAGCTCTTCCCACAGCTGGGGCAGTGAATGGGCCTCTCCCCTGTGTGTGTTTTCAGCCCAGGGGGTCAGAGTGGGGAAACTGCTGGCAGCACCTTCAGGACACAGTCAAGGGCTGGGGGTCTCCTCCCCCACTTCATTTTCTCTCCCCAGTTCAAATCATCCCCTCCCATTCACATTTTCTCCCCACAGTCCTCACCCCAATTAAACTTCTCCACAATTAAGCCCTGATCTCTTTCCCCGGCTCCAGCTCCTCCTGGCAGAACCCAGCCAGGACCTTCTGGAAACAGAAGAAAGGGTTAAAAATTTCATCATTATTTCCATTTATTTCCTTGGTTTCTAGGGGATTYTCCTGCGGCTGCTCCGGGTGAAGGCTGAGGKGTCCTCTCAAGCTCCACTCCCCTTCCAGTCCCTTTTCCAGCTCTTTTCCTCAGCTGACCCAAACCTGCAGATTTTGGGGGGTGGGAGGGGTCGCTCTGCTGGGGAGTCTCAGAGGTGCCCCCAGGGAGGCCCCGAGGCCCCAGCGCAGTTCCCTCCGGCCCCTTGGAGCATTTGGAATCTCCAACTCTCAGCCAGCACTCCCCCTGGGATTCAATCCCCCCTGCAGGGTTTTCCCCCAGACCGGCTTTATCTCCGGAGGGTTTTGTGGTTTCCCCTCCAGCCAGRCCCTGGTGGCACCGGAGCGGCCACGGGTGCCGGGGCACGAAGGGCTGTGGGACAGCACCTCCCCACAAATCTCCGGGAGGGGACAAGGGTTGGGGGGGAAATAGAGAATAAACACGGGATTATAGAAGAAGAAAAAGAAATATAGACTATATATGATACCTAAAATGACATTAAATGAAATAAAACTATGAAAAAAAAGTGACAGCAGAGCTTCTTCTGTTGGGACTTTGGGTTTCTTGTCCCAGTTGTGAGCTGGGTCTGAGACAGAAACCAGTGGCTGGGAGAGACATTGCTGCTGAAAGGCCTCATATTGCCAAAACTAAAGTGTCAAGTATCAAGTAACACCTTGAAGTTACAGAAGTCCCAGAACCCATGATGGATTCCCTCATTTGAAGCTGAAAGTGGAGCTCCCCTTGCAACTCTGCTTTGTAACGATGAATGTAAAAATTCAACACAATCCCCAGTTCCCTCCCTCCTCTGCCCAGCAGYGCAGGGAGATGTGATGGGAGTTACGGTCAGTTTGTGCCACTGCTTCCCCCTCAGGGACAGGATTCCTTGCCCTGCTCCAGGGTGTGGGATCTGTCCATAGGGTCAGTCCCTGCCCTGTCCAGTGAGGGTCCCTTCCCACCCGTGCAGTCACTCCTCAGCTCGGCCCTGAGAGGTGCAGGGCAGTCACGCTCCAGCCCCATTAGTGGCAGTGCCGGTTTGTGCCAGGCCATCGGATCCATACTGTCCAAAAGACCCCATTTCCCCATGGCTCTACCTGGTTAGAGGCAGGGCCTCTCTAGCCCCAGTTATCATTCCCTCCCTCAACATACATCCTCAAAATACATCCTACAGGTTCCTTCAAGGGGATGTGAACGTATCTTCTTCCCTTCTGTTGTACCCAGCAGCTCAGTCATGGGAGGCTGAGGCCACCTTCACTTTAGCAGAACTCCCTCGGTTCTGCTAAAGTGTTTTCCTCTTTGAGCCGACATCCCTGCTGCCAGGACATAAGTGGGTTTGCCATCCCACCTTCTCATGTCTTCCCCATGTTCACCAAGGAAGAACCACAGCTCAGCTCATTGGGTGTACCCCTTCTCTCTAGCTGGGGGACATTGGACTTTGATGTTAGGGGCTGTAACTTGCACTGGTGCCATATGGGAATTGTTCTTTCTCACCTCCTCTCTCACCTCCCTAATTTCCTCTTACAACTCCTCTTTGGTCCTTAACCAAAGCAGAGACATGAGTGTGYATCAGGCCATTGACCATACTCTCATAATACCTGAACCTGTTGGCTACAGAACCTACTGTCTTTCACTTGTCTTCAGTATTCATCATTGCAGTGAAGGTGGCGTATTGAGATGGCCCCAGATTTGCCACGTTCCACAACATTCGCCCTGTGCACCTGATCTTGTTAGTCATTATGGTGCTGTGGGCCCCTTCCAAAGAGTTCCTCTAGTACTGCCACTTCTCTCAGCTGTTGGATCCTTTCCTCAATGGTCTTCCAATGGTCTCAGGATGGCAATCCTGCATTCTGTCTCTGTGAGCAAACCTCTTACTTACACTCATTAAAAGCCACTCACAGAGGGAGGGAATGGGGCCATGGCTCCCTCACAAACACCTGATCAATACSCATGTCCTGGGTTAAGGATCCCAAATTCCTTGCTTTGCCACCATCCAGTTGCACTTTTGGATCCGTAAGGACCCAAACCCAGAGTAACCAGGTTGAGTAAGCCTCACAGCCCTGCTGTACAATGTTTTTTTGCAGATTACAGAGACTGTGGTATGACAGGGACTCAGTTGATGATTTCAACTTCTGGCTCCCTTGCTGGTTGTGAGGGCCCTGGTTCCTCACAATTATTAGCTGGGCACACTGTTAATGATGTCATATACTTCCCCCTCTGCACAGGGGTGACTGCTGCTGGCTGTGACTGCCCATGTGGTTCAGCTGAAACCTGGACAGTTGTAACATCCATGGGTTCCAGTGCTGCACCATCCGACTCTCCATCTTTGAGGCAGGGAGAGGGTTAACCACCAGCTGGAGAAGTATATTCCCTCAGCACCTGTTGTATCTTCTCCATTACCCCCATCCAATCTGGGTGGTTTATTTATGAGGTGGGCTGTTGGGCAGTGTCAGCTGTGGGGCAGCATCCCTAGTCACTGAGGTAGAGTGACTAGATGTTAGAGTGGTAACCCAAGGCAGTCTCACCTTATCTCTAAATGCTAAATAGAACAGGAATATCAGCAACACCAGCCACTGTATGATATGGTTGGCATCTAGAGAACATTTGATCCCTTAGACAGCTCTTGGGATAGGCCCAAAGAAATGGGTGAAGGGTTGGGAGAAAACTTCCCCTGGTGTTACTTCCTCACAATAGGTGCCATTATCAATGAAACCCCAAAAACATACACTTAGTGTGTGGTAACCATGTATCCATGTGCCCGCTTTCAAGAAGTTAAAAAGCCATTAATTCCTCACCTTATTGACCCATTGTGCAAGCACTGCATAACAGCAACAGTAGCCTTAGTCACAGGACCCACATTTAGATAAGGAGCTGCAAATGGGAAAAATACAGCCACAATCATGCACTCATCAAACCAGGGTAGGCTACACCACATGGTGCTGCCTAACAAGGTTTTTATATCCAGCACACAAAAAAGTAGGTTACCCAGGAACTGTTATTCCTTTGTCACTCTTTCCTCTCAGTGCCCTCAGGCCCCTCATTGGGTGCCAAAATCTGTCTTGCTTTCAAAGACAGSTGCCTATAAAGGAAGRTGGGAACCTCTCTTGGAATGGAAAATATGACCCTCTCCCCTCTGAATTATTATAAATTTGAAACTAAGGGGCTGATGGGGCTTTCAGGCAAAGATATGAAAAAAGAAATAACAGTTCTTTACTAGTATGTATGTGTATGTATGTATGTATGTACGTACGTTTACAGAAACTCTGGGGCCCTGCCCAAAGCCACTGGGCATCTGGATGTTGGGTTACAGTGTACCAGGAAGTCTTGAAGCAGAGGCAGAGAAGAGCAGGGCTGAGTGGGAAATTGCTCCCTTGGGTAGCTCATCTGAGATGGCTGGTCCCTGTGTCAGGCTGTGCAAAGGGGGCAGACCCTGGCAGGGACTGGGGGGCTCCTGGTCCCAGGTCCTGGTGTGGTACACACTGGCTTTGGGCTCCCAAGCAGCAGAGAACCAGAGAAGGAAGCCAATAAGCACAGCCACAGCGCCGAAAGAAAAGAAACAAAAAGAAACAGGCAAAACCCACAAGGCAACAGTATGTCTGGACAGAGGCATGACACAAGAGGGCCATTGCGCAGATTGGCCGCTCTCACAGGAAATTCTGGGCTGGCTCTCACCCATCCCGATACTCCCAGAGCCGGGGGAGGTGAGGGGGGACCAATGACCACCACAGAAACAAAAAACTACRAAAATGGTATGGGATTAAAAAAACATTCCCAAGACAATGCCTGTGGGCCAGAGAGATTTAGAATTTTGGAATCATTTAGGTTAGAAAAGATGTCGAATCAGTATTCCCTGATGCCACCAGAAGAAATAATTGAAAACCAAAGGTGACATTTTATGGGGCTAAAAGTCAAACAGTCTGCTCTTCCCAATGAGTTGCTGAAGTCAATCAGCATCCTGACGGACGTTCCTCTCCATGTTCATCCAGGTACCTGTGGGGAGCCAAGAAGATGTGGAACCCACCAGCCAGGTGTCTCTCCAACATTGCTTACCAGCACCATAAATCACCAAGGCTCTGCCCAACGGGGGTCACTGAGGATCATCCAGCGTGGATCCTCCCATGGGGGATGGAGCTGGAGCACACAAAGCTCTTCCTGCACTCGGGGCACTCACAGGGCTTCCCTTACCRGTGGCTCCATTGGTGTTGTGTCAAGTGAGAGCTCCTGGAGAAGCTCTTCTCACACTGGGGACACTCGTAGGGCCTCTCCCTGGTGTGGATGCGCCGGTGGGTGACAAGATGGGAGTTTTGCTTGAAGCCCTTCCCACAGTCAGGGCAGCAGAAGGGCCTTTCCCCCGTGTGTATTGGCTAATGTAGAAGGAGATGGGAGCTGGTATAAAACCTCTTCCCACACTCCCCACACTTGTAGGGCCTCTCCCCGGTGTGGATGCGCTGGTGGATGACAAGGTATGAGTTTTGCTTGAAGCGCTTCCCACAGTYGGGGCAGCAGAAGGGCGTCTCCCCAGTGTGTACTGGCTGATGCAGGAAGAGCTGTGAGCTGGTCCGAAACCTCTTCCCACACTCGGCACACTCACAGGGCTTCTCCCCAGTGTGGATGAGCTGGTGGCTGGAGAGGGTGGAGTTGTGCTTGAAGTGCTTCCCACAGTCACRGCAGCAGAAGGGCCTCTCCTCTGTGTGTATTGGCTAATGTTTGAGGAGATGGGCGCTGCTCCGAAACCTCTTCCCACACTCGGGACACTCATAGGGCCTCTCCCCAGTGTGGATACGCTGGTGGATGACGAGCTGGGAGCCCCAGGAGAAGTTCTTCCCACATTCCAAGCACTCATAAGGCTGTTCCCGTTCCCTGGTGTGGATCTTACAGTGCTTGATGAGGGTGGAGCTCCGGATGAAGCTCTTCCCACATTCCAAGCACTTGTAGGGCGATTCCCCAGTGTGGATCTTGTGGTGCTTGATGAGGTTGAAGTTCCAGATGAAGTTCTTCCCACATTCTAAGCACATGTAGGGCGATTCCCTAGTGTGGATCTGGTGGTGCTTAGTGAGATTGGAGCTCCGGCTGAAGCTCTTCCCACATTCCAAGCATTTGTAGGGCTGTTCTCCTGAGTGGATCTTCTGGTGGCTGTGCAGGTGTGAGCTCCAGCTAAAGCTCTTCCTACATTGCCCACACTCATAGGGACACTCCCCAGTGTGGATCCTCTGGTGCTGGGTCAGGTGGAGCTCCAGCTAAAGCTCTTCTCACATTCCCCATACTTATATGGACGATCCCCAGTGTGGATCATGCGGTGATGGATTAGGTAGGAGCTCCAGCTTAAGCTCTTCCCACATTCCCCACATTCATATGGACGTTCCCCGGTGTGGAACATCTGGTGCTGGATCAGGTTCAAGCTCCGGCTGAAGTCCTTCCCACATTCCAAGCATTTGTGGAGCTTCTCCCAAGCTTCAGGCTTCTCTACCAGCCCTGAACTGTGTCTGGATCTCTGGCCTTCCCAGCACAGGGGGAGTCTGTCTTCCTTGGAGCTCCCTGGGCTGGATTTGCAGCCTCTCCTTGTGGGGGATCTCTGGTGCTTTTCCTCTTCCTCCATCTGGCCAAGGCTTGAGAATGACAAATCCTGTTTTGGGGCAAAAAACAAGGGGGTGAGCACCTTGGGATGGGGCTCCTCCTGAACAAGTCCATCTCAAGAAGTCACCAGATGTTTTGTGTCTATAAAAATCTCCAAAGCACACAGACTCAGCCCCCAAAAACCCCTCAAAAGAGATCTGCCTCTCTCGTCTYGCCATTTTCAGGTTCTGTGGGTTTCCCTTCACTGGGCTGATGGGGGGCCCATGGCTTCTGGCGTGGCTCCTTCTACGGTCTTGCTTATGGATGATCCAGGGGGTTTTGATGGTCCAGTGATCCCTTTTCCCTTGACTCTCTGCTCCAGGGTTCCACAGATCCCAGGGGTCCCCCCACTCCAGAGGCCCTTTTGCTCTGCCCTTCAGGCTGCCAGGGTCCTCCAGCTCTGGGTGAGCTATCCTCTCTTCCCAYTCCAGGGGTCTCAGGGTTCCCCTCCACTGCTCTCCTGGGGCATCACAAAGACCCATGTCCTCTCCCCACCAGTACCTGGTGATTGTCACATGGACCCCAAATATCCCCCAAAGGGGGAACTGCAACTCAGCATTGGGGTCCTGCAAGATACAAAATTCCCCCCAAAAAACCAAGCCCTTGCAGTGACCCATGAAGTTATTTGGGTCTTGAGTATGCAATCTGTAAACTCCAAACAGTCCCCTTAAAAAACTCTCTTGAGAACTCTGATTTATCTAGGGCAACCTCCTCCTCCCTGGCCACCTGCAGGATGGAACCTTGTACTTTTCCTATCTCCCTTCTCTTGCTCCCATGCCTCCTCCTTGCCAGCCCTAGACCTCTCTTTCATACTCCCCTCTGCCCCACATCTGCTGCAGCACTGGCTGGTGGATGGGGAGAATGACCCCCAAAAATCCCCCAGGAATGGACAAGAGGGCTGGGGATCCCCCCAGTGCAGCTCCATCCCCTCCCAGAGCCCTGGAGAATCACTCCAGGGATGATGTGATGGGGACACAAACAGACYCCCTACACGATCTCCTTTCCCGCTGTGCCCCCTCCCCTAATCTCCCTCTCCTACCCCTTTCCATCACCTGCCCTAATCCCAGCTCTGCCCAGCTCAGTTTGGGGCTGACCCACCCCCTTCTTTCATTCAGTCTAGGGGTCCTAAATGTCCTKTTATGACTTCTCTCCCCCTTTCAAATTGTGTTGAAAGGAATAAATGATGTGTCTTTAAAAACAGATGGTGTGAATCTGCTTGGAGATAGGGCCAGGAACTTGTAGATGAGGAACTGACAGGAGAAACCATCAGTTTCAGAAAAATGTTTTTAATTCACACAGAGACTGCTGCTCAGCCAAAGTCCTGCTAAATTCCTGAACTTCAAGAAGAACAAAGATTTATTAGAGCTATGAATATCATGTGTAATACAAAAGGAGAGAATGTTCAGGAAGTTTGCACATTTTCCCACAGCTAATTAAGGATGTGGATACCCTGGGGAAGACACATTGGCAGGACAGGGACCAGTTCTGCGATACCAGGTGTGGAGGGGACGGTGAGCACAAGGAGGAGGATGAAGGAACATCTGGGAAAGGTAGATTATAAGGGAAAGTGTCAGAATTTTCTTTTATGGATTTCATTTCGGGGACTGCAAAACTAACTGGTTTTGCAGAAAGCTCAGCAGCTGTCAGAGGATGAGCACCCACAGGCACTGAGGGGGGCTGCAGGAGGGGCAGAAGAAGGCCCTGCAGAGCACTTGGACACAAAGGGCACCGCAGGTGAATGCAAGAAGGAGCGCACAAAAAAGGCCAAGCTGAAGGCAAGCCAGGGCACATTCCTACAGCCCGCTGCAGGATCCACACCCAGGGCCCAAGGGGGCCCCAGCACCAGGGCAAGGGCTCGGCCACAAGCACCTGGCACAGGCATTGCCTCCTCGCAGGGCAGAGCCCACAAAACAGCCCTGGCAAGATCAGGGCTCCAGCTGGCAGGGCACAAGGACGAATGCAAGCACAGACAGCAGACCCGCAGGACCAGCAAGTCCCCCCTTGATGGACATGGATTGGCAGGGCTGTCACAGCTCCATCACACCAGGGACCCCCACACGGAGCCTTGAGAACATTCAGGGTGGGTCTGCATTAGAGGAGCCCTTTCCTATGGGGCACAGAGGGCTCTTAAACGACTCTGAATCTCAGATCTAAGGGCGTGTGGGAGCGTCAGCACACCACTACCGGATGTGCGGAGCCTCCCCAGACCCCACCGGGGGCCTCGGAGATCTTGGCATGATGCCCAGAACACTTGGTGGCTGGATTTTGATCCGGTGAACGACTTGCCACCTTGGTATGAGAACTGGAAGGTCTCATGGGTTTAAAGGATGTTTTTATAGAATGCACAAAGGGTGAAAATATAAGTTTTGAGATTTTGGTATAAGGCTAATGGGGACAAGATGGAGGGAACAGGGTGTGTCTCGTCCTTCTTCTTTCTTCTTCTTGTTCTCCATTTTCTGCTGTGATGTAGGCGCTTGGGGATTGGTTTAGCATAGAAGTGCACTGTCTAACATAGGTGATAGGTATTGGGGATTAAAGGTAAATATGATGTACGTAGTTTGTAGTATAAAAGACCGTACTGCCTCATGGGCGGGGGGAGAGTGCCTGGAACTGTCTTGCTGAGCTGACCTCGGCAGGGCAGGAGAAAATTTTTTATAGATAAGATAAACAACCTTGAGACTGAGAAATGAAGAGCCCTGACTACTTCTTCAAGCRCCGGGCTGGGAAAAGAGACTTTCGAACTTTTCTCGGGGTCACTCTGACCAGCTAGAGATCCCGACAAGGGGGGAAAATTGTCAAAAAGTTGTTTGATCATTCAGGGGATAAGTGGGAAAAATGAGCAGGTGTGTTTTCTTCAACCACTATCAGTAGATGTGGGAGATAGATTTGAAATGCATGGGTTTCTACTTCCTCCTAATTGTGACTATCATTTACTGGGAAGGGATTCAATGGCTAATGTGGAAATACAGATTTGTATTCTGAGAGGTAAAACAGAGGCTAATGCTGTACCTTTGTGTCAGATGAGTGGCAAGGCCTGTGCTAAAGTGAACCCTGAAGTGTGGGCAGCCCCAGGAAAATACAAACAATTTGATATGGAGCCTCTCCAAAGTACTCTGAAGCAACCAGGACAAGTGGTGTCTAAAAGCAACACCCTATCCCAAGGGTGAGAAGCAAGGAAGGGTTCACAGCCTGGTATTGAGGCCCTGTTAAAGGCAGGGCTTTTGGAGCCAGGGATGTCTCCCTACAACACTCCTATCCTGCCAGTCAACAACCTGCATGGATGGACAGGAKGAKGAAAACAGAATTTTCAAGTGTTAAAATGAAGATTAACTGAGGCTGCTGGCCTGGTCCTTCCAGACAGGGAATAAGAATTTGAATTGTATGTTAAACGGGGCCATGCCAAAGGAATTCTTCTGCTAAAATGTTTAACCCAGTGGCCAGAGAGGGGCCTTATTGTCTGCACAATTGTGCAGCCCCGACCCCACAGGGAACTGAGGCCTGAAAACTGATGACAGCAGGAACTCTTATTGTTCAAGTCTGGCATCAAGRTAAAGCTTTGATAACCAAAAGAGCCTCTAAATGGATGAGCAGGGCTCGGTTATTACAGTATGAAACTTGTTCAATGGCACAGGAGGTTTTAGAACTGAGGACAGGGCAAGGGTTTAACCCAGCCTCCTGTTTGAACAGCCTGGAGAGGGGCTGGCAAGGAACCCAGGAACTCTGCATTCAAGGGACAGAGCTCCAGACCCAGGCTGGAAGAAATTGATGAGACATTCCCTGGCCTGAGGGAGAAAATGTGTTTATGGATGGCTCTGCAAGGGCAGTAGAAGGGAAAAGAGCTACAAGACAGGCTGTTATTAAGGAAGGAGAATGAGACAAAGTGCAGGTCACCGCCCCATGCTCACCTCAACCCGCGGAGCTGTGGGTGCTTGTGAGAGCCTGGCACTGAAATGCCCTGAGCAGGAAGGCTTCAATATCTTCTGCTGACACCATGGCACCTAACAGGGGGGCAAAAGCAATTCTGACTGCTTCAGCAACCACTGGATCAGATATCAAGGTATATTGCTCCCACAGGAAGCGGGCTGGCACAGAGCCTCGCCTGGGACTTTGCTGCTTCCCAACACCCAGCCAGGACATCGGCCTGCCTCCTAAGGAGTGCAAAGCAGCACCACTGCTGGCCAAGGGGCCCATGCCAAGTGTCCCTGAGGCCACAAACAGCCGCCAGCACAGCTGAACACGGGCAGACCCCTCAGCCCGCCCAAGGGCTCTGAAGCCCCGAGATTTGCACTTCCCGCCTGCAGCAGGAGGATGGGAGGCCGCCCCTGAGCCTCCCTGAAGGCAACGAGCAGCAGCCAGGGCTCCACAGCGGGCCAAGCCCCTGCGCCTGCCCACACATCCTCTGCTGGAATCCTCTGCAATCCTGGCCACCCTCCTCTGCATCTCCAGCCCTGGGGCCAAGCCTTGCTGCCACTGCTGCAGCTTCAGCGCTGGCTGGCCTGCACTGCCACAGCTGTGCTGAACACCACGCACAATTCCACTCTGGGCTCACTCACACCCACACACCGGGCTGCCCTGCCATGATACACTATGAGAATGTGTTTTCTTAATAATGCTACTTTTATATTGTCACTTCATTTGGCAGCAGTTGAGAGTTTGTGACAATCATTTTTATTCTTAGCTGAAGACGTAGAAAAAAATCTTTATGGCTTTGGATTCTTTTTGTGCATGTGTTGTGTGGCTCGGGTTAGCTGATTGAAAAATTTTTTGTTGTGGGTTTGTCATGGGTTTTAAAGGAAGTAGGTTTTCTGAGGTTTTCTGGATACGCTGTGGCCACCTATTAGTGTTCAATTTTAAATTGGCACCTGATTCGGCCACTAATTATTGGATACGCCTCTGAGAACAGAGAGGGGTAAAAAGCAGAGCTTTCCTTTGGACTTCCTCTTGACTTCTGTCGGGGAAAAAGAGTTCAGAGCTCTCCCCATTCCAGCTGCTGCTGGGCGGGGAGGGGAAGGCCGCTTCAGGGAGCGGGGTCTCGGACGAGAGACAGGGGCTCGAAGGCCCTTCAGATGGCAAGGGTGTGGGCACCGAGAGGCAGTTGGGAACTGCTCGTCAGGGAGGAGACAGAGGCAGAGAGGAGGACCCCCCCCCCCCCCCGGGAGACACAGAGAGAGAACGGCGCGGAGGGGTGCTGTGGCCTTGAGGCCTTGGAGTTTGCGGCATGCCCGACCTGTGGAGAATTGATGGGTGCACAGAGGAGAAGTCTGGCCGCTTTTTAACCCCTGTTTGGACAATGGAAACTTTACAAATGCTGACCCTCCTGGAGTCGAATGAGAAGAGGGATAAGAGATGAGATAAGAGGAAATGGGCCACGAGAGAGGTGGAGAAGAACCTAAGGGTGGGAAGAGATGGAGTGGCTTTTTGCTGGACTTTTCTTGTATTCCCATGGACAGAACCTTTTTTTTTCCTGTGACACAGAAACTGCATCWAGGGGGAAGGCAATGCCTTGGAGTCAAGAGAATTCAGTGTTGTTTTCTTGAGACCCCTCAGCCCCAGGGGGTGACCAAATTTGGGGGGSACAGTGGTCCCRAAAGTGRGAGACTGTGCTTTTTTGRAACTGGGCAAAGCATCCTTAAAAGGGGAACCCTAGAAGCAGCTCTGGTCCATGCGTGGTGGTGAGAGCACTGGGCATAGAAGGAAGAGGTCACGGCAACAGACTGTACTCCGGGCAGTGCCACRAGTGACATGAGTGACACGGAAACACACGAGGTTTCAATGGTGTTTCCAGGAGAAGCCTATGGCACAAGGAAGACTCCTCTCCTCTTGATGAACTGAGGATTGATTGTCTAAAGGSTGGTGATGGATTGAGAGTTGGGAATTTGGGGGAGAGATGTATTGTATTGGGAGAATTTGGTGGGGGGAGAAGGAAATGTTTTTTGCAAAGTTTTCATTTTCCCTGTGTGTGTTTCTTTTTATATGTAGTTATAGTGTAGTTAATAAAGTTTTCTTTCCTTTATTCCTAAGTAGAAGCCTGCTTTGCTTATTCCGGGTCACATCTCACAGCAGACACCAGGGAAAGTGTATTTTCATGGGGCACTGGCATTGTGCCAGTGTCAAACCATGACAGGGTTTTGTTGTCTTTACCTATAGGTTGCAATTGCAAAACTATAAGAGATTTAAAGGTGACCCTTTAATGCATAAACAGTTAATAGAATACTGTTTAAAAAAAACATCTGGTCTTTGCTGGGGGCCACACGTGAGTCACAGAATGGCTTCCCTGGAAGAGAAGCTTCATTCCAGGCAGCCTGGAGAGGAGCTTTAGAAATGCAAATTAACACTGCTGGGCAAAGTGTGGACAATGTACCTGGGTCTCTTGCCTGGGGCAGGAATTGGGCTGATTCCCTCTGCCCCTCACCCCAAGCTCTGCCTGCTTGCACTGATGGAATTTGCACAGCTCAAGGCAGAGCCCAGGGTGAGGATATCTGACTCTGCAACAGAAACGGGTGAAGCTGCAAAGGGAAACAGCAAAAGCAGAATGTTGTGAAAACTTCACTTTAAAAAGTGGGGAGGAATCATCCCTCTGCCCACTCTAACATGTGCTGTAACTGCCTGTGTTATATAGGGTGTATCAGAGCACTGGGGATTTTTTGCTACCACAACTTCAGGGAAATCAGCTAAGAATCCAAGTTTTTGATTATTCAATTAGAGAAAAGCGGTCAATTGATGCAGCCCTGGCTGGAAGAAGCACCCAAAAAGATGGAAAAGATGAACGGCCACCAGAACAAATCCTACAACACCATGGAGCAGTCCCTGGGAACCCGAACCAATTCACATCAGGAGCCACAGAACCCATTTCTCATTTCAATGGCATCATTAGATTACAAGCTGTCCTCGAAATAATAACCAACCAGACAGCTCCAGCTCCTGACCTTCCTGCTGACCTATCCACTGAACATAGAGGAACGCAACTTTTTCACATGGGATGGGATCAGATTCATGCTGTTAGCAGAAAAAGGAGGAGTTTGGGGAAATTAAATGACTCAAATGCTGTTGGCAAATAGATTGAAGATGGAAAAGTAGAGAGAAACAGATAACAAGGAAACAAGCAAGGCAAGCAGCTCATGTACTGGTCTCAAACTGTGGAAAGGATGGGAATGGGGACACGGTTTTGTGGCTCCCTGGCAGGACCGTGGTTAAACGATGCTGTTTCTCCTCTGATGTGCTTACAGAACTCTCATCTTTTACATGCTCCACACTTGAGAGTGCAGCTCATTCAGCAGCTGAGCGATGGTAGCGTTTTTGTGGTGTCCCTTCGGGATCATGTCGCGCGTAGGCGAGGGGGATGCAGGTGGCAAGCCAGGCCTCCCGATCCAGAACACGGCTTACAGAAGGACAGGGGAATGAGGGACTGAGAATTAATCCCAAAACCAAAGGGACCAGTAAGAAAAAACAGACTCAATGAGTGAATCTGCTTGGAGATAGGGTCAGGGACTTGTAGATGAGGAAAGTAATGGGAGAAACCATAAGCTTCAGAAATGTTGCTAATTGGACACAGACTAGTTGCTCCAAGTCCTGCTAATTCCTGGATTCGAGAAGAAGAACAAAGAATTAAACAGAGCGTGAATATGCGGCTGTTCTACAAAAGTGGGGTGCACATTACGAGGACATGCAGTTGGCGGGGTCGGGAGGTCTGAACCTTCAAGTTACCTCAGCAGTGGGCAAAGGGAGAGGGATGAGGCCCGGAAAATGAGGATAAAAAGGAGGCTGCGAACATTACAACAATGGAGAGACCCGCACGGGCAAAATGCCCCACGGCCTCTCCTCTGTTCAGAGCAATAAAGTCACTTTTACACGACGTTCCTCTTGTCTCCTCTGGCACAGGAACCCCGGCCACGGGAATTTCCCGCGCACAGCCCCGGGCCAGGGCCCCACCTCTGTCCCAGCCACAGGAACCGCCGAGCCAGCGCTGCTCCGGCAGCGGCTTCTGGCCAGGCAGCGGCCGCAAGGAGACCGCGGACAGCCGCTCCGCGCGCCCTCAGGCCAGCGGCACACGGGCCGGACAGGCACAACGACCCGCCTTGAGCCCCCTGCCGCCCCGAGGCCCGCAGCCAGCCCCGAGCCCCCGCACAACCCAGCCGCGGTCCACCTGTGCGCTTGCGGCCGCCCTCCGAAGCTCCGCCTCTGGCCTCACCGCGCTCCGGCGCTGCCGCCGCTTCCCCGGGCCCGCACACACCGCTCCGCCGATGCCGCGCTGCCAGCCACGGGCTGCCTCAGCCTTCACCGGCCCTGCCCCCGGTTCGTCTCGCGCCCGCTCCCAAACTCAGCCGCGCACCACAACCACGACTGACGGCCACTCTCACCCCCCAATCGCAGCCAGGGCGGGCTCTCGCACACGGCAACAGCCCTCTGCCCCGCGCTGTCAGGGCCCCCCGGCTCGCTGAGGACCAGAGCCCGGAAGTAGAGAAAGCCCTCTGGAACGGGCCGTGGCCTCGAGGGGGGATTAAGCTGAAACGCAAAAACAAATCTTCTCCGCAGCTCCCGCCACGGCTTTCCCGGCACTGCGGCTTCGGTGGCTCCGGCTTAGCGGGAAGCCCTGGAGCTTCACTTCGCCTCCCCCTAATTAGGAGCATCAGGGCATCTGATCAGCATCTTCATCAGTGCGGTACCAGCCAAACCAAAGTGATGTGGGACCCCCAGCAGCGCCTCTCTGCCGTCCCCGCTGAAGCCCTCGCTGGCTGCTCCAGGCTCAAGGGCAGACCGGGAGCTCTGGGAAGGGGCCCCGGCTCGGGCCGCAACCCCACGGCCCCCACGGCAGCTCCAAGGCTCCTTCAGCCRGGATGGAACGTGTCAGGGGGAGCAGGGGAAGGGACGGGGCTGCCGGCGCCAGGGGAACGCGAGGGACACCGAGGGCGCTTCGCAAGCATTTAATGCAAAAGATAAAATCATAAGAAAGGCAAAAGGAACAGCCACAGCGTCACGATAGCACAGGGCCACACGAGGACATGTCCCACTGGAGTGCGGTGACGCTGGCCGGATGCTGGGCACCCACCAAATCCGCTCTCTCACTGCCCTCCACAGCCGGAGAGAGGAGACAAAATTTAACCAGGGGTTCAGGAGTTAAGGATCGGGAGAGTTCCCTCATCAAATACCATCACGAGCAAAGCAGGAGATATTAATTGAATTTATTGCTAACAAACTCAGACCAGTAGAATAAGAAGAAGACCCTTAAAAGCACCTTCCTCCCACCCTTCCCTCCTTCCAGCTGCACCTCCTATCCCAGCAGTGCAGGAGACAGGGAATGGGGCCATGCTCAGTTCATCTCCCGTGGCTTCTCCCTCCACTCAAGGACAGGAGTTGTTCTCCTGCTTCACTCTGAGCTCCCTCCCATAGGAAAGTTCCCCAGGAACTTCTCCAACCTGAGTCCATCCCACGGGACACAGCCCCCCTCAAACTGCTGCAGCRTGGGTCACTGTGCCCCGGGGTCAGTCCTTCCAGGACAGGCTGTTCCAGCAGGGGCCCCTCTGGCCATGGGTCTCCCATGGAGTCACAGCCTCCTCTCAGACATCCCAGTGCTCGGGCATGGGCTCCTCCAGAGGCTGCTGGTGGATCTCCACATCCCCGTGAATCTCCAACGGCCATCAGTATGCAATTCCCACCGTTGGTCTGTGTGYCCATGGATGTTCCTGCCCCTACATTCATCAAGGTGTTCACAGGGAGCCAGGAAGATGTGGAGCACCCCCAGCCAGGTTTCTTCCCAACACGGATCACCCGGACCACAGATCACCAGGTATCTGCCCAGTGGGGGTCACTGGAGATCAGCCAACACAGATCCTCCCTTGGGGGATGGAGCTGGASCAGCGCATGAAGCTCTTCCCACACTTGGGGCACTCATAGGACTTCCTTTTACAGGTACCTCCGTGGGTGTCAGGTCAAGGTTGAGCTCATGGAGAAGCTCTTCCCACACTCAGGAGACTCGTAGGGCCTCTCCCTGGTAAGGATGTGCTGGTGTGCCCTCAGGTGGGAGCTCTGGCTACAGCCCTTTGCACACTCCCCACACTGATAGGGGCATTCACCTGTGTGGATGTTCTGGTGCTGGATCAGGTGGGAGTTGCAACTGAAGCTCTTCCCACATTCCAAGCACTCATAGGGCTTTCACCCTGTGTGGATCCCTGGTGGTCGATCAGGACAGAGAGCTTTCTGAACCTCTTCCCACACTCACCACACTCGTAGGGCTTCCACCCAGTGTGGCTCTTGCAGTGATTGATGAGGACTGGGCTCCACCCAAAACTCTTTCCACATTCCCCACACTCATCAGGTTTCTCCTGGATGTGAATCCTCTGGTGTTCCCTCAGGTGGAAGCTTCAGCTGAAGCCCTTCCCACATTCCAAGCACCTCTGGAGCTTCTCCCTGCCATGAGGCTTCTCCACCAGTTCAGCTCTCAGTTGGACATCCAGCTGCCTTACGAGCACAGGAGGGCTCTTTTATCYCCTCAGCTCCCTGGGCTGGGTTTGCAGCCCCTCCTTGTGCAGGATCTTGGGGTATTTCCCTCCTCCCTATTGGATTCCTGCRCCCTGGAGCCGCTCAAAAAAAGCCTCTTCTGCAAGGTTCTTCCTCTTCCTGGAAGTCTCCTCCTCCATCTAGCCAAGGCTTGGATTGACAAATCCTGGTTTGTGGAGAAAACAAGGGGTGAACATGTTGGGTTGGGGGTTCCTTCTGCACAACTCCATCTCCAGAAGTCATCAGGTATCTTGTGTCCATGCAAACCTCCAAGATATTAAGATCCAGGCAAAAAATACCCCTCAAATACCAAGACACAGCCCTAAAAGACCCAACACTTTGATACTCAGGCAAAGACTCCAAAATACTAAGATTCGGCTCTCTGCAAAAACCAAACCACCAACACGGAGTCCAATAAACTTCAGAAAGAATAAAATTCACCTCTTCCCCCCCAAAGAAACCAAAGATTCAGCCCAAGAGATCCACATTCAAGCCAAAAGCTCCAAGATTCAACCAAAAAAAAAAAAAAAACCCCTTCCAGGAGTTCCTCCTCTCTCTTTTATCCACTTTGAGCTCCGTGTCATTCCTTGTCTCTGGGCTTCTGGGGGTCCTGCATGTTTTGGGGTCCCCCTATCCAGGGTTCCCATATTCTCTGGGCTGTTGGGGATCCCGGGAATCCCGGGGGTCCTCCCTTTCTGGGCTCCACATTTCAGTGTCCGAGGGGTCCATGGTTCCCCCACTCTCCATCCTCCCCCTCTCTTCAGGCTGCCAGGGGTTCCCCAGCTCCGGGATTGCCCCTCTCCACTCTCCTCACTCCGTGGCTCTCACGTTTCCCCCATACCCGGCTCTCCCGGGGGTTCCACAAAACCGGCGTCCCCCTCAGACCCCGCCGGCTGCGGGCGATCACCGCATGGATCCCAAGCCTGACCCAGGGAGACCAACCCACAGGCTGGGGCATTCCCCCACCCACGGCCAGGGCTCTGCCATAAGCTGCCAACAGGACCCCCCAGAAAACCCTCACAGGGACCACCCAAGATATTTGGGGCGAGCTCCCCATTCCTGGACACCTGCACGATGTGGGGTGGGGGCAATGCTCCCGGGGTGGGGGGCTGCAGATACAGAGAGCAATGGATGCATGTGGTACCTCCTCTTCTTCCTCCCTTTCCTGCTCCTGCTGCTCCTCTATCCCTGCTCTTCCTCCCACTCCTCCACCTCCTCGTTCTCCTTCTTCATCCACTCTTCCTTTATCCCTCTTCCTCCATCCCGGCTCCTCCTCCCCCAAGGACCCCTTTGGCCCCCCTCCACCCAAACCCATCACATCCTGCGGGGGAAGCAGGGGTGGAGCTGGGGCCGGTCAGGTTGGGGCAGCGCTGGGCTCTTGCCTGCTCCCACCCGCTGTGGGAGAAGCGGGAAGGGGAATGAAGGGAAAAGTGATGGGTGGAGATATAAATCTGGGGGTTGTGGTCACCCTGGGTGGGAGCTTCCAATCCTTTGGTCTGGAGATCTTGAAAAGGGGGAATGCAGAGATGGATGGGGGATCCCCAGGGATTTGGGGGCAGGACAAGTGATTGTGTGAGTCCCTTGCTGGGGGGAAGAGGGTCTGGCTGGAGCCCTCTGGTGCTCCTGGGGCTCTCAGCTGGAGAGTTGGCATAGGCTCAAAAGGGCTCRATCCCACTTCAAAATCCTCAATCCCACCCCAAAATACACAATCCCACAGAATCCCCAAAACCCATAGAAGGGGTGGGGATRGAGATTGGGACTGGTGGGATGAGGGAGAGATTCTGCTTCCTAGAACAGAGGAGGATATAGAGCAATAGGCAGAACTGGGGGGTTTCCCTCCCGGCATTCTCCAGCCCTTGGCATTCCTGGTTGCCAGGTCCCTTGAGGGAATCCAACCCCTCCTCACCATCCCCCTATGTTTAGCTCTTTCCTTCCCACAACCTCCACTGACTTCTTCTCTTGGATCCACTGACTCCTTGCTCTCCCCTCTGTACATGCAGACACTTCTCCATTGATAAATATTGTCCTCATGTACTCTGTGAGCCTGTAAATAATGGACAAGGCTTGGCAACCTCAGGACTGCATTTTTGGGTGTGTGTTGTTGGGATTTTTTAAATATCAATGTCTCTTCTCCATTCCCTTTCCAGGTTGGGAGGATGTAAACACAGCTCCAGTCTTTCAGTGTCTGGAGTGTGAGCATTTAGCACCAGAGTCTGTGCCAGGCACGGAGCCACAGGGACACTGGAGGGACATTTACCTGCCCGCCACAGCCTCAGCTGGGCAACTACAGCCTGTGCTGAAAACAGCCACTGGCAGAGATGATTTCTGATTAATCTTGTCAGCCTCCCAGGAACCAGTTTGAAAAGAAAAACCTCTCAATTTGCTGAGGCAAAGAAAAAGAAAGGTAGTATTGAATAAAATAAAAAGCAAGGCCTCTTGGGACAATGGTTGTCTTTAAAAAGCCAAAGCCAACACTATTCCGTATTGATTGAAAATCTAGCTTTTGATTTCTCTGTTTTTCATATCTGTTGTCTTCTGGAAAGTTGTGGTAGTGGAGTTTGGGTTTTTTTTTAAGCAGAGATGCTGAAATACATCTAGGTAAAGAAAATAAATAGGAGATTTTCCCCTTCCCCTAATCAAATTGTGTGGTTTGTCAACAGAAGGATTGAGACTGTATGTCCAGCAAGCCTGTGCCATTCCAAAGTGCTTTCCTTTGAAAGGACAGCTGTCTTTTCCTTTGTGGATAGGAACAAATCAAAGCTATCCTGGAAACAGAAACTGTCCCTCCTTTTTTCCCTTCTTACAGGAATGCAAACATGTTTTGTTCTGGTGAATGCTTTCCCCATTGAGGGCAGCTCATCTCCAGCCCAAATTCCTCTCTTGCAGGAAAATCTCTCCCACAGACACAGAGCTTGAGCTGACAGAGAAAAATGGGACCTCACAAGAGAAGCAAAGTCTTCTAAGGAGAGCAGAATTGTTCAGGTCGGAAAAGAGCTCTGAGCTCAAAGTCCAACCATCAACACCGCACTGCCAAGGCCACCACAACCATGTCCCCCAAGTGCCACATCTACAGGTGCTTGAAATGCCTTCATGGATGTGACTCACCCTCAGCCCTTACAGCCTGTTCCAGTGCTTGACCATGCTTTCAGGGAAAAAATTGTTCCTCTGTCCAATCTAAACCTTCTCTGGCGCAACTTGTGGCCATTTCCTCTCGTCCCATTGCTTTTCTGTGGGGGAAGAGACCGATTCCCCCCTTGCTGCAGGCGCCTTTCAGGGAGCTGTGCCCTGCTGGCTCCTGCTCAGCTGCTCTCACCCCGCACCCCAGGGCCCTTTCCAGCCCCTGTGCCCCAGGCTCTGCAGGGGCTCCTGTGACCCCAGCGCAGGATCCGACACCGGGCCCTGGGGAACCTCCGACCCTCGGCCTCAGCCCATCTCTCCAGGCTGCTCAGATCCTCCTGCAGAGCCTTCCTGCCCTCCAGCACAGCAACACCACCCACTGAAGCCAAGACTCCAATTGCACCAATTTTTTTCCGTTGAATTCCTTGATTAGAGCAACAATCACCCACCAACCTCCCTGACTGCTCAGGACCTGGCTGTGCTGCCCTGACCTAACCTTCAGAGAAAGAAAGGATCGGGTTCCAGCCCTGTTCTCAGCACTGTTTTACTCCTGGTGAGGTGACAGCAGAAGGGTTTTGTTGTCTTTGCCTTGGGAATTGTAGATCACGACTGCTGTTGCCCCTCTTCTGGCTGCCACCTGAATTTTATCAGTASAACTGCAATTGCCTCTTTCAATCAGTGCTACCCACGGTGCTTTCACAATGGGGAACGCAGTATTTTTGTCACAGGACTCATGCTTAGCAGGTTTTTAAATACTCACAAGTGCCTGAGCACTAAGCTGAGGACAATTAAAGCCATACAGGCCACATTCACAGCACTCATATTCACAGCCCTGTTGCTGGTGCTGGTGAAATAGAATCAATTTACAGAGRCCATCACAGAAATTGCCTCTGGAGTGTCAAAAAAAAAAGAAAAAATCCACCAGGAGAAGGAAAAACCAGAATTTATTGACCAACTTCATTGCGTCTTCTGAGCAGCAGAAAATAGAGATGACACCAAGCTGGGTGTGAGTGTAGATCTGCTGGAGGGTAGGAGGCTCTGCAGAGGAACCTGGACAGGCTGGATCCCAAGAATCCAACAAGGTGAGGTTTAACAAGTCCAAGTGCTGGGTCCTGCACTTTGGCCACAACAACCCCTGCAGTGCTACAGCCTGGGGACAGAGTGGCTGGACAGCAGCCAGGCAGAAAGGGACCTGGGGGCACTGATGGACAGCAGGCTGGACATGAGCCAGCAGTGTGCCCAGGTGGGCAAGAAGGCCAATGGCTCCTSGCCTGGATCAGGAATGGTGTGGCCAGCAGGAGCAGGGCAGGGATTCTTCCCCTGCACTCGGCACTGGTGAGGCCACACCTCGAGTGCTGTGTCCAGTTCTGGGCCCCCARTTTAGGAAGGATCTTGAGATGCTGGAACATGTCCAGAGAAGGGCAGCAAGGCTGGTGAAGGGTCTGGAACACAAGTCCTGTGAGGACCAGCTGAGACAGCTGGGAGTGTTTATCCTGGAGAACAGGAGGCTCAGGGGAGACCTCATCATCACAGTCCCTGACAGGAGGGGGCAGCCAGGTGGGGTTGGGCTCTGCTCCCAGGGAACAGTGACAGGACAGGAAGACACTGCCCGGACCTGCACTGGGGAGGTTTAGGCTGGACATTAGGAAGTTCTTCATAGAAAGTGTGGTTGGGAATTGGGATGGGCTGCCCAGGGAGGTGGTAGAGTGACCATCCCTGGAGCTGTTTAAAACTGGATGTGACACCTAGTGCCATGGTCAGGGTGACAGGGTGGTGTTGGGTCATAGGCTGGACTTGATCTCAAAGGTCTTTTCCAAGCTGGTTAATTCTGTGATTCTGTGATCCTGGCCTGCATGGCCCCAGTTTTAGGGGAAACCCCTCTCCAATTCCTACAAATACCCCCAAATCCTCCCAAGCCCTAAATTTTCCCCCCAAATGACAGTAAAATCATTGAGTTTAGAGGTCTTTGTTCAATTTCTTTATTTTTATGACAATTTCATGTTTTTATAGGGAATAAAAATGGGTGAAATAAAATCAAGCTCAAAAAAAGGAATTACTTGTCAGCATCATGAGAATACCTGTAGGGTTGGGTTCAGTGCAGGGAGGAGCTTTTGTTGGAGGGGTTTCCACCCCAAATCTTGGTCTTTGCCCAAATCCATCACCATTTGGCTGTGGAAGACACCTATGGGCCATAGAAAATCAGAATAATGGAACCACTGAGGCTGGAAAAGACCTCAAAGACCATCCAACATTGCTTGACACCACAGGAAAAAAGGATTGGATGGAAGAGCTGAGACTTTTAGGGTTGAAAGTCAACAAATCCACTCTTCCCAATGAATTCTTGATGTCATTCTGAGTCCCAATGGATGTGCCTGCCCCTGCCTTCACCCAGGTGCCCACAGGGAATCAGGAGGATGTGTAGACCACCAGCCAGGTGTCTTCTCAAAAGAGTTCACACAGAACAGGGGTCACCAGGGATCTGCCCAACGGGGGTCACTGGGGATCATGCAAAGCAGATCCTCCCATGGGGAATGGAGCTGGAGCAGTGCACAAAGCTCTTCTTGCACTCAGGGCACTTGCAGGATTTCCCTTAGAGGTGGGTCCATTTTGTGTGACGTCAAGGCAGAACTCTGTCCCTTCCCACACTCCCCACACTCGTAGGGCCTCTCCCCAGTGTGGATGCGCCGGTGCAGGGTGAGGATGAAGYTGTGCTTGAAGCCCTTCCCACAATCAGGGCAGCGGAAGGGCCTCTACTCCGTGTGTGTTTGCTGATGCATGAGGAGATTTGACCTGGTCTGAAACCCCTTCCCACACTYGGGACACTCGTAGGGCTGTTCCTCACTGTGGGTCTTCTTGTGGCCGATCAGGCTGGATCTATGGCAGAAGCTCTTCCCACATTTGAAGCATTTGTAGGGTCGTTCTCCCGAGTGGATCTTCTGGTGCTGGACTAGGACTGAGCTCAGGCTGAAGCTCTTCCCACATTCCCCACACTTGTAGGGCCGTTCCCCCGTGTGCTGGCGCATGTGGGGGATGAGCTGGGAGCTGCAGTTGAAGCTCTTCCCACATTCCAAGCACTTGTAAGGCCATTCCCCTGTGTGTACTTGGTGGTGAATGAAGAGGTGGGAGGTGTGGCTGAAGCTCTTCCCACATTCCAAGCACATGTAGGGCTTTTCCCCAGCATCAAGCTGCTCATGGACCACCAGAGTGGATTTCTGGATGAAGCAATGGGGGGATCTTTGCTCCTCAGAGCACCCTGGGCTGGGTTTGGAGCCCTCCCTTGTGGGGGATTCCTTTGGCTTTTCCTTCCTGTTGGATTCCTGCCCCTTGGAGCCACTCAAAATGGCATCTTCCACGAGATTCTGCTGTGGGGATTTGTCCACCCTGGTCTCCATCTGCAGCTCAGTGCCTGGGGGAGGAAGGAGAAGTGAGAGATGGGGAAAGTGAGGAAAGGAAAGGAAAAGGAAAAGAAAGGAAAGGAAAGGAAAGGAAAGGAAAAGGAAAGGAAAGGAAAGGAAAGGAAGGAAAGAAAGGAAAAAGGAAAGGAAAGGAAAGGAAGGGAAGGGTAAGGGAATGGGAAGGAATGGGAAGGGTAGGAGGGAAGGGAAGGGAAAGGGAAGAAGGGAAGGGAAGGGAAGGATAGGGGAAGGGAAAGGAAGGGAAAAAAGTAAAATGTGGATGGAGGGAAGGAAGGGAACGGAATGGGAGGGAAGGGAAGGAAGGGAAGTGGGAAGGGAAGGAAGGGAAGGGAAGGGAAGGGAAGGGAAGGAAAGGAAAGGAAAGGAAAGGAAAGGAAAGGAAAGGAAAGGAAAGGAAAGGAGGGAGATTTGCCTCTGTGCCAGAGGGAAGGGGAAGGAGATCCCCCCATCCATCCCTGGCAGGATGGTGTTGGCAGCAGAGCTGTTCTGCAGCGATGCTGGGCTGGGAGATGGAGCAGGAGAGAGGGGAAAGGGGCAGTGATTCCTCCTCACCTGCCTGCCTGGCCTGGAGCATCTTCCTCACTGCCTCCTCCTCCTCCATTTGGCCAAGCCTTGGGAATAAGAAGTCAGGTTTTGAGGGGAAAAAAAGGGGTGAACACATTGGCCTGAGAGTTCCTCCTGCCTGAGTCCGTCTCTAGWAGTCACAAAGTATCTTGTGTCCATGAAAATCGCCAGAACATCAAGACTCAGAGGAAAAAGATCCCTCCCTGGGTCTTCCCCTTATGGATGCTGCGGGTCCTGCATATATTGGAGGTCTCCTCCAGGTTTCCCAGGAATCCCAGGGATTCCCCCCACGCTGGGGTTCTGGGAGTCCCCCTTCTGTGGACTGCTGAGGGTCCCATGGGTCCCCCTCTCTGGGGTTGCACTAAGGGATGCCGAGGGTTTTGGGGTCCCTCCTCCCCTGACTCTCTGCTCCGGGGTGCCGGGGGTCCCCTCCCTCTGGGGTCTCCACTTTGGTGTCCCACGGTGTCCCCCACTCCAGGCTCATCCCTTCTCTGCTGCCCCTTCTCCAGGCTCCCCTCACTCCCGGATGTCGGGGTCCCCCCTCTCCAGGCCCCATTTCAGGGTCAGGGACTCCCGAGGCTCCCCCTTTTTCGCGTTCCCCCCCTCAAAGCTGCTCCTCTCCCCCCGCCGGTACCGGGCGAGCCCCACGTGGCTCCGGGGACCTTCATCGCCCACCTACCCGGCAGCTGCACCGGGAAACTCCAAAAACAAAACCTCCCAGGACCCCCGCAGGATCCGCCCATAGGGGGTTTCCAGTCAGCTTTGGACTCCTGTAAGAACCAAAAATCGCTCCGCCCGCCCCGTCCTCATAAAAAGAAACAGAAACCGCCAAAGATACTTCGGGTGAGCTCCAAATATCCATCCCTCCCTCCTTCAAAAAAATCCTGCCGGGACCGCCCAAGATATTCAGGGCGAGGTCTCCCTCCCCGCTCACCTGCGGGATGCTGCGGGGCGATGCTCCCGGCGCGAACGGGCTGCAGAGCCAGAGAGCGACGGCCGCACGTGGTGCCTCCTCTGGCTGCTCCTCTTCTTGCTCCTCCTCTACCCCTCCTCTTCCTCCCGCTCCTCCTCCTCCTCCTCCTCCCGTCCCTCGGCTGCAGGCGAGGAGCTCTCGGGTGAGCGGAGCGGGGACGGGACCCGGTGGAAGGGGGTGGGAGAGGGGGATAGGGGGAGGTGGGACGGAGGGAAAAGGATTCTCGATGAGGGGCTCACAGTTAAACCCAGGACCCCCAAATCCCCTCCCTGTCCTCCCAGCCCCTCCCGGTGCTGTGGGGGCCGGGCCGTGCCCCAGTGCCGGCTCAGGGGCTGCTCCAGGCTGAYGTGCTCCACCTGGCAGCTGCAGGTGACCCCACACTCGGCGGGTTTCCAGCAGCACCARGAGCTGGTGGGTCCAGTCCCCATTGCGGACCACATCGGTGGCCACCACCGAGAGCTCCTGCTGGCCCTGGAACCACCTCAGCTGAATGTGGGCAGGGTAGAAATACATCACGGAGCAGAGCAGGCGGCCGGGGGCGGGCTGGGAGCTCGAAGGCTCCAGCGACATGGACACGGTGGGATGAGCAGAGGGCTTGGGGACCCCCCCAGTGCGAATCTGCGCCTCTCCCCCACCGCCCCCAAGCCACAAAGAATCGCTCCAGGGAACGAGTGCTGCAGGACAGAGAACCATCCTTTCTCTCCCCCCTTTCTCGTTCCCCAAATCTAAAGACCCCTTCCAACACAATTGGGATTTCCCAGCCCCGTGCCCTAGTCTTTGGGGATCCCAGCCCCTTCTTTTCCCCCATTCTTTTGCCCCTTCCATACAATCCCACCAATCCCGAACCCCCTCCCCCGTGCTTGGTTTTGGGGGTTCCTGGCCCCTCCTGCTTAGTCTGGGGGTCACATTCCCCCTTTCCCTCTATTCTGGCAGCTCCTGTCAGCTTTTTCTCTGGGAGAAATCCCTGAGTTTTGGGATTTTTGGGGTTCAGTTTTGGAGGGGGACAGCTCTCTCTGGCTTTCCCCTYCCTGYTGTGGCCCCTCAGCTGCCCCTGACACCCTGGGGGTGCTGGGATTTCCCTCCTGGGGACAAGGACGTTCCTCCCCTTCCAGGAGCCCAGTGCCCGGCTGGGGCTCCAGGTCAGGGGGTCCTTGAGCAGCTGCCCCAGAACCTCCCCCAGGCTCTCCCAGCACAGCCAGAGCTGCTTGGCCTGGGATCCCCAAAGGCCTCAGCAAGCCCCAAGTCCCTCCCAGGAACCCTCAACCCCCTCAAACCCAGCATCCCCCACATCCCCTGCAAGTTCCCCCGATGRCACCAGCCATGGCCATGTCCCCACATGTCACTGCCCATGTCCCACCATGTCCTCACCCATGGCTGTCTCCCCACCATGTYTCCATCCCTGTCATTGTTCCCCACGTCTCCATCCATGCCCATGTTCCCCTGTGTACCATGGTAAAAAGATGAGAGTTGCTGTAGCACATCAGAGGAGAAACAGCATTCGTTTAACCCATGGTCTGCCAGGGAGCCACAAAACCGTGTCCCATTCCCATCCTTTCCACGTTTGGACCAGTACATGAGCTGCTGCTTTCTTGTTTCCTTTGTTATCTGTACAGTTACTGTCTCTTATACACATCTAGATGTGTATAAGAGACAGATATAACACAGACAGTTACAGCACATGTTAGAGTGGGCAGAGGGATGATTCCTCCCCACTTTTTAAAGTGAAGTTTTCACAACATTCTGCTTTTGCTGTTTCCCTTTGCAGCTTTACACATCTAGATGTGTATAAGAGACAGCTATATAACACAGACAGTTACAGCACATGTTAGAGTGGGCAGAGGGATGATTCCTCCCCACTTTTTAAAGTGAAGTTTTCACAACATTCTGCTTTTGCTGTTTCCCTTTGCAGCTTCACCCGTTTCTGTTGCAGAGTCAGATATCCTCCCCCTGGGCTCTGCCTTGAGCTGTGCAAATTCCATCAGTGCAAGCAGGCAGAGCTTGGGGTGAGGGGCAGAGGGAATCAGCCCAATTCCTGCCCCAGGCAAGAGACCCAGGTACATTGTCCACACTTTGCCCCAGCAGTGTTAATTTGCATTTCTAAAGCTCCTCTCCTGGCTGCCTGGAATGAAGCTTCTCTTCCAGGGCAGCCATTCTGTGACTCACACGTGGCTCTTTTTTTTTTTTTTTTTAACAATACAATATTAACTTTTTACTAGTTCAAGGGTCACTTTAAAGCTCTTCTAGTTTTTAAAAATGAGGCCTGAAGTTGAAGAGAACCATACCAAAATTTTGCCATCACAACAGCCACACACACATATACCAAAAAAATCCAAAGCCATAAAGATTTTTTATACTTCTTCTCCTACGACTAAAAACTGACTCTCACACGCCTAGCCCAACACCCCTAATCTAACTGGCAATATAAAAGTAAGATTATTAAGAAAAAACATTCTAATMGTGTAATTTTGTCACCAAAACTGCAAGAAGAACCAAAATTCTTCAACAATATTTCTAGTGTCAGAGAATCAAGGCATTAATTGATTCTGTCCAGGATGTGCAACAGAAATAATTTCTTTCACAAATAGCCTGGCTGTGCAGAGAAACATCATTCCATGACACGTGGGTTTTACTAGATTTATCCTTAAGTTTTTACCATCCAAAACTCATTGAAATTGTTTATTGTTCCTTGCTTCTAAGTTGCCGAGTTCTTATTTAGCATTTGGTTTCCTATAGGACGCGGTTTCCTTTGCTTCTGATGTAAATAAGGTCCACACTCCTGGATTTCCTTCTCAGCCTTTTCCAGACCAGGTGTCTCCAGCTCTGCCGGGGGCAGTGTCTGGGGTAGCTGTTGGTTGCTGTTTGCTGGTCGTTATCTCTGTGGGTGTCTTTTGGGCTATTCCCAGTCTGTTGGATGGTTAACTGCATCTCTATTGAGTGGTGTAACATCCCTTAAATAAAACCTTTTAAATTCCTTTCCCCAAGGCAAAGAAAAAACCAAGCCTGAGTAGAGAAAGAAGATTGAAAAGAACCAAAATCGGTCCAGTTTTGCAGCACTGCAATCGCAGGCAGCCCGTGTGTCTTGGGTGTGAGTGAGCCCAGAGTGGAATTGTGCCGTTGGTGTTCCCCAGCAGCTGTGGCAGGGCAGGCCCAGCCAGCGCTGAAGCTGCAGCAGTGGCGCAAGGCTTGGGCCCCAGTGGCTGGAGATGCCAGAGGAGGTTGTGCCAGGATTGCAGAGGATTCCAGCAGAGGATGATGTGGGGCGCGCAGGGGCTTGGCTCGCTGTGGAGCCCTGGCTGCTGCTGCGTTGCCTTTCAGGGCAGGCTCAGGGCGCGGCCCTCCATCCTCCTGCTGCAGGCGGGAAGTGCAAATCTTCCGGGCTTTCAGAGCCCTTGAGGCCAGGGCTGAGGGTCTGCCCGTGTTCAGCTGTGCTGGCAGCTGTGGCCTCAGGCGACACTTGGCATGGGCCCCTTGGCCAGCAGTGGTGCTGCTTTGCACTCCTTAGGCAGGAGGCCGAATTGTCCGGCTGGGAGTATGGGAACAGCAAAAGTCCAAGAGTGGGTGGTGTCTCATCAATACTCTTCCCAGCCGTGTCGGTCTGGAGCTCTGTCCCTTGAATGCCAGAGTTCCTGGGTTCCTTGCCAGCGCCCTCTCCAGGCTGTTCAAACAGGAGGCTGGGTTAAAGCCCTTGCCCTGTCCCTCAGTTCTAAAACCTTCCCTGTGCCATTGAACAAGTTTCATACTGTAATAACGAAGCCCTGCTCATCCATTTAGAGCTCTTTTGGTTATCAAAGCTTTACCTTGATGCCAGACTTGAACAATAAGAGTTCCTGCTGTCATCAGTTTCAGGCCTCAGTTTCCCGTGGGGTCGGGCTGCACAATTGTGCAGACAATAAGGCCCCTCTCTGGCCACTGGGTTAAACATTCTTAGCAGAAGAATTCCTTTGGCATGGCCCCGTTTAACATACAATTCAAATTCTTATTCCCTGTCTGGAAGACCAGGCCAGCAGCCTCAGTTAATCTTCATTTTAACACTTGAAAATTCTGTTTTCATCATTCCTAGTCCATCCATGCAGGTTGTTGACTGCAGGATAGGGAGTGTTGTAGGGAGACTCCCTGGCCTCAAAAGCCCTGCCTTTAACAGGGCTCAATACCAGGCTGTGAACCCTTCTTGCTTTCTCACCTCTTGGGATAGGGTGTCTTGCTTTTATGGCCACACCACTTGTTCCTGGTTGCTTCAGAGTACTTTGGAGAGTCTTCCATATCAAATTGTTTTCTTTTTCCTTACTATATAGATTCCTCCTGCTGCTTCTTGCCTTAACCATATTGCTGCACACTCCCCTCAGCCAGTCTCCTCCCAGCACACCAACACCATCCATCCCTCTGTGTGTGTCTAATTCCCTTCTCCACTTCCTTATTGCCCCCTGCATGTCCATGTCGTTAATTACCTCTGGAGAATGTGCAAACTCAACATCTCCCTTCTGTATAAAATAACAATATTCACGGCTCTGTTAAATCTTTGTTCTCTTCACAAAGTTCAGGAATTTAGCAGGACCTTGGCTGAAGCAGCATTTCCTGTTGATTAATAACATATTCTGAAACTGATTGGTTTTCTCCTGTCACTTCCTTATCCTTACCTCAAAGGAGATTCACACCATCTGTTTGTTAAGACACTTTCATCTCATTCTTTTCAACACGATGGGGAAAAAGGGGGAGAAGCATAAAAGAGAGTTTAGGACACTAAAAACTGCGAGGGACAGGGAGGGTCAGCCCTAAACTGAGCCAAATGGAAGCTGCGGATTTAGAGGGGATGATAAGACAAAGGTAGAGAGGTGGATAACGGGAGGGTGACAGCAGGAAAGGGGTTCGTGGTGGTTTCCCATCACTCAATCCCTGGAGCAATTCCCCAGGGCTGTGGGAGGGGATGGATCCGCAGGGGGGTTCCCCAAAGTCCCTGTCCATCCTTGGGGAGCTCCTTAGGCTGGTTCCCCCCACGCAGCAGCTGGTGATGCTTTTTCAGCTGTGGGGCAGAGGGGGGTGGGAAAGGGGATCTGGGTTGGTCACGGAGGAGGAGGGGAGGGGGAGAGGAGAAGGAGCAGCAGGAASAGGAACAGAAGGAGAAGCACAAGTTTCCATCCTGCTGGTGACTAAGGAGGGGGAGCTMACCCCAAATGTATCAGGGAGTCCTCCAGAGGTTCTTCTAGGGGAACTTTTTGGAGTTTGCAGATTCCAGAATCAAGACCCAAATATCTTGGTGGTCCCYGAGAGGGTTTGGTTTTTTGTGGGGATATATGGATCTTGCAGGACCCCAAAGCTGATCCTCATTTTGAGGATATTTAGGGGTCCTCTTGGCAATCACCAGGTACTGGTAGTGGGAGGACATCGGTCTTGGGGACCCCCCCAGAAGAGCAGTGGAGTCGAACCTCAAGACCCCCGGCGTGGGAAAAGGTGAGAGGGGTGATTCCAGACTTGGGTGAGACCCAGCAGCCTGAAGGGCGGAGGGAAGGGCCTGGGGTGTGGGGACCCCTGGGATCTGTGGAATGCTTGAGCAGAGAATCAGGGAGAAAGGACCTCTGGGACCCTCAAAATCCCCTGGGTCATCTGTAAGCAAGACCCCAGAGAGGGGCAGCCTCAGGAGCCTCGGGACTCCCATCAGCTCAAGGAAGAGAAACCACCAAACCCCAGAGTGAAGAGACAAGAGGGGCAGATCTCCTATTAGGGTCATTTTGGGAGCTATATCTTGGTGCTTCACAGATTTTTTTGAACTCAAAATCCCTGGAGACTTCCAGCAATGGTCCTCTGCAGGAGGAACCCCCAGCCCAAGGCTCTCACTCCTTGCTTTTCCCCCCAAACCAGGATTTGTCATTCCCAAGCTGTGGACAGATGGAGAAGGAAAAACCCCAGAGATCCCCCACGAGGAGGGGCTGCAACCCCAGCCCAGGGAGCTGTGAGGAGGAAAGAGCCCCCCTGAGCCAGGAAGGCGGCCGGAGATCCAGCCAGAGCTCAGAGCTGGTGGAGAAGCCTCAAGCTGGAGAGAGGCCACACAAGTGCTTGGAATGTGGGAAGGGTTTCAGATACAACTCCCATCTGAGGGAGCACCAGAAGATCCACACAGGGGAGAAGCCCTACAAGTGTGGGGAATGTGGGAAGGGCTTCAGCAAGGGATGCAACCTCCTCAGCCACAGCAAGATCCACACTGGGGAACGGCCCCACACCTGCCTGGAATGTGGGAAGAGCTTCGGGCGGAGCTCCAGCCTGAGGGAACACCAGATGCTGCACGCTGGGGAGAGGCCCTACGAGTGTCCCCAGTGTGGGAAGAGGTTTCTGAGGCCATCCCGTCTCCTCCTGCACCAGCGCATTCACAGAGAGGAGAGGCCCTTCCGCTGCCCTGACTGTGGGAAGGGCTTCAAGCACAACTCCACCCTCCTGAACTGGCGCCTCCACACCAGGGAGAGGCCCTACGAGTGCCCCGAGTGCAGGAAGAGCTTCGTGCGCTGCTCCAGCTCCACCCCCCATGGAGCATCCAAGTTGGATGATCCCCAGTGACCCCCGCTGGGAAGAGCCCTGGTGCTCCGTGGTCCTGATGATCCGTGTTGGGTGTGCGGAAGGTGTTGGAGAGATTTCTTTCCCTTCTCCTTGTGCTGCTGTGAWTTGGTTGGTAATAAATTCCCTCCCTGTGCCTACACTGGGTCTGTTGTGCCCATGCTGGTGCTCAGGGTGGAATCTCTCCCATTCCTTCTCAGCTCCTGGGCCTTTCCTTGTATTTCCTCTCCCTGTGCAGCTGCAGAGGGCAGGGACGGAGCAGTTTTGGTGGCTCCTGGCATTCTGGCAGGACCAGCCCAGCTCCGGGGTTCCGAGGGGCTTGTGGGGCTCCCCCCGCTGGAGGAGGGTGTCCCCCCTTGGTGCAGCCCAGCCCTCAGGCAGCGCTCAGCCAAGCAGAGAATGCCCGCAGCTGGAGCCTCATTTATGGGCACACCTGAGCCCCTGGACATCCCATTCTGGGGTGCATTCTGAGTTCTTGGATATCTGGGACCCCATTTTTTGGGATGTATTGGGTTTGTATGGACTGGTTGTGGTAGTGGGGCAGGCTCTGAGAGAAGCTGCTGGAAGCGTCCTCAGTGTCCAGCAGAGCCAATCCCTGGTGGTTCTAAAGACGGAGGTGCTGGATGCAGAGATCCCCCCACAGCCCCTGGAGCAGCCCCCTGGTGCAGGGGGTGCCTGAGAGGAGGCTGTGACCCCGTGGGAACCCCGTGGCCAGAGGGGCTCCCGCTGGAGCTTCCTGTCCTGGCAGGACTGACCGTGTGGCACAGTGACCCCGAGGCTGCAGCAGGGTGAGGGGGCTGCTGCCCATGGGATGGACTCACATCAGAGCTGGGCACTGATGGGGTTTGGGTTTCTCTGGGAGTTTTTGTGCCATTTGTCACCCGGAAAGACGCCGGGAGCAGCAGGGGGTGACAGCCACGGGTGACTGAGATGACAAAGGGCTGGCTGCTGGCTCTGGCACAGCCCTGAAATGGGTTGGGGGAGCGCAGGGGTGCAGGGCTCGGGCAGTCTGGGGCGCTTCTGGATTTTCCCATGAGCCCGCAGCTCATGGGGCATAGAGAGGGGCCCGAGCATGTCCCCTCATAACCTCCCTGGGAATCACCCCAGAGCCCTCAGCCCTCCTTGTGACCGTCCCCGCGGCCTCTTGTCCGTCCCAGTGGCTCCCGTGGCTCTCCCAGTCCATTCCCAGTCTCTCCCAGTGGCCCCCGCGTGTCCATCTCAGCCGTGCGTGGTGCTGCCGCCCCTCAGCCAATCGGAGTGCGGCTCTCTGATGACTCATCAGTTGCCAGGCAGATCCGCAGCCCCCAGCGCCCCGCTCTGGACTCGCCCTCCCAGCGCTGCGCGCGCCGTTCCCAGTTGCTCCCAGTGCCGCCCCAGCTCCTCCCAGTGTCCACAAACTCCCTCCCAGTCCCTTTCATCTGATTCCCAGTACAATGCCAGTCCATTCCCAGAACTTCTCATTTCACTCCGAGACCTTCACCCTCGCTCGCAGTGCTCCGCAGTTCTCGCAGTGCACTCCCGGTCCTTCTCAAGGCCACCCCACCCCTCCCCGCTCTCTCCCAGTGCCCCCCAGCTGATCCCAGTGTGTCCCCGCTCTCTCCCAGTGCCCCCCAGCGTGTCCATGTCGCTGGTGCCCCCCTCGAGCTCCCAGCCCGCCCCCGGCCGCCTGCTCTGCTCCGTGATGGATTTCTACCCTGCCCACATCCAGCTGAGGTGGTTCCAGGGCCAGCAGGAGCTCTCGGTGGTGGCCACCGATGTGGTCCGCAATGGGGACTGGACCCACCAGCTCCTGGCTTTGCTGCTGGAAACCCCCCCCCCCCCGCCGAGTGTGGCGGGTCACCTGCAGCCTGCCAGGTGGAGCACGTTCAGACCTGGAGCCATCCCCTGAGCGACACTGGGCACGGCCCGGCCCCCACAGGCACCGCCAGGGGCAGTGGGGGACGCACTGCGGGGGGTTGAGGAGGGGGGGAGTTCGATTTTTGACTGGAATGAACTGGGAGGGAGGTTGGAGAGAGCCTGGGTTGAAACTGGGAGAGGCACTCAGGGCCAGTGTGGAAGGGCTGAGAAGGTTTGAAGGATGTCTGGGAGGGTGGGATGGGGTTCTAGGTTCCTGGTGCGAGACTGGGTGGGACGTTAGGGGAAGCTCGGTGTAAACTGAGAGGGATTTGAGTGAGCCTGGAAGAGCTGGAGGAGACTGGAGGAGGAAAGCAGAGGTTGGGATGAGGTTGGTTGCGCCTAGGGAAGAAGCAGGGCAGGTTCGTTCGGTGAGTCATGGGGGGGCACTTGTATGAGCACTCTATTCATGTCTTTTTCAACACGATGGAAAAAGGGAGGAAGCCATAAAAAGACGTTGTAGGACACTAAAAATGCGAGGACAGGATGGAGGTCAGCCCTAAACTGTAGCCCAAGAGGAACTGCGATTTATGCATTGGGGGTATGAATAGACAAAGGATAGGAAGAGTAGGATAAGGGAGGTGACCAGCAGGACAAGCGGTTCTCAAGTAGGTGGTCCCTTTGTGTCCCCATCACTTCATGCCCTGGAGCAAATTCCCCAGGGCTGTGGATGGTGAGGGAATCCGCAGTCGTAGGGTTCCCAAGATCCCTGTCCATCCTTGGGGAGCTCCTTAGGCTGGTTCCCCCCACGCAGCCAGCTAGGTGATGCTTTTTCAGCTGTGGGCAGAGGGGGGTGGAAAGGGGATTCTGGGTTTGGTCACTGGAGGAGAGGGGAGGGGGAGAGGAGAAGGAGCAGCAGGAAGAGGAACAGAAGAGAAGCACAAAGTTTCCATCCTGCTGGTGACTAAGGAGGGGGAGCTCACCCCAAAGTATCAGGGAGTCCTCCAGAGGTTCTTCTAGGGGAACTTTTTGGAGTTTACAGATTCCAGAATCAAGACCCAAATATCTTTGTGGTGTCCCTGGGAGCCTTGTGGTCTTGTGGGGGGGAAGGTTTGAGTCTTGCAGTACCTGAAAGCTGAATCACCAGATTCCACTTTGGGCGGGAATATCTGGGATCCACAATGTTATGATCACCAAGTTACTGGCAGGAGAAGCACATCAGTCTTGGGCCTCCAGGAGAGTGGTGGAGGGAACTGCATGACTCCTGGAGTAGTGAGAGTGGAGAAGGGCAGTCCCATAGCTCCTTGGACCCACAGCATCCTGAAGGGTGGGGCAGAAGATTCTGGAGTTGGGGACCCCTGGGATCCATGTTTCAGACCCAGGATATCCCTCTGGCTGTCCTGAGCAGCCAAGACCCCTGCCAGGGTCTCAGAGACCCTGGCACAGAGCCCAGGATGCCGGTTGGTTCTTGATTATGACCCGTGAGAGCAAAGGTTACCAACCTTGTATGAGATCAGCAGGCCACAACAGTTTAAGTTAGAATATTAGTGAAGTTATCATGGGATGGAAAAGTAGATTTTAGGGTTTTCGTTATGGGGTTCAGGAGGCAAGATGGAGAACTGCGGCATGTCCAGCCTTTCTCCTTTTTCTTTCTTGCCTCCATCTCTGCTTGTGATGTCGCACTTACAGATTGCGTTTAGAGTAGAAAGCTCACTGTCTAATTATAGGTGATAGGTACTAGAAGTAATTGTAAACATTGTATCCATATTTTTAGTATAAAGACATAACACTGCCGTAGGGGGCAGGCAGGTGCCTCGGACTTGTCCTTGCTGAAGCTGACCTCGGCAGGGCCAGGAAGAAAATTTTTTATAGATAAGATAAAAATAAACAACCTTGAGACCGAGAATGAAGAGCCCTGACTCCTTCTTCAAGCGCCGGGCTGGGAAAAGGACTTTCAACTTTTCTCGGGGTCACTCTCTGACCAGCTAAAGATCTCCGACATCCATGGAACCCTCTAATAGGGAGTCAGGGGAGAAGGCGATCACGTGCGACCCTCAAATACCCTGGGTCATCTGTAAGCAAGACCCCAGAATAGAGAGTCACAGGAACCCCATCAGCCAAGGGAAGGGAAACCCCAAAACCCACACGTGGAGAAACTAGAGAGCGTGAATTTCCTGTGAGGATTTTTTTGGGGGCTGAACCTTTGTGTTTTGAGGTTTTTATGGACACAAAGGACATTTGGGTGGTCACTTCCTGAGAGGAACTTGGGCAGGAGGAGCCCCAGCCTAAGGTGTTCACCTATTGTTCCTCCCCCCAGACCAAGATTTGTCATTCCCAAGCCTTGGGCCAATGGYCGAGAAGGAAGAGCCCCAGAGATGCCGCACGAGGAGGGGCTGGAAACCCAGCCCAGGGAGCTGCAAGAAGGAAGGACCCCCTATGTGCCAAAAAGGTGGTGCAAGGTCCAGCCAGAGCTCAGAGATGGTGGAGAAGCCCCACAAGTGCTTGGAATGTGGGAAGGGCTTCAGCCGGAACTCACACCTGGTCCGGCACCAGATGATCCACACTGGGGAACAGGTGGAACAACCCTACAAGTGTGGGGAATGTGGGAAGACCTTCAGAGACAGCTCCAACCTGATCCGGCACCTGAGGATCCACACTGGGGAACGGCCCTATGAGTGTTATTTGTGTAAGAAGAGCTTCAGACAGAGCTGCAGCCTGATGGAACACCAGAGGATCCACACTGGGGAAAAGCCCTTTGAGTGCGGGGAATGTGGGAAGAGCTTTGGGTGGCACTCCGACCTGATCCGGCACCAGAGGACCCACACTGGCGAGAGGCCCTACGAGTGTTCCGAGTGTGGGAAGAGGTTTCGGAGCAAGTCCCATGTCCTCCTGCATCAGCGGACTCACACAGACGAGAGGCCCTTCCTCTGCCCCGACTGTGGGAAGGGCTTCAACCGCAACTCCCATCTCACCCTGCACCGGCGCATCCACACCGGGGAGAGGCCCTACGAGTGTGGGGAGTGTGGGAAGAGCTTCTCCAGCAGCTCYGGCTTGACCCAACACCAACGGACGCACCAGTAAGGGAAGCCCTGTGAGTGTTCCGAGTGCAGGAAGAGCTTCGTGAACTGCTTCAACTCCATCCCCTGTGGAGACTCAGGGGCCTGCCAGTGGGGCTGTAATGCCTCAATTCTGGAGGGGCAGAAACAAGCAAGGAGAAACACCCCTCTGAGGTTATGGTTAGAGGAGCCTCCCTCCCACAGGCCTCTGTAGACACATGTAATGTGTTAAATTTCTTTGGTTTATCCAGTTGACATTACCCCTGTTCAGCCCCTTTTTACTATATTTGTATCCCCCTAGAACATTCTTCCCTCACCTGATCCCCACTGGCCCCAGGTTGCTGCAGTGTTCTGTTCCTGTTATCCCATTGGTTCCTCTAGTTTGCTGCCCTTCCTCTGCACCACTTTTCCCTGTTCCATTGGTTCTTGGCTTCAAATCCACCCCTTTTTCCATATTTAACCCTGTGTCCCCCACCCTGCTGGGTCTTTGTCCCTAGTCCCTCTTCCTGGCAATAAAGGGCTTTCGGATCTCCAAAGAAAGATCTGTCGTCCCCCGCCCCCCCCCCACACACACCTTGCCAGCTCCTTTAGCAAGCGTGCTCCAGGCCTTGAAAGCACAGGTTGCTCTCTGGGACTTGTTGAAGCGCAACACTTCAGTCTCCCATTGGAGGATCCACAGTGGATGATCCCCAGTGACCCCCGTTGGGAAGAGCTCTGGTGACCCCTGTTCTGCATGATCTCCGTTGGGTATGGGGAAGGTGTTGGAGAGATTTCTTGCCRTTCTCCTTGTCCTGCTGTGATTTGGTTGGTAGTAAATTCACTCGCTGTACCCAGGCTGGGTCTGTTTTGCCTGTGCTGGTGCTCAGGATGGGATCTCTCCTGGTCTTTCTCTGCACTCCTGGCCCTTTCCTTGTATTTCCCTGTGCTGTTGCTGAGGGCAAGGACGGAGCAGTTTTGGTGGCTCCTGGCATTCTGGCAGGACCAGCCCAGCTCCGGGGTTCCGAGGGACTTTTTGGGGGTTGCCCCATTTGCAGGACATCCCCGCTGGAGGAGGGTGTCCCCCCTTGGTGCAGCCCCAGCCCTCAGGCAGCGCTCAGCCAAGCAGAGAATGCCCTCACCTYGGGCCTCATTTATGGGGACATCTGAGCCCCTGGACAACTGAATACCCATCTTGGAGTTCACCTGAGTTCCTGAATATCTGGAACTCCATTTTTAGAGCTGTTTTGGGTTTGCACAGCCTGTTTTTTTATAGTGGGGGTGCTCCAGGGGTGGGTTCTGAGAGAAGCTACTGGAAGCTTCCTCCATGTCCAGCAGAGCAATTCCCTGGTGGTTCCAAAGATGGAGGTGCTGGATGCAGAGATCCCCCCACAACCCAGCCTTCATCAAGACTGAGCAGGAGATTGCAGCAGCCTTAAGGACATGAAAGAGCAAGAGCCTACTCAGAAATAAACAAGTCCAGGATGGAAGGCAGCATATGYAGATGGAACTAAAAGCCACAGCAGAGCGCATGAGGAAAGAAAACTAAGCAATTAGCTGACAGCTTGAGACGCATGCACAAACTTAACCAATCATGTATTAGCTTATGGCACATGAACAGTAGAACATGATATAAATGTAACCTATTTGAGCAATAAATCAGCTTCACTTGATCGCATTGATCATGTTGTGATGTCCCATTTTTGACCGTCCACAGAGATCCACGGGGATGCAGAGATCTTCACACTCCCAGTGCTTCTCTCTTCATTCCCTGCCCCTCCCAGTGCCCTCCATCTGTCCCCTGTCCAGGTCATCCAAGTCCCAATCTATTCTGCCTAGTTCAGTCCCAGTCCTTTCCCGTTCCCTCCCAGTCCATTTCCAGTCCCTTTCCAGTTCATTCTCATTCCTTCTCAGTTCACTTAGATCTGCCCCTGCCCTCTCAGTGCTCCCCAACCTGCTCCATTCACTCTTAGTGCCACCCCATTCCATTCCCAGTCCCTCTTAGTGCCACAACAGCCCTACACCCTCTTTCTCCCCATACCCCCTGTGTCTCCCTGCTCTCTTCCAGTGCCCCCCAGCGTGTCCACCTCACTGGTACCCTGGAGCTCCCAGGCCAGCCCCAGCTGCCTACTCTGCTCTGTGATGGATTTTCACCTTGCACAGGTGCAGCTGAGGTGGTTCCACGGCCAGCAGGAGCTCTTGGGGCACGTGCTGGCCCCTAATGTGTTCCCCAATGGTGACTGGACCCACCAGCTCCTGGTGCTGCTGGAAACCTCCCCTGGCGTGGGGTCACCTCCACCTGCCACTGTGGACACCCTGGGGGGGCATTCCCTAGTTTTTAGGAGACACAAGAAGCTTCACTCAAAAAGCTGTTAGACCTCATTGGCTCCTTCCCCTGTTCCTATTTCTGTTCCTATGTCCCTGAGCCACTCCTTGTTGGCGGGCCAAGGAAACCAGACCCGTCCCACGGAGTGGTGGCCCGGGCCCGGGTGGTGGGGTCAAAGGTGGGGGGACGGGCCAAGCGGCCAGACCCGGCCCATGGCGGGGGGGGGAGGGTCTTATTGATTCTTCACGTAAAAACCACGGCCCCACCTGCCTGCGAGTGAGTGTCTCGGCAACAGGAGTGAGCAAACGCTTCTTCCCCCTCCCCCCAGAACCAGCGGCCCGTGTCGGCGGCTGGGAAGAAGAAACTTTTTCGGGAATGTGAATCCCCATGATGGACTTAAGGTCCCCACTTGCCCAGGACAAACAAGTGCCGCCCGCTCCCTGCTGCGCCGTTCTCCCCCGCGATACAAAAGAGTGTTACCCAGCCCTCTGATCAGCGGCACCAACCCCATTCCCTCGGGGCTCGGGACCGGAGGCAGCACCTCCAGAAACGACTTCCCCCACCCTGCTGGGAAGGCATCCCAAACCCCAGCGAGAACCCCCCCGAGCAAACCAGAGTTGGCCCGCGAAAAATGCCGCGCCCCAGAAAAACACCGAGTTTCAAAGCGTTCATGCAAGAGGCGCCTGCAAACAGCTGCCGAGCCGCGCCTCCCCTGGGGCACAGGCTGACACCCCGTGCTGCTGTCCCAGCTCCCCCCGCAGGGGCAGCCTCGGGACAGCCCGAACAACTCGGGGGGGACGCCGGGCGGGGCCGCGGGCGGCGCTCGGGGCGATTCTGTGAGCTGGTCGCCGTTCTCAGCGTCATCCTTATCGGGAGCCGGGCCGGCGGGAGGCGGTGGGGGTGGCTGAGGATCGTCCCCAGCTTCACAGCAGGCATCCTGAACGGGAGCCGGGCCGGCGGGAGGCGGTGGGGCGGGCTGGGGATCGTCCCCAGCTTCAACATCCTCCGCCGCGGGCTGCGCTGGAGGCGGGGCCGCCACCGCCGGAGCCGTCGCGGGCTGAGCTGGAGGGGCGGCCGCGGGCGGGGCCAGCGGAGGCGGCAGCTGGAGGACTGGGTGTCTCTCTCAGCCCTGGGAGGGGGGGAGGAAGCGGCGGAATCGGCGGCTCCTTTTGTGCATCCTCCGGAGAAGCAGAAAACCCTGCCCTGTCGGCGCCTCGGGCAGAGACGGCCCCGCCCGCTCCGCGGAGGGGAGGGAGCCAGCGGGGACCCGCTCGGGGCGGCGCGGTCCCCGCCCGGCAGGGGCAGCGCGGCTGAACGCCCTCCCGCGCAGGGCGGGGCGCTTCTTCCCAACGATTGTGTTCTCCAGAATGGAGGAAAGAGCAGCATCCGCATGAAAGTGCCGATTCACCCCCGCCCTCCGGTCCTACCAGTCCCAAAAGTACCGGTCCAAAGGCCACCAGGCTACAAAATTCAGGCAGGAGCTCGTGCCCTCGGAAAGCCATGGCGTCTGGCCCAGCCAAAAAACTCGTAAAATTCCTCCGAGGGCACGAGAACTCCATGGTCACAAACTAGGTTCTCCATATCTTAAAAGTGACTCTCTCTCTCCCCGCAAATCGAGTGCTGATGTCTACAGACATTTCTTCCCAAAGTCAAAGCCCACCCAATCGGGCAGTGCCTGCCAGAAGAGCTTCCCCAGCCGCCGCCTGTAAGGCTAGGGGGCCAAACTCGGCCGGAAAAGACCGGGTCTCCACCTAGGGGGACGCAGGAAAGGGTTAAACCTCTCTGGGGAAAGCAGGCGGCAGCGTCCAGTTTCAGCGGCTGGGGTCTGCTGGGTCCTAAAGGCTGTCCGCGGCTTCTCCCGTCTGTCCCGCGAAGCATCCGGACACGCTTCTGGGAAGATTCGGCAGATTCTTCTGTGCTCAGTCTGGCCGCCAACTCGGCCCAAAATCAGGGTCTTGGTTCTGCAGTCCGGGCTACAGCACACGTCTGCGGTCACCACTTATCGAATCAAAGGCYCCCCCAACGAAGGAGAGGAATGATGCATCTGTCTCCATGGATATCAGAAGGCTAATTAATTACTTCATTATACTATATTATTCTATACAATATACATTATATCTAAACTGAATCTGCCAACTGCACTCATCCCGTGACTCTCTCGTGACTGTCAGCCAACAGTCCCAACTCACACACACACTTGGCCCTGATAGGTCAKGGAAACAAAACACCATCACTTTGGATAAACAATCTCCATATTACATTCGACTTTTTCACAACACAGGCACAGCAAATAATAATTGTGTTTTCTTTCTCTGATGTTCAGAGAATGTGAAACCCAGAAATATTCTTGGGAAGAATTGTGCCTTGCTTTTCTCTGTGAAGAGAAATGTGGCCACAGTTGGTCTTACCCTCCCTTATACCATTAATATGCACAGACCAGCTACACCTTTCAACCATAGACACAGCCTCCTGTCAGGCATCTCCATGTTCCAGCATGGCTGCTCCAGCGGCTGCGGGTGAATCATTGCATCTCCATGACTCTCTGCATGCGGCATCTCCATCGTTGCAGGCGCCAGGGATTAACTCTGTGGGACATGAAGGAAGCTTCCAGCAGCTTCTCTCAAAACCCAGCCCTGAACCCTCCCTGCTAACAAAACCTGCGTACCCAAAACAGCTCCAAAAATGGGGTCTGAGATATCCAGGAGCTCAGGTTAACCCAAAATGGGGATGGAGATTTTGAGGGGCTCAGGTGTGCTCAAAAATGAGGCCACATCTGAGGGTGTTCTCAGCCTGGCTGAGCTCTGCCTGAGGGCTGGGGCTGCAGCAAGGGGAGACACCCTCCTCCAGTGGGGATGTCCCACAAACAGGGAACATCCACAAACCCCTTTGAATATCCAGGGCTCGGCTGACCCTGCCTGGAAGCTGGAAGCCACCAAAACTGCTTTGTGCCTGCAGCTGCACAGGGAGAGGAAACACAAAGGAGAGGCCCAGGAGCTCAGAAAAGGAACGGGAGCAGTCCCATCCTAAGCACCAGCACAGGCAAAACAGACCCAGCCTGGGCACTGGGAGTGAATTTATTACCAACCAAATCACAGCAGCAAGGAGAAAGGAAAGAAATCTCTCCAACACCTTCCCTGCACTCAATAGGGATCACACGGATCAGGGATCATCAGGGCTCTGCCCAAAGGGGGTCATTGGGGATCATCCAGTGTGGATCCTCCCGTGGGGGATGGAGCTGGAGCAGCACACAAAGCTCTTCCCCCACTCGGGGCACTCCCAGGGCTTCCCTTAGTGGTGCCTCCGTTGCTGTTGGGTCAAGTGAGAGCTCTGTGAGAAGCCCTTCCTGCACTCGGGGCACTTGTAGGGCCTCTCCCTGGTGTGGATGCACTGGCATGACGAGCTTGGGAGCTCGGGCTGAAGCCCTTCCACACTCCCCGCACTCACAGCGCCATTGCCTGGTGTGGATCTTGTTGACCTTGATGAGGTGGGAGCTCTTACTGGAAGCTCTGCTGAATTCCAAGAACTTGTAGGGCCATTCCCTGAGGTGGATCCTACGAGGGGTTAACAAGGTCAGACTTCCATATGAAGTTCTTCCCACATCCCAAGCCCCAGCAGGGATGTTCCTTGGTTTGGATCTCCTGATCCTGGTCAGGTGGGAGCTCTGGCTGGAGCTCATTCCACATTCCAAGCACTTGTAGGGTGTCTCAGCTTGAGAGATGATTTAAAGAGGACACTCTGGAATGAGTGTTGTCCCCTCTACAGGGTTCCAATTATCCCTTTCCACAACAGGAAATGATGTTTATAGATGAAATTAAAAAAAAAAAAAAACTCCAACAGTTTATTAACAAACAGAATGCCCACAAGGCAAGAATAATTCAAATAAGAGTAAATAACTGCTAGATATTAAATTGTCAGACCTTACCCCCCACACACACCCTAGGAAAAAGACCCAAAATGCCAGAGAAATCCCCGCTCACGACACGGGGTACAGGTGGCACCGGCTTCTCCCCCAGGGAAAAGCCAACCAGGGGCTGTCCCAAGGAGATGAAAGCCCGGGGCTCGCCCGGCGTTGAACTCCTCCCCAGCCGGGCTCCGCGGGCACGGTCCCGGCGGGTGGAGCAGCGGCGCTGGAGCCTCGGGCTGTTTTCTCTCCCGGCTCGGCCCGGCTCGCAGCGGCTTTGGGCTGCAGCGGCGCCGCTCCGCTCCTGCCCGCGCGGAGCCCCGGGCTCCAACACAGCCGCTGCTCCGTTCGCCCCCAGGCACTCCGAGGCTCGCGCTGCAGCGTCTCCCGACCAAGGAAAGGGAAAATCCTTTGTTTGCCTGGCCCAAAAAAGCTTTTCAGCCACACAGAAAACCACGGGGCGCAGAGAGAGCCGCGGAAAACCCGAGCAGCGAGGCTTCAAAACGCCCGCGCAGCGAACAAGGAGCCGCTCCCGCCCCGGCCCCACACACGGCCCGTCCCGGCTCCCGGGGGTTAAAGACACAATAACCATTCTTTGGGCACAAGGCAGAGGAGCATGGAATGTGCCATCACAATAACTCACTCCGAGACAACTGCATATACAATAATCACAGGTCTCTATCTATAAAAGCACGTACTGAACTTTGGATACAGCAATGTGCACCAGGACAGGAGTGGAGAGGCTGAACGGACACCAGYGCAGATGGGGAATGTACGGACAGAGCAAACCCTCCAAGGGCTTTAACCTGATTCCCAGCTTTTCCGTGTTTCAAGGGCTTTGACTGCTGGATTTGAAAGAACTGGGATCTCACCGTGAAAAGCAGAGCAGTCTGGAACCAGACACTGCTGTTGGAGTCCAAGTCTGGACTTGTCACATCTCAGGTTTGAAAATACATTGAATAAAAATCTCCATTACCCACAACCTTTCCCAGCCCATCCCTCCAGATATATAACAAAAAGTGATACATCTCATTTTAAAGGGAGAAAATATTGTACAATGAATGCAAAAAATGTTCCCTCATAAAAACTCACGTTGAGAAAATACAGAATCCACAAGTGTGTCTAGAAAAACGTGCTGTCATTTCTCAGGTATTCTCAGGCTCAGAGTCAGCTCAGAGCCGGGCTCTGTCTCCCAGGTGCCCGAGTCCCTGGGCCGGCTCTGAGCAGCCTCTCCCGGCTTTCCAGCCCGGCTCTCCCCGGCTGTGCCCCGGGCAGGCACTCGGTGTTTCCCTGGTGCCCCTGCCCCGCTCAGCTCCCCGTGCCCTGCCAAGGCGCCCAGGCTGCGCTCGGTGCCCCCGGGTGTCCCTGAGCGGGGCAGGGCCGAGCCCCGGTGCCCCGGCAGGGCCCTGAGGGACCCCCCTCGGCCCCGGCCTCCCGCGGTACGCGGAGCCACTGCCCGCACGGCCCCGGCGCGTCCGGACGGCCAATTCCTGCTGCCCCGACAGCCCGGGCTGCAGCCCCGGGGCTCTGCAGGGCGGGGCTGCGGTTGTCGCCGGCACCGTGGCCAAAGCCTGCCAGGGCTCTGGGCGCCGCAGGGGCTGCAAGGCCACAAGGCCGGGGCTGCTCCGTGCCCCTTCCAGTCTGTCCCTCTGCTGCCGGGTGCCGGGTGTGGCCTTTTGTGACACCCTCGGTGATGTGGGACATTGTGGGGCAGTCACGAACGAGAGCTGTAGGAGCGTCGGGGGGTAGGACGGTCGGGATGGACGGAGACSAGAGATCTCTGCAGCCAGGTCGTGGAATTTGCGGTTTATTGCAAAGGGCTGTGAAATACAAAGCTGTGTTTCGTGTCAGGTACAAACAGGTGATGTGTGTATTTGTGAGTGCACTGACAGTGGGAGAGCTGTGAAATTTAATAATAACTGAGGAAAATGAAGCATGGAAAAAGGCCTTTGAAAATTAACCCTAGTTGATTTAGGAGCTTGGAATTAAGCGTTAAAGATGTTGCTTTTTGCTTATAGTTAATCCATAAAGAGATCTGCAACCAACAACCTTTTGAAGTATAATTTTTAGAATATTACTTGTATCCTTGAAACTATAGCTTTGGAATATATATAAAGGAAATATGCTTATCTTCATACCCTTATTGAAGCAAAGAAAACAGCTTGAGAGAGGAAGATGACACCACCTCAAGGGTTTATGGTTTCGACCGCAGGGAAGCTGGACATCACTGTTATTAGATTAATAGTCTCTGCAATTAAAAAGGTGGACCCACATTTGGGAGTTGGACTCTACCAGATGGGATTCGTCTTCCTTCTGTCGGAAACCAGACCACGACCATCTGGGATACTCCTTTAAAAACACATCCTGAGAAAAAACTAAATCAACAATAGTGTATAGATTGTGATGTAATAATTTGGAATAAATATTGCTGATGTATAAAAAATTGGAAATAGAAACTGCTGAAAAAAACTGATGAGTACCCCTATAAATACCCCTCAATTATCGGTGTGCAGTTGGAGGGAAAACTTCCCCCACTGTACCCAGCGCTGTATTGCTCATACTTTACCATATTAAAATAAAAAATTAATTGCTGCTTGAATATTGGCCTAGTCAAGCTTCTTATTTATAACAGGGCCTGGGTGCAGGGCCCTGCTGGGTGGGAGCTGCCAGCCACAGCTCGGAGCAGGCCCGAGAGAAGAGAGGGGTAGAGAGGATGAGAGGGCAAGAGAGTAAGAGGGTAAGAGACTAAAAGTGGTAAGAGAGCGAAGTTCCCGTTACAATACAATAAATCTTCTTCTGTGTTGAATATTCTAATTCTCACTAACTAATCCAGTACAATATACAAATCCTAAATCATTTACATACAGCCTATAYGAATCATTATATTACCACAATGTGTTTCCCTTTAAACCCTAAAAAATACACTTTGGACCCTTCTGCCAAGCTGGTAGGGTCTGCTCTGACCCTTGGACCTGCCTGCAAGCAGAGGGAATTGTTTCATCYAAAGGGGATCACCTTCACCCAGCCACACCATTGTTTTCCTGTTGTTCAATAACTAAGGGATCTCAAAGCTTGCTTTGATTTCAATCTCGCTTATAGTTTTTATATTCTCAAAATCTTTTGCCAGACAATCATATTCATAAGGTTTTCCTGTTTCATCTTCCCCAACAAGAGTGTTTGAGATTGCTTAAAAATCAGTGGCAAGGCCATGAGCAAAAGTCAGATTTAATGTTTAGCAACAAAGCACAATAAATTCATTGGCAAGATTCACTCTACTGCCTACAGGACAGCTAAGGCACAACAAGGGAAAACAAGCAACAACAAAACCAAACAAAATCCAGTCAATCAAAACAGAAATGCACTGAGAACTCTCTAAGAGAGTGTGAGTGGATACGTGTTGTGTTTAGGCGCATGGGACAAAAGACAGCTTGGGCAGGGATTAAAAGGAACAAGGCCTAAACGTTAACAACACTGAGCAGCACTTCAAATTCTACTTTAATTTATAACTTAATTCATACCTTAGGGCTAGCAATTCAACAGAGCAATAACACTCAGCATTTAACCTAACTTACAGCTATAACTTCTACATTCTAACAGAAACTTAACAGAAAAACAACACTCAACTTATAACTTACGTTTAACAACTTAGCAAAAGAACAATACTTAGCAGCATTTAAGTAAGTTCATAACTATAACTGAACCTTGCTTACAGGCCTAACTTAGATATCCAAGGTACTTACACATTTAAGAAAGCATTATTTCTCCCAGATTTCCTATGGCATATGTGCAGGGGCACACACACAAACAGAAACAGTCAGTGCAAGCAAGGTACCTGTGAAAAATTCCCCTCGGAGGTCACTGAAATCCTCCCTTCAGATGCTCTTGCATCTCCCACTGGGTGAAGGCTGGGGCCTTGAGGCGTGAGGGTGTCAGCCCAGGACACATCATGTTTCAGTGATCCTGCAGGCAGAGCAAACCTGAGGGTTTGCTGGCTCTGAGAGGCCCCCTCAGAGGGAGACTGAGGGTCACAGCCCACAGTGGCCCAGGAGAGCTCAAAGGGTCTCCTTTTGGACCTCTATTGATAGGACCACAAAAGAGTGGGCTTCAGTCACAAGGGTGTTTCATCCCAGCCACAGTTTGGCTTGGCTCTTCCTCTAAAAGTGTGAGAAAGGAATGTTGTGCCATTCAGGCAAGAGGAATATTTTCCAAGGCTGGCCATAAGGAAAACGGGAGCCTTTTAGCAGTTCCTGGGAGCAGACAGTATTTCTGATAAGCTTGGAAAGAGCAAAACCCAGGTGCTGTTTCCAAGGACAAGACCTAACAAGCATTTCTCAGATCACACTGCAGCCTGGAAAGGAGGAGGGGGCAATGCACCACCACACTGGGATCTCAGGGGTGCCCATGGCCTGGGTGATGCTGGCCTGATGTCAGCCACCCACCAAAGCCACTCTGTCCCTGCCCCCCGCAGCTGCACAGGGCTGAGAAAATTTAACCAAGAGTTCCTGGGTTGGGATAAGACAGGGAGAGATCCCTCATCAACCATCAAAATGGGCATCACAGACCCAGCCTGGGCACAGCAACAGGGAGGGGGAATTTATTACCAACCAAATCATAGCAGTACAAGGAGAGGGGAAGAAATTTCTCCAACAGCCTTCCCTCCACACACGGGGATCACCCAAAATGGGGTCACCAGGGCTCTCCCAAAATGGGGGTCACCTGTGATCATCCATGTGGATCCTCCCATGGGAATGGAGCTGGATCCAGTGCACGAAGCTCTTCCCACACTCAGGGCCTGTCCTTGGGTGGATGATGTGCTGGTGCCTGATGGAGGTGGGAACTTGCGGTTAAAGCCCTTCACATTCCAAGCACTCTGTAGGGCTGTCCTGGTGTGGGTTGTTTGGTGGGTATGAGGTTGGAGCTCTGTCTTAAGCTCTTCCCAATTCCCCACATTCATAAGGGTCGCTCCCAGTGTGGATCCTCTGGTGCTTAATGAGGCTGGAGCTGTGGCTGAAGCTCTTCCCACATTCCAAGCACTCATAGGCCATTCATGTTCGCCTGTGGGGGATTCTTCTGGTGGCTGATAAGGTGGGAGCTCCGCGTGAAGCTCTTCCACATTCCTTACATTTGTAGGGCCGTTCCCAGTGTGGATCTTGAGGTGTTTGTTGAGGTTTGGGTTCCGGTTGAAGCTCTTCCCACATTCCTCACACTACAGGGCCGTTTCCCAGTGTGGATGTTCTGGTGCTGGATCAGGTCGGAGCTCGTGCTGAAGCTCTTCCCACACTCCCACACTTGTAGGGCCTCTCCCCAGTGTTGGATGCGCCGATGCTGGACCAGGTGGGAGTTGCGGCTGAAGCCTTCCCGCAGTCGGGGCAGTGGAAAGGCTCTCCCCTGTGTGTGTTGGCTGATGTTGGAGGAGTTTCGTGGTGGTCCGAAACCTCTTCCACACTCAGGACAACTCATAGGGCTTTCTCCCGTGTGGATGCGCCAGTGGATGTTTAGGCTGGAGCTCCGCCTAAAGCTCTTCCACATCCAAGCACTGTTAGGGCCGTTCCCCAAGTGTGGCAGCGCTGGTGCCTGATGAGGTGGGAGTTGCGATTAAAACGCTTCCCACATTCAAGCACTCGTAGGCCTTTCCCAGTGTGGGTTGTTTGTGCCGGATGAGTCTGGAGCTCAGCTGAAGCTTTTCCACATTCCAAGCACTCATAGGGCCTTTCCCCATGTGGATCTTGTGGTGCTTTTGAGGTCACAGCTCACCTGAAGCTCTTCCCACATTCCATGCACTCATAGGGCTTTTCCCACTGTGGATCGCCTGGTGCCGAGTCAGGTGGGAGCTCTGTCTGAAGGTCTTCCCACATCCAAGCAGGTGTAGGGTCGTTCCTCAGTGTGGATCACCTGGGTGCCGGATCAGGTTGGAGCTCTGGCTGAAACCTTCCCACATTCCACAGCACTTGTAGGGCTCTCCCTGCCATGAAGGCTTCTCCACCAGCTCTCAGCTCTGGCTGGATCTCCGGCCGCCTTCCTGGCTCAGGGGGCTTTTTCACTCCTCACAGCTCCCTGGCTGGGTTTGCAGCCCTCCTCGTCGGAATCTCAGGGCCTTTTCCTCCCCTCCATCCAGCACAGCTTGAGAATAAAAATCCTGGTTTGAGAAAGAAAAACAAGGCTGAGTGCCTTGGGATGGGGTTCTACTGCCCAAGAACATCTCAGGAAGTCACTGGGCCAGCTGTCGCCTAAAACTCTTCAAACTACCAAGATTCAGCCCAAAAACCCCTCCCAGGAGCTCCCCTCTGTGATCTCACACTTTGATGTTTCACGGGTCCCCTTTTCCTGTGCTGATGGGGGTCCCGTGGCTCCTGCTGTCCCCCCTCACCAAGGATCTCGCTTAGGGATGATCCGGCGAAACTCCCACAGCCCCCGCCCGCGCTCTGCCGGCAGCAACCTCCCGCGCCCCTCCCCATCCGCCAGGAAAAAACCCCTAGCCGTCCTGGACCCCCATTATCCACCAAGGGGCATTTGCGGTTTAGCCTGGGGCTCCTCCAAGGTCCAAATAGCCACAACGCCCAGAAAACCCGCCAGGAATCCCCGCTATATCTGTGGCGAGCTTCCCCTCCCTGCTCACCTGCGGCGTCCGGGGGGAGTGGGGGAGATGCTCCACGGACCGAAGCTGCTGCGGACGCAGCGGGCGCTGGGACCGAGAATTCCCTCCTCTTCCTCTTCCTCTTCCTCTTCCGTTTTCTGCTCCTCCTCTTCCTCTCTCCCTCTTCTTCCTCCAGCTGCTCCCCCGTCTCTTTCTCCACTGCTCCGCTCGCTCCTCCTCGTTCCCAACGCCGCCTCTGCGGGGCTGGGGGGACACACGAGCCCCCCAAAATCAGCGGAGCGGGGACGGAGCGGGGRGTCCCGGCCGGGCCCGAGCCCACGGGGAGGGGCTGCGGCCGCCGCCGGCTCAGGAGCTCTGTGGGCAGAGAAAAGGGGGTGACACCGGGCTGGGGGCCCGGGGGGAGCGCACACGCTCCAGGGGATGGGGGACACGACCCCCGGGACTCCCCCGTCACCTTCTTGGGCAGGTGGAAGCCGAGCCCCAGCGCCAGGAAAAGGAAGCCCAACATGGAGACCCCGATCCCCCTCAGCATCTTGGGGGAGCTTTCGGTGACTGCTTGTGGGCAAGATCCCGAAAGGGCGGCGGTGCCCCGAAGGGTCCGGGACGGAATGTGACAGGCTGGCATGGACTGGGGCACACTGGGACACCAGGATACACCAGGGCCAGGACACCAGGATATACCAGCGGGACCAGATTTGGGGTGCCAGAGATCATACTGGGATATACTGGGACCACATTGAGGGCTACTGCAAACATGCTGAGGGCAACTGGGTGTTCCTGGGATATACTGGACGTGATTGGGATCATACTGGGACTGACTGGAATCGTACTGGGGATGACTGGAACCATAGTAGTGGTGAAAGAGCACAATTGGAATAATGCAGGAGGCAGCTGGGATCCTATTGGGAGCAGCTGGCCCATGCTGGAGTCATACTGGGATCATACTGGGACTGACAGGGTCATACCTGGAGTGACTGGCATAGTACTGGGAGTGTCTGGAACCATAGTAGTGGTGAAAAAGCACAATTGGAAAAATGCAGGAAGCACCTGGGAGCAACTGGCCCATGCTGGAGTCATACTGGGACTGACAGTGTCATACTTGGAATGACTGAAATAATACTGGGAGTATCTGGGTGTGACTGGGATCATACTGGGGTGACTGGACTCACACTGGGATCATGCTAGGAGCAACTGGGACTATGATGTGGGCAAATGACATTCTAGGAGTGACTGGGAGTGATTGGGTTCATACTGGAAGTGACTGGGACCACACTGGACTCCTACTGGGAGGGACTGAGATTGGAAGGAACCATCAGGGCCTGACTGGGAGAAACTGGGACCATGTTAGGGGCAACTGGGATCTTATTGGGAGTGACTGGGAGCATAAAAGCTTGACTGCAGTTTCTATCCCGTGACATTCCTGGGGAGCAGTGGCAGCTCCACACCCCCAGCCTGGGGGGTCGGAGCAGGGGSAACCCCTGGCAGCACCTTCAGGACACAGCTGAGGGCTGGGGGGCTCCTCCCCCGACTTCATTTTCTCTCCCCAATTCAAATTATCCCCTCCCATTCAAATCCCCTCCATTTACATTTTCTCCCCACAATAAAAGTTTCCTCACCCCAATTAAACTTTTCTCCCTAATTAGGCTCTGAACCCCCTCCCCACCCCTGGCTCCTCCTGGCAGGACCCAGCTGGAACCTTCTGGAAACAGGACCGGAAAGAGTTAAAAAATTCATCATTATTTTCTTGGTTTCTGGGGGATTTTCCTGTGGCTTTCCTGCAGAATGCCCTTCCTTTCCGGGTGATGGCTGAGGGATCCCCTCAGGCTCCACCCCCTTTCAGTCCCTTTTCCATCTCTTTTCCTCAGCTGACCCAAACCTGCAGATTTTGGGGGGTGGGAGGGGTCGCTCTGCTGGGGAGTCTCGGAGGTGCCCCCAGGGAGGCCCCGAGGCCCCAGCGCAGTTCCCTCCGGCCCCTTGGAGCATTTGGAATCTCCAACTCTCAGCCAGCACTCCCCCTGGGATTCAATCCCCCCTGCAGGGTTTTCCCCCAGACCGGCTTTATTTCCGGAGGGTTTTGTGGTTTCCCCTCCAGCCAGGCCCTGGTGGCACCGGAGTGGCCACGGGTGAGGGGGTAAATAGAGAATAAACACGGGATTATAGAAAAAAAAAGTTAAACGTATCTGATAGAAAATAAAATAAAATATAAAACAGTGAAAAATAAAAAGTAACGGCAGAGCCTTTTTCTGCTGAGACTTTGGGTTTTTTGTCCATGTTTCAAGCTGGTTCTGAGCCAGAAACCAGTGGCTGGGAGAGACATTGCGACTGAAGGGCCTCGTATTGCCAAAACTGAAGTGTCGAGTATCAAGTAACACCTTGAGATTACGGAAGTCTCAGCATCCACGTTGGATTCCCTTGTTTCAAGATGCCAGCTCAGCTCCTCATGGGGCCGGTCCGTCTCTGTCCAGCGGGGTCCCCCCCACCCGTGCGGTCCCTCCTGGGCTCGGCCCTGGGGTTCGTGCGGGGCAGGAGCGGCACAAGGAGCGGCGGCAGGGGCTCGATCCGTCCGGAGGAAGAAGAGGAAGAAGAGGAAGAAGAGGAAGAAGAGGAAGAAGAGGAAGAAGAGGAAGAAGAGGAAGAAGAGGAAGAAGGGGCTGGGGCCGCCTGCGGTCTCCGATCCCCGTGGAGCAGCGGCGGGCGGGGCCCTTTGGTGCCAATTTCTTGTTACAGCCCCGCTCTGAGGTGGTGACTGAGGCTCCTGTGATTGATGCCTTGGGGCGGATTCCAGTGAAAGGACTCAGAAGGACTGGTTTGTATAAAACCAGAAATGTTTAATAAAAGGCACGAGCCTCGCCGAGCTTTGCAGCCCAGGAAATCCCATYTGGGGGAGTTTTGCTCTCTGTYTATGGCGTGGTTTGAACGCAGCAGAGAGCAGAGCCAGGAAATGTCACCGCCCATTTGTGCAGTCGGTTGTTGTGCAGCGACAGCAGCTCYCACATCCGCCCCCGCTGGCTCCCGCATCCCCCACCTGAGCATCTCTCCCGGCCCCCAGGTCAGAGTTTGGTGGCTTCTCTCTGACAGATCCGCTGCGAAGCCGAGCCTCAGGAAGGATTCTGCTGTCACTGATCGCCCCACAATCGCCAGGTTGCTCCCTGGGATCCACCTGAAACCTGCAGGTGCAGGAGGGAGCCCGGGTCACCCCTGGGCGTCCCTCGGGGGACAGGGGGATGCCCCCCTTGGCCCCCAGCGCTGCCCCGGGGCTCGCCGGTGCCGGTCCAGGCGGGAGCCGTTCAGCCACGCCCGGCCCGGCCGCGGGCACTGAGAGCCCGATCCAGAGGTAGCGCAGGGTTTCTGCAGGGTTTCATTCAGGAGTTCCTGGGGGAGAGGAAGAAGTGGTGACATTGATGGGCCATGCATGGTCACCCCAAAATGGGCTCTGTCATCCATAGCCGGCAAGGTCACCGCTTCTCCGTTCCCTGTCCCAGGAGCTCCCAAATGTAGCCCTGGAGAAATCCGGGCTCTGCCTCTGGATCAGGCTCTGGGAGCCCGTGGCCGGGACGGGCCGGACGTGGCTGAACGGGCCCCGGTGAGCACCGGGGGCAGCGCGGGGGGCCGGGAGTGGTCGACAGACCCCGGGCATGATCCGGGCCCCCTCCTGGAGCCGCAGGTCCCAGATGGACCTCAGGGAGAGACCTGGCGACTGTGGGATGATCAGGAGCAGCAGAATCATCCCTCAGGACTGCAGCTTGGAATTGCAGTGGATCTGCTAGAGAGAAGCCACCAAACTCTGACCTGGGGACCGGGAGAAACTCCCAGGCGGGATGCAGGAGCCAGGTGGGGGATGCGGGAGCCAGGTGGGGGATGCGGGAGCCAGCGGGGGCGGATGCGGAAGCTGCTGTCGCTGCACAACAACCGCCTGCACAAATGGGAGGTGACGTTTCCTGGCTCTGCTCTCTGCTGCGTTCAAACCACGTCATGAAACAGAGAGCAAAACTCCCCCAAATGGGATTTCCTGGGCTGCAAAGCTCGGCGAGGCTCGTGCCTTTTGTAACCATTCCTACACCGGTCCTGCTGAGTCCTTTCACTGGAATCCGCCCCAAGGTTTCAATCACGGTGTGGGGCGGCTTCGGCCCCACAGGGAGGCGGCCCCGATCCGGTCCGGCCCGCGGAGCTCCCGCCGCGCCCCTTTATAAACCCCACTCCCTCCCCACTTTTCCCGCACTGCCGCGATGGGCTCCCCCTGCCTCAAAACAGCCCAGAGGCGCCTGCCCCGGGGGCGTCCCTGCAACAGAGTCCCTCCTATCTCGAAAAAACAGAACAAAGTTAAAAAACCCTACGTAATTGCCACAAATGGCCCCAAAAAGCGAAGCGCCCCCCGGGAAGATGCTTATGCGGGTGTTAACAGACGGGCTGCAGCCAGGGGAGCGGCAGAGCACACACATCGATCGCAGGCGGGCATCTGTCATGCTCGGAGGCTGTTGGTGTTTGTACTTCAGGCAGGTAAATTGAATCCAAATTGTCAGCGGTTTCCACCACCTGCTCTTTCTCCTCTTTTTTTCTTGGCGGATTTTACACCGCTCCCTTTCACTCCACAGAGCTAAAAAGGAAAATCCCTGGCTGCCCCATGGCCTTCCTGATCTGCCTTCCACAGCTCCAGCCCTATGCTTTCTCCTCTCCCCTTTACTTTGCACCAGATTCTCCCTCCTCCTCCCCCTGACAGTTCAGAGGGAAGAGATTTCTCCCACTGGCACCACACCTCTCACTGTGTCCCATTCATCCCAGCTGCCTGCCTGTGGAGCTGGACCCACCGTGGGGCTGGTAATGTTAGAGCGAATTATTGCAGCGATTATTGGGGTTGGCTGGGTGTGGCCGGGTGGCCGGTGCCACCAAAATCACTCTGTCACTTCTGTCCTGAGGCTGGGCAGGGAACAGAACACAAGGAGAGGCTCCAGGGTCAGGGTAAGGACAGGGAGAGGTCACTCATGGGCACAACACATCTGACTTGGGGAAATTAATTGAATTTATTATTGTTGGGGATAAGGTGTTGTTGTTGTTGTTGTTATTGTTGTTGTTTGTGTGTTTGGGTTTTTCCGGTCAGGCAATTTCTTATCCCATCTTCTACTTGAAAGATCAAACAGTGAGGTGGAGAGAGGGGAGACAAATAGGGGCAAACAAACAAAAAGGCCACGCACTCTCCCATGCCACGGGAATGGCTCAGCCAGAGAATGGAGAGTTTGGAAGTCTTGGCTGGGGACTGACTTCTCTGTCTGGGGCGAAATGTTTCTCAGGAATCGCAGAAATACCTCAAGAGGTTTTGCGGTGCACTCCAAGGCTCTGGGGGGTGGGAGCTGATCCCCGGCGCTTTTGGGGACGGCAGAGAGAGCGAGTGGCCACGTGTGGTGCGGAGAGCGGGCCCCCCTTTCCCGGGACRGGGCTTCGCTGTCGCCTCGCTGCCCTCTTGTCACCGTCCCTGCGGCTGCCGGGGGTGGTGCCGAGGTCCCGCGCTGYCCATGGGACCCGCCTGACCTCGCTGCCCCCCGGGGTGGGTCGGTGCGGGGACAAGTCACTGTCCCGAGGGTCCCCAAAGGAGCGGTGTCCCCATCCGATCACGAYTGTAACTTCACCAATGGGGAAATCTGGGCTCGATGGGGGAAAGGGCTGGGATTAGGATTTGTTGGTCTGTGGTGCTGTTGCTGGTCTTGTTTGTCTGTCTTGTTATTTACATATATATATATATATATATATACACATATGTATATTCTAGTAAAGAACTATAGTAGTTTCTTTTCCCATACCTGTACCTGAAAGCCCCATAATTTCAAAGGTATATTTTGGAGGGAGGGGATAATATTTTCCATTCCAGGAGGGTTGCTGCCTTCCTTGGCAGACATTTCTCTTTTAAACCAGGACAATTGCCAAGCAAATCACAGCAGAAGGAAAAGTAAAACAAATCCTACCAAAAACACCTTCTCCTCACCTCTGCCTTCTTCCCAGGCCTTGCTTTCTCCCAGATTCCCTCCCTTCTCCCCGCCAGAGGCGCAGGGGATGGGGGTCACAGCCCGGTCATGTCACAGCCTCCCCTCAGGGACAGGAATCCTCGTCCTGGTCCAGCCTGGGGTCCCTCCCATGGGACACATCCCTCGGGAACGGGCTGCTCCAGCRGGGATCCCCCACGGGCTCACAGGTCCTGCCAGGAGCCACTTCCATGGCTCTGCAGGGGCTTCCCAGGGGCTCGGGGGAAGATCTGAGAGAGGCTGAAAAGAGAGAAAATCTGGAGAGCCTCGGGGTCTCTCTCAGTCATCCTCGGCTCCGGGCTGGGCTCTTGTGGAGCTGCAGGTGGGTCCCTGCTCCATCTCGGCCTCAGCCACAGCTCCCAGCGCCTCCAKCTCCAGGTGACCCCAAGCTCCCGGTGGTCCAGGGCAGCAGCAGTTCCTCGGCCTCCTGCCTGGGCCAGGACATTCTGGGGTGTGCAAATCTCAGCATTTCCTGGGAGAGCAGCACACTGCAAGGGCTGGAGCAATTTATCCCATGTACCCAACCTGCACCTCACCCAGCTGATTCTCCCATCACTCCTGGTCCTTGAGCGCAGCCTGGTGAGAATGGAGGGGAGGAACAGTCCTGGGCAGTCCCACACCTTCTCCCTCGGGGCTGCCCAAGGGCTCAGCCCCACATCGCTTTGATTTCCCCCAAAAAGGGAAAACCACCCCAGACCCCTTCAGCTGAGCAGAGGATGGGACAAAGTTTAGCAGAACACTCCAGATATTGTTTTTCCYGAGTCTGGAAAGAACCAGCCAAACCAAAGTGATGTGAGACCCCCAGCAGCGCCTCTCTGCCGTCCCCGCTGAAGCCCTCGCTGGCTGCTCCAGGCTCAAGGGCAGACCGGGAGCTCTGGGAAGGGGCCCCGGCTCGGGGTGCAGCCCCCAGGGCAGCCCCACGGCCCCCACGGCAGCTCCAAGGCTCCTCCAGCTGGGATGGAATGTGGCAGGGGGAGCAGGGGAAGGGACGGGGCTGCCGGCGCCAGGGGAACGCGAGGGACACCGAGGGCGCTTCGCAAGCATTAATGCAAAAGATAAAATCATAAGAAAGGCAAAAGGAACAGCCACAGCGTCACGATAGCACAGGGCCACACGAGGACATGTCCCAGTGGAGTGCGGTGACACTGGCCTGATGCTGGGCACCCACCAAAKCCGCTCTCTCACTGCCCTCCACAGCCGGAGAGAGGAGACAAAATTTAACCAGGGGTTCAGGAGTTGAGATAAGGACCACAACAGTTCCCTTATCAAACACCATCATGAGCAAAACAGGCTCAAAAGTGGAGATATGAATTGAATTTATTGCTAACAAACTCAGAGCAGGATAGTGAGAAGWAGAAGAAAACCCCTTCAAAACAGCTTCTTCCCCCATGCCTCCCTCCCTCCAGCTCTACCTCCTACTCTGACAGTCCAGGGAGACAGGGAATGGGGCCATGCTCAGTTCATCCCCCGTGGCTTCTCCCTCCATTCAGGGACAGGAGTTGTTCTCCTGCTTCACTCTGAGCTCCCTCCCATAGGAAAGTTCTCCAGGAACTTCTCCAACCTGAGTCCATCCCACGGGGCACAGCCCCCCTCAAACTGCTGCAGCGTGGGTCACTGTGCCCCGGGGTCAGTCCTGCCAGGACAGGCTGCTCCAGCAGGGCCCTCTGGCCATGGGTCTCACACAGGGTCACAGCCTCCTCTCAGGCATCCCCCTTCTCCAGGGGGCTGCTCCAGGGGCTGCAAGGGGATCTCTGCATCCCCATGGTTCTCCAGGGGCCATCAGTCTGCAATTCCCACTCTCAGTCTGCATCCCAACGGATGTTTCTGCCCCTACATTCATCCAGGTGCCCATGAGGACACAGGAAAATGTGGAGCACCCCCAGCCAGGACCACAGGTCAGCAGGACTCTGACCAATGAGGGTCACGGGATCATCCAACACAGATCCTCCCATGGCGGATGGAGCTGGAGCAGCGCACGAAGCTCTTCCTGCACTTGGGGCACTCACAGGGCTTTCCTTAGTGGTGCCTCTGTTGGTGTTGGGTCAAGTAAGAGCTCTTGGTGAAGCTTTTCCCACACTCCCCACACTTGTAGGGCCTCTCCCCGGTGTGGATGCGCYGGTGGGTGGTGAGGGAGGAGCTGCGTTTGAAGCTCTTCCCGCAGTCGGGGCAGCAGAAGGGCCTCTCCTCGGTGTGTATTGGCTGATGTTTGAGGAGATGGGCACGGAGCCGAAACCCCTTCCCACACTCAGGACACTCATGGGGCCTCTCCCCAGTGTGGATCCTCTGGTGGCGGCTGAGGTAGGACATGAGCTTGAACCTCTTCCCACAGTCCTCACACCGGTAGGGCCGTTCCTCAGAGTGCAGGCGCTGGTGGTTGATAAGGTTGGAGTAGTCACTGAAGCTCTTCCGACATTTTCTACACATGTAGGGCCGCTCCCCTGTGTGAATTATCTGGTGGCGAATCAGACAAAAGCTATCGCTGAAGCTCTTCTCGCATTCCAAGCATTTATAGGGCCGTTCCCCAGTATGGACCTTCTGGTGGCTGAGCAGGCTGGACTTGTGGCTGAAGCTCTTCCCACATTCCAAACATTCATAAGGTCGTTCTCCAGTGTGAATTCTCTCGTGGTGAATCAGGGCGAACCTCTCATTGAAGCTTTTCCCACACTCCAAGCACTCATAGGGCCTTTCCCCACTATGGATCCTCTGGTGCTTGGTCAGACTGGAGCTCCAGCTGAAGCTCTGCCCACACTCCAAGCACTCATAGGGCTTTTCCCCAGTGTGGATCACCTGGTGCTGGAACAGGCTGGAGCTACCCTTGAAGCTCTTCCCACATTCCCCACACTTGTAGGGCCATTCCCCCATATGGATCACCCGGTGTTTCTTCAGACAGGAGTTGTAGCTGAAGCTCTTCCCACATTCCAAGCACTTGTACGGCTTTACCCCACAAGGCTTCTCCACCAGCTCTGAGCTCTGGCTGGATCTCCGGCCRCCTTCCTGGCTCAGGGGGGCTTTTTCCTCCTCACAGCTCCCTGGGCTGGGTTTGYAGCCMCTCCTYGTGYGGRATCTCCAGGCCTTTTCCTCCCCCTCCATCCAGCCACAGCTTGAGAATAAAAAATCCTGGTTTGGGGGAAAAAACAAGATGAGAGTGTCTTGGGATGGGGGTTTCTACTGCCCAAGAACATCTCAGGAAGTCACTGGGTGTTTTGTGTTCATAGAAGTCTTCAAACTACCAAGATTCAGCCCAAAAAATCCTCCCAGGAGTTCCCCCTCTGTGATCTTCACACTTTGATGTTTCAGGGGTCCCCCTTTCCTGTGCTGATGGGGGTCCCGTGGCTCCTGCTGTCCCCCCTCACCAGGATCTCGCTTAGGGATGATCCGGCGATCCCACAGCCCCCGCCCGCGCTCTGCCGGCAGCAACCTCCTGCGCCCACTTCCTCCCAAAAACCCCCAACCAGTCGTGGACCCTCATTATCCACCCAACGGGCATTTGCGGTTTACCTTTGGAGTCCTCCTCTAAATACCCACCCCTCAAAAAAGCCCGCCAGGAACCCCCTGATATATTTGGGGCGAGCTCCCCCTCCCAGCTCACCTGCGAGATGAAGAGGGGGAGGGAGAGGAGACGCTCCCGGGGCCTACAAGGCCGCACACTCAGCGGGGACCGCACCTCGAACGTTCTTCTTTCTCCTCRTCTTCCTCCTCCTCTTCCTGCTCCTCCTCTTCCTCTCTCCCTCCTCTTCCCCCCGCTCCTCCTCCATCTTTCCTCCCACTCGTCCTCCTGTTGCTAATCCCGCCTCCTTCTCCTCTTCCTCTAATCCCAGCTCCTTTGTCTTCCCACCTCCTTCTCCTCCATCTCTTCTCGTGCTCCCCCCGGGCCCAGCGCCCGCGCTTTGTCCTCATGTCGGCTTCCACCTGCCCAAGAAGGTGACGGGGGAGTCCCAGGGGTCATGTCCCCCCTTCCCCAGACTGTGTGTGCTCCCCCCGGGCCCCCAGCCCGGTGTCACCCCCTTTTCTCTGCCCACAGAGCTCCTGAGCCGGCGGCGGCCGCAGCCCCTCCCCGTGGGCTCGGGCCCGGCCGGGACCCCCCGCTCCGTCCCCGCTCCGCTGATTTTGGGGGGGTCCCGTGTCCCCCCCAGCTGTCCCCCCCAGCCCAGCTGGAACTCTGCCCCGGTCCGGCTGCTCCAAGTGTTCCCAATAAAACTTCCCAGTTAAACCCAGTCCAGTTTATGGGGGGCAGTGGGGTGGGACTTGGGGGGACCCCGCGGGGGACCCGAGATTGGGGGGGCAGAACCGACCCCGGGATGGATCGGGAATGGGGATCCCCGTGTGTTCCCCCGTGTGTCCCCGCTCTGGGGGGCCTTGATAGGAACCCCAGCGGGGCACCCAGTGAACCCCGAAAGGCGCCAAGACCCTCCTAAGTCGCCCCACAGGCCCCAAGGACCCCCRAACCCCACAGAAAAAATCCACCGGAAAAAAAAAACAGCGGAAAGCAGCCGGTCAGAGAAGGCGGTGAACATTTTTTATTAAAACAGAGCGCTGGGCTCTGATGATTCCCCAGTTGCTAGGCCGGGCCCAGAGCCCAGCACTGCCCCAGCCCGACCTGCCCCGGCTCCTCCCGCGGGAAGCGACGGTGTTGGGATAAGGAGGGGGCAAGGCCCGGGGGCAGCAGGGGAAGGGATGGAGGAGGAAGAGGAGGGCAGAGGAAGGAGCAGGAGAAGGATCAGAGAGAAGAGAAGGAGGCGGGATTAGGAAGGAGGGGAAGCGGGAGTAGGTGGTGGAGAAGGCGTCCCCATCCCAAGGTGCTAACCCCTTGATTTTCCTCTCAAACCAAGATCTGTCATTCCCAAGCTGCAGAGATCCCGCACGAGGAGGGGCTCCAAACCCAGCCCAGGGAGCTGTKAAGGGGGAAAGATCCATCCTCTGACAGGAAGGTGGCCAGAGATCCAGCCCGAGCTCAGAGCTGCTGGAGAAGCCTCATGGCAGGGTGAAGCCCCACACCTGCTTGGAATGTGGGAAGACCTTCAGGCAGAGTTCCAGACCACATCCACCACCAAACAACCCGCACCAGGGAATGGCTCTACAGGGGCTTGGAATGTGGGAAGGGCTTTAACTGCAACTTCCACCTTATCAGGCACCAGCACATCCACACCAAGGACAGGCCCTGAGTGTGGGAAGAGCTTTTCCAGGAGCTCCAAGAGCTGACTTGACCTGACACCAACGGGGGCACCACTAAGGGAAGCCCTGCGAGTGCCCCGAGTGTGGGAAGAGCTTTCGGACCTGCTCCAGCTCCTTCCCCCATGGGAGGATCTGCACTGGATGATCCCCAGTGACCACCGTTTTGGGTTCCAGACACTCCCAGTACTATGCCAGTCACTCCAGGTATGACCCTGTCAGTCCCAGTATGATCCCAGTATGACTCCAGCATGGGCCAGCTGCTCCCAATAGGATCCCAGCTGCCTCCTGCATTATTCCAATTGTGCTCTTTCACCACTACTATGGTTCCAGTCATCCCCAGTACGATTCCAGTCAGTCCCAGTATGATCCCAATCACGTCCAGTATATCCCAGGAACACCCAGTTGCCCTCAGCATGTTTGCAGTAGCCCTCAATGTGGTCCCAGTATATCCCAGTATGATCTCTGGCACCCCAAATCTGGTCCCGCTGGTATATCCTGGTGTCCTGGCCCTGGTGTATCCTGGTGTCCCAGTGTGCCCCAGTCCATGCCAGCCTGTCACATTCCGTCCCGGACCCTTCGGGGCACCGCCGCCCTTTCGGGATCTTGCCCACAAGCAGTCACCGAAAGCTCCCCCAAGATGCTGAGGGGGATCGGGGTCTCCATGTTGGGCTTCCTTTTCCTGGCGCTGGGGCTCGGCTTCCACCTGCCCAAGAAGGTGACGGGGGAGTCCCGGGGGTCGTGTCCCCCATCCCCTGGAGCGTGTGCGCTCCCCCCGGGCCCCCAGCCCGGTGTCACCCCCTTTTCTCTGCCCACAGAGCTCCTGAGCCGGCGGCGGCCGCAGCCCCTCCCCGTGGGCTCGGGCCCGGCCGGGACCCCCGCTCCGTCCCCGTCCGCTGATTTGGGGGGCTCGTGTGTCCCCCCAGCCCGCAGAGGCGGCGTTGGGAACGAGGAGGAGCGAGCCGGAGCAGTGGAGAAAGAGACGGGGGAGCAGCTGGAGAAGAAGAGGGAGAGAGGAAGAGGAGGAGCAGAAAACGGAAGAGGAAGAGGAAGAGGAGGGAATTCTCGGTCCCAGCGCCCGCTGCGTCCGCAGCAGCTTCGGTCCGTGGAGCATCTCCCCCACTCCCCCCGGACGCCGCAGGTGAGCAGGGAGGGGAAGCTCGCCACAGATATAGCGGGGATTCCTGGCGGGTTTTCTGGGCGTTGTGGCTATTTGGACCTTGGAGGAGCCCCAGGCTAAACCGCAAATGCCCCTTGGTGGATAATGGGGGTCCAGGACGGCTAGGGGTTTTTTCCTGGCGGATGGGGAGGGGCGCGGGAGGTTGCTGCCGGCAGAGCGCGGGCGGGGGCTGTGGGATCGCYGGATCATCCCTAAGCGAGATCCTGGTGAGGGGGGACAGCAGGAGCCACGGGACCCCCATCAGCACAGGAAAGGGGGACCCGTGAAACATCAAAGTGTGAAGATCACAGAGGGGGAGCTCCTGGGAGGGGTTTTTGGGCTGAATCTTGGTAGTTTGAAGAGTTTTAGGGACACAGCATGCCCAGTGACTTCCTGAGATGTTCTTGGGCAGTAGAAACCCCCATCCCAAGGCACTCAGCCCTTGTTTTTCCTCTCAAACCAGGATTTTTTATTCTCAAGCTGTGGCTGGATGGAGGRGGAGGAAAAGSCCTGGAGATTCCGCACGAGGAGGGGCTGCAAACCCAGCCCAGGGAGCTGTGAGGAGGAAAAAGCCCCCCTGAGCCAGGAAGGCGGCCGGAGATCCAGCCAGAGCTCAGAGCTGGTGGAGAAGCCTCATGGCAGGGAGAAGCCCTACAAGTGCTTGGAATGTGGGAAGGGTTTCAGCCAGAGCTCCAACCTGATCCGGCACCAGGTGATCCACACTGAGGAACGACCCTACACCTGCTTGGATTGTGGGAAGACCTTCAGACAGAGCTCCCACCTGACTCGGCACCAGGCGATCCACAGTGGGGAAAAGCCCTATGAGTGCATGGAATGTGGGAAGAGCTWYAGGTGGAGCTGTGACCTCAAAAAGCACCACAAGATCCACACTGGGGAAAGGCCCTATGAGTGCTTGGAATGTGGGAAAAGCTTCAGCCTGAGCTCCAGACTCATCCGGCACCAAACAACCCACACTGGGGAAAGGCCCTACGAGTGCTTGGAATGTGGGAAGCGTTTTAATCGCAACTCCCACCTCATCAGGCACCAGCGCTGCCACACTGGGGAACGGCCCTACAAGTGCTTGGAGTGTGGGAAGAGCTTTAGGCGGAGCTCCAGCCTAAACATCCACTGGCGCATCCACACCGGGGAGAAGCCCTATGAGTGTCCTGAGTGTGGGAAGAGGTTTCGGACCACCACGAAACTCCTCCAACATCAGCCAACACACACAGGGGAGAGGCCTTTCCACTGCCCCGACTGCGGGAAGGGCTTCAGCCGCAACTCCCACCTGGTCAGCCATCGGCGCATCCACACTGGGGAGAGGCCCTACAAGTGTGGGGAGTGTGGGAAGAGCTTCAGCACGAGCTCCGACCTGATCCAGCACCAGAACATCCACACTGGGAAACGGCCCTGTAAGTGTGAGGAATGTGGGAAGAGCTTCAACCGGAACTCCAACCTCAACAAACACCTCAAGATCCACACTGGGGAACGGCCCTACAAATGTAAGGAATGTGGGAAGAGCTTCACGCGGAGCTCCCACCTTATCAGCCACCAGAAGATCCACACAGGCAAACATGAATGGCCCTATGAGTGCTTGGAATGTGGGAAGAGCTTCAGCCACAGCTCCAGCCTCATTAAGCACCAGAGGATCCACACTGGGGAGCGACCCTATGAATGTGGGGAATGTGGGAAGAGCTTCAGACAGAGCTCCAACCTCATACGCCACCAAACAACCCACACCAGGGAACAGCCCTACAGGTGCTTGGAATGTGGGAAGGGCTTTAACCGCAAGTTCCACCTCATCAGGCACCAGCACATCCACACCAAGGACAGGCCCTGAGTGTGGGAAGAGCTTCGTGCACTGATCCAGCTCCATCCCCCATGGGAGGATCCACATTGGATGATCACCAGTGACCCCCATTGGGCAGAGCCCTGGTGACCCCATTTTGGGTGATCCCCRTTGTGTGGAGGGAAGSTGTTGGAGAAATTTCTTTCCCCTCTCCTTGTACTGCTATGATTTGGTTGGTAATAAATTCCCTCYCTGTGCCCAGGCTGGGTCTGTGATGCCCATTTTGATGGTTGATGAGGGATCTCTCCCTGTCTTATCCCAACCCAGGAACTCTTGGTTAAATTTTC
>NDFG01000851.1:18430-29580 GCA_002167245.1 Sporophila hypoxantha | reverse complement strand
GTGGCAGCAGGACAAAGTGCAATTTTAGGGAGCAAAGAGCCCCATCCAGTTGGAATAATCGCCCATGATGATGATGATGATGGTGGTGGTGTTGGTGCCTCTCCCCAGCTCATATAATCAGCACRTAATTAAAGCCCGCTAACGGTTTTTAATTGCTCTGACTCCCCCCCAAACCGGGAATGTGGTGCCTGCTCTGGATTAGGGCAGTGCCTGGCGCTGGTGGGAAGCAGAGCTCGAACAAAGCTTCTCTCAAAAGCACATCCAGGGTTTTTCCAAGGTTTTTTCCATCCCTCGGAAACATTTCCTCCAAAACACCGGTGGGGCTCAGCTGGGCCGGGCTGTTGGGGTGGGTGAGACCCTGTGGGCCACCCCTTGAGTGGGGGGTGCCCAGGGTGGGTGCCCAGCGTGGTGCCCCTTCCCTCCCCGCCTCTCCCACCCACCCTGGATCCCTCACGGCGCCTCCAGGCATTTCCCACCCCCCAGCCCGCCTAGATTCCCTCCCATATTTATTTTCCAAGCTGATTCCTGCTGTTTGCTCAAACCCTCGCTTCTCCCGCCTCGGGGGGCCGGGGRGGGAGGACCCTGGGAGGCTCCCGGGGGTGGCTGTGCCCCCTCCCAGCCCATCSCAGCCCAGAGGAGCTTTCCCTCCCCCTTGCCCTGCCCCTCCCCATGCTCTCCTGGCCCATCTGGCTCTCCCCTCCTATTTCTCCATATTTTCCAAGCTCTGATTTGCCTCTCCCGCCTGTTTTTTTTTCTTTCCTTTCCTTTCTTTTTTTTTTTTTTTCCGATCTCCACACCACCACCGCGGAACTTTTTCTTATTTTTTTTTTTTACCCCTTTTGCTGGCCGAGGAGGGGGGGGGTCTCCATTTAAAGATTTTGAGGATGGGGGTTCTTTTCTCCGGGATAAATATCGCCTTCCCCTGCTCGCCTGGCTCCCTTTAATTAGACTTCTTACTGCATGGAACAGTTCGCAGTTATATATGGAAAACAGCCCACACTTTCCCAGGAGCGGGGCATGTTGGGAAGGGAAACGGGAGCAGCCGGCGCGCTCTTCCCTGGGAGCCGCGTGTGTTTTTCCTATCGCTTTTCCCGACTTTATTTTTTTAACCCTTTGCAGCAGCGAAAAGCGCTCGCAGCCTTTTTTTTTTTTAAATTTAATTTAATTTTTTTTTTTTTTTACCCCTCTCCCATCCCTCGTTGCTGGCTCGTCCCTTAGYAAATCCCCGCTAGGCTTGGGTTTTTTGGGTTTTTTTTTTTTTTTTTGATGGGAAAATATGGATTTAGGGCTGGAGGAGAGTGGGGAGAAGGAACCCAGCTAGCCGGGCTGGCAGGAGTTACAGGGTGGCCGGCAGGGATGTGATCCAGAGCGGGAATTCTCGGAGCTGGGAGCAGGGACACCCATCCCGGCTCACGTGGTGGCGGTGGCAGGAGGGGCATTGCTGTCCCCAGCCCTTCCCCGTGTCCCCAGGGCTGCTGCCACCCTCGGGAGCTGAGTGCTGGGGCTCCCTTCCCGCTCTGGAATTGTCGAGGTTCCCCTGCAGCACATCTGGAATTGTTGGGGATCCCCCAATTTCCCTGTGGTGTCCCAGCAGCTCTGCCTCTCCTGCCTCAGTTTCCCCAGAGGGGGATTTTTGGGAGGGATTGCTGCCAGTTTGGGGTTGTTTTTTTTTCTCCACGGGATTCTTCACGGAGCAGGGAAGAGGAAGCGGCTCCGGCGGTGACAAGGTGAGCCACCCCCGCTGTCCTGGGGTGTCCTGGGCACCCCCAAACCCACGGGCTGCCCCTCTCCTCCTGCTGCCTGCCCCGAGCAGCAGATGCTTCCCCCGGCTGCTGCTGCTGGAGGAAGTGACGGGCTCGATTTTCCTCCCCCAGGGATCTTCGGGGTAGGAATCCCCTGTCCCTGTGTAATCCTGCTAAAAATACCGTGCCTGTGTCCTCCTGTCCTGCCCGGTGGCTCTCCTGTCCCCCGAGTGTTGTTTTGCCTCTCAGACTGCCCCGTGCTCTGGGTTTGATTTAATTTAGGCCGAGTTTAACATTCAAACGAGATGTGGGAAGGTGGGAGTTGGGATTGGTGGGATCTGTGCTGTTTGGGTTCATGCTCAGGTGTGTGGGGAGATGAGCTGGACACCAACTGCTCCTGGTGCTCCTGGGCTGCCCCATCCATGGGAGAGCTGGAATGGTGGGAGCATCCCTGCCCTGGGCTGGATAACCAGGCTCTGCCCCTGCTCCTGTCAAAGGAGTGTCCTGGGATCCAAAAAAATCCAAAATCCTTGGTTGGGAAGAGCTGGGAATGGTGGGATAACCCAGGCTCTGTCCCAGCTCCTGCCTAAGGAGTGTCCTGGGTCCAAAAAATCCAAAATCCTGGTTGGGGAGAGCTGGGAATGGTGGGATAACCAGGCTCTGTCCCAGCTCCTGCTAAGGAGTGTCCTGGGGTCCAAACACCCAAACTCCTGGCTGGGGAGAGCTGGGAATGGTGGAGCATCCCTGCCCTGGGCTGGGGTAACCCAGGCTCTGCCCAGCTCCTGCCAAAATCCTGCTGTCCTGGGATCCAAAAAATCCAAAATCCTTGGTTGGGAGAGCTGGGAATGGTGAGATAACCCAGGCTCTGCCCCAGCTCCTGTCTAAGGAGTGTCCTGGGGTCCAAAAACCCAAAATCCTGGTTGGGAGAGCTGGGAATGGTGGGATAACCCAGGCTTCTGCCCAGCTCCTGCCTAAGGAGTGTCCTGGGATCCAAAGCCAAAATCCTGTTGGGGAGAGCTGGGAATGGTGGAGCATCCCTGCCCTGGGCTGGGTAACCAGGCTCTGTCCAGCTCCTGCCAAAATCCTGCTGTCCTGGATCCAAAAAATCCAAAATCGCGTTGGAGTGGTGGAGTATAACCAGGCTCTGTCCCAGCTCCTGCCTAAGGAGTGTCCTGGGATCCAAAACCCAAAATCCTTGGTTGGGGCTGTGCCAGGAGCGGCTCTGGAGCAGAGGGCTCCGGGCTCCTCCCTCCTGCCCTCAGCACCCTCCCGGCCCTGTGGCCTCTTGCTGCAGCCTGGCCAAGCTCAGACACTGCCCCCAGCCTGTCCCTGGCCTTCTCCTGTTCCTCAGGGGCCTCCCAGGACAGCATCCAACTGCTGGGGCTGCAGCATCTTCCCTGCGAATGGCATCCCATCCTGCCAGGATTCCGGTCTGTTCACCTCCCTGCTGGCCAGGTGTGACAGGGACTCTGCCAGGGCTGGGATGCCACTGTCCGTGTCCATCCTGGAGTGCTGCCAGAGCAGCCCCAGGGCCTGCTTTGCTGCTTTGTTTTTTATCCTCCAGTCCTGCTCCACGATTCCAAGCTGCCAAATCCCAAAGCCGGCTTCGGGACTCGCTCTGGGCTGTGAATCAGAGCTGAGCCAAGCCAGGGTGGTCTGGAGGAGGGAGGGAGAGTGGAAGGGCAGTGGGGTGGGAGATGCTGCTCTGGACACCTCCTGCAGCAGATCCACCTGGAGGAAGGGAAAGGAGGAGAGAGGAGTCACCCACTGTGTGCCAGCTGCTGCCACATCAGCCCGTGGTGGCTTCCAGTGCTCCCAGGCTGGGAAAGCCCATTTCCTGCTGCCAGGTGGGATGGAGGAGTGGACAAAACCTCGTGCTGGCATCAGGACAATCCTCCCAAGGCTGTGCCACTGTCCACCTCCAGGGACCAGGAGAATTTGGGGAGAGAGGGGGAGATGCAGAGCAAAGAGCAAGGCAGGCCCAGCTCCTCCCTACCTGAGGGGCTCCTGTGCAGAATCACGGAACTGTTGAGGCTGGAAAAGATCTTTTAGGATTGTCAAGTCCAATCTTTAAGCCAGCAGTACCAAATCCAGCACTACAGCACCACATCTAATGTCTTTTACTGTCCTTAGATGTTACACTCAGGTGTGACATCCACATTCTCTGATTTTGAAAGCCATGCTCTCTGATTTTGGTGACCAGACAATCACAAACAAAACCATTTGGTGTTAAAAGTGCCAGGGCTGCTGGGGAGGGGCAGAGGGGCTGAGCAGGGATGCTGTGCCCCTGCAGAGGGTGAGGCCTGCAGGTGTTTGCTGCTGCAGGAGAGGCTGGCTTTGCTCCCCTCTCTCCTGCATTCCTGCACCGGCCCTGCTACCTTGTAAAGCACCAGAGAATAATGAGAGGAGCGGCGCTGATTTAGTGCAGGCGCCGCCAGAGAAATACCAAGGCCTTAGATGGAAACATTCCCCTGACAGCTCGCCTGGAGGCTCCCTGCTTTTCCTTTGCTTCCACCCCCGCTGGAATTCCTGGCTGCTGCTGCACCCTGAGGCTCGGGGAAGCCCCGGCTGGGGGCGAGGGCAGAATTCCTGACCCCCGGCACCGCCAGCTGCGCCCGTGGCTTTGGCACGTGGATGTGATGATTTTGGAGGCCTGGACAGCACAAACCAGAGCTGTCACAGCCCCTGGTGGCAGCAGGCTCAGAGCTGTGGGTTTGGGGCTCAGGGCTGTGGGTTTGGGGGCTCAGGGGTGTAATTTTGGGGCTCAGGGCAGAGGGATTTGAGGAGCCGCGTCGTGGAGCGCCGCATCGCCGCCAAGGCCGTGCCCAGCGTTCCGCCTCCGGCCTCTTCCCTGCCCTTTGCAGGAGTTAATTGCTGCCTTGGGCACGCCAAAACCAGCAGTTTTTCCAACGTCAATTAGCAGGAGGCAAAATAGGAGCAAAATGGGAGCCAGAGCAGCTGGAATGAGCGGGGTGGTGGCGGCCGCGTGAGTGCCCTGCAGGGTGGCAGCAGGGACATTCATTTTTGGGGAATGTCACCTCCTCCTGCCTTTTCCTGCTGCTTTCACCGGTGACCTTGGCCCTGCTGCCATCCCTCCTCTTGGCCTGGCAGGAGGAAGGAGAGAGAGGGATGGTGTGACATAGCCAGGCGTGGGACAATGCTCTGGTGGCTTTTGGTGTCACCTGCGTGGGGGACAAAGGTCTGCGGCCAAGGGGGTGACAGCCGGTTTGGGGACAGGCCCCCAGCCTTGTGCCCTGCACGTGGCAGCCCCGTGGCGCGCTGCTGGCACCGGAATGGCGCGCCTGGCACAGCCCTGTGGGAGGAAACACTACGGGGCTGTCACCGGTGGGTGACGAGTGACATCGCCGGTGACAGTGACACCGCGGGGGCCAGCGGCTCTTGTGGCACCTGAGCCTGCGGTAGCCGGTGGCTTTGTGTGTGTCCCCCTCCTTTGTCCCCAGCCCGATGTCGCCAATGCCGAGATGCTGCTTGGGAAATGCGGAATTGTCACTCGTGGAGATGGGAATTGTCACTCGTGGGAAACGGAATTGTCACTCGCGGGGACACGCGCAGGGATGCGGGACACGGGACCCTGCCCTGCCCGCGGGGCTGGCGAGGAGCAGCCTCAGGGGCCGGATCCCAACAGCGAATTCCCGCAGGAATTCCCGGGCTGCAGCTCCAGCCCCGCGCCCTGGGCCTGTCACTGCTCCGTGCCTGGTTTGTCACTCGCTTTGTCACTCGCTTTGTCACCGGGGCTGGTGGACTCAGTTTCCCTGGCACAGCGCTGTCGCTGCTGCCGCTCTTCTTGAGGCCCCAGCGCTTCCGGGCGTTTTCCTGCTCCTTTTCCAGGACATTCCCCCCACTTTTATTCCCCCACGTTTATTCCCCACGTTTTTTCCTCCCCCTCTCCGGATGGAGCCTGCGGGCTCCTTCCCCTCCGCCCCGCCAGGGAGCGAGGGGGTCTGGCTGTCACCGGGGCTGTCCCCCGTGCCAGGTGGGCTCTGCAGTGTCCCCAAGGTGTGGCACTGCGGGGTGGCACTGCGGGTGCGGGGGGGCCCCTCCGGGCAGGGCAGTGTCGCTGTCCCCACCCCTGCGGAGAAGGGATGCTGCTTGCGGGAGGAGGGGACATCCCGCGGGTGCACAGGTGGCTGTCCCGGGTTGCCACCGCTTCTGCTTTCGCGCACCTGCGACCACCTCGGCGGCAAGGAGGGGGGCCAGGGGACAGCGGCGTGGCGGGGGAAGGGGGACAGGTCCTCCTGAGCTGGCAACAGGGTCCCTGAGTTGCCGGGGGGTCTGTCCGGGTTGTGCAACCTGGCCTTGTCCCCTTCACCCTCTCCGTGGCACCAGGATGGAGGTTCCGGCCGCCGTTGACCTTCTGCACCCTGCCCCTCCTCCCCGAGGGTGACAATCCCGGGCTGGGATGTCCCCTGCCCCTCCGAGCCAGCCCCGAAGCGTGAGTTCGTCCCGTGTGCGCCGCCGCCACCTCCTTGCTCCTCCCCCGCGCGCAGCAGAGTGACAGCCCGCCGTGTCCCCTTGCGGCGGCCTGGCCCGGCGCCGCAGGGTTAAGGAGGAAGGCTTTCCTTGCCAGGGGTGTTGCTGGGAACAGGCAGGAGCAGGAGCGGGGAGCCGCTGCCATCTGCACATTGCGATTTGGTGAGTGTGCAGGGGAGGGGCCCCCAGGCCGCCGGGGCCCCCCTCCCGCTGCCGCGGTGGCTCCGGGGGGACAACCGGGGACCCCACGAGCCCCCCCCGAGCCGCTGTCACCGCGGCTGGGCACCGCGTGCTCCACGTGGCCCTGTCCGCGCAGCACAGGGAGCCGGCTCGGCCCCGGGTGTGGGGGTCGTGCCCCCTGCCCTCCGTGCCCTCCCTGTCCCCAAGGCTGTCACCTGCTGCCACAGTGCCGAGCCTGGTCCCGGCATTCCCGCCTGGGAAGGTGCTTTCCCCTGTTCTGAGGGGCTGCAGGGGGGTCTGCTGCCCTCCCGAAGCCCCCCCGGGATGGCAGGCACCCCATGGGTGTCATCCCCGGGGTGGTCTCCCTGGATTCACCATTCCAGAGGATTTTCACCTCCCTGTGCCCTCCCGCAGCCCCCCAGGTGATGCAGCACCCCAAGGGTCTCTCTCCTGGATTCTGCCATTCCAGAGGATTTTCACCTCCCTTTGCTCCCCAGCCCCCCAAGGGGTCTCACCCCATGGGTCTCTCCCTGGATTCTGCCATTCCAGAGAATTTTCACCTCCCTGTGCTCCCCCAGCCCCCCAAGGGTCTCTTCCCGATAATTCCTGCCTGGAATTCAGCCATTCCAGAGGATTTTACACTTCCCTGTGCTCCCCCAGCCCCCCGGTGATGGCAGCACACCAAGGTCTCACGCCATGGGTCTCTCCCTGGATCTAGCCATTCCAGAAAATTTTCACCTCCCCATGCCCTCCCAGGCCCCGGTGATGGAAAAGCACCCCATGGGGTCTCCTGGGGGTTCCTCCTGGATTCAGCCATTCCAGAGGTTTTCACCTCCCTGTGGCCTTCCCCCCCCCAACGGCCTCCACGGGCTCACCCAATGGTGTCTCTCCCTGGATTCAGTCATTCCAGAGGATTTTCACCTCCATGCCCCCGAGCCCCCCAGTGATGGCAAGCACCCCAAGGGTCTCTCCCCATGGATCTCTCCCTGGATTCAGCCATTCCAGAGAATTTTCACCTCCCTGTGCTCCCCCAGCCCCCCAAGGGTCTCTCCCGATAATTCCTGCCTGGATTCAGCCATTCCAGAGGATTTTTCACTTCCCTGTGCTCCCCCAGCCCCCCGGGTGATGGCAGCACCCCAAGGGTCTCACACCCATGGGTGTCTCCTTGATTCAGCCATCTCCAGAGAATTTTCACCTCCCCATGCCCTCCCAGGCCCCGGTGATGGACACCCCATGGGTGTCTCCTGGGGTTCCTGCCTGGATTTCAAGCCATTCCAAGGATTTTCACTTTCCCTGTGCTCCCCAGCCCCCCAAGGGTCTCACCCCATGGGTCTCTCCCTGGATTCAGCCATTCCAGAGGATTTCACCTCCCTGTGCTCCCCCAGCCCCCAAGGGTCTCACCCCATGGGTCTCTCCTGGATTCAGTCATTCCAGAGGATTTTCACCTCCCCATGCCCCTCCCGAGGCCCCCCCAGTGATGGCAGCACCCCATTGGTGGTCTCTCCCATGGGTCTGTCCCTGGATTCTGCATTCCAGAGGATTTTCACCTCCCTGTGCTCCCCCAGCCCCCCCTGGCGATGGCAGCACCCCATGGGTGTCCCCCGAGATTCCTGCCTGGATTCAGCCATTCCAGAGGATTTTCACTTCCTTTGCTCCCCCAGCCCCCCAAGGGTCTCACCCCATGGGTCTGTCCCTGCATTCAAGCCATTCCAGAGGATTTTACCTCCCCATCCCTCCCAGTCCCCAGTTGAGAGCACCCCATGGGTGTCCCCCGATGGATTCCTGCCTGGATTCTGCCATTCCAGAGGATTTTCAACCTCCCCTTTGCTCCCCAGCCCCCAAGGGTCTCACCCCATGGGTCTCTCCCTGGATTCAGTCATTCCAGAGGATTTTCACCTCCCGGATGCCCTCCCGAGCCCCCCAGTGATGCAGCACCCATGGATCTCTCCCCATGGATCTCTCCCTGGATTCAGCATTCCAGAGAATTTTCACTTCCCTTTGCTCCCCAGCCCCCAAGGGTCTCTCCCATGATTCCTGCCTGGATTCAGCCATTCCAGAGGATTTTCACCTCCCCGTGCCCCCCAGCCCCGCTCCAGGAGGAGTGAGCGGGGTCTGAGGTGCGAGGGAGCACTGCGGCCGTCTGCAGGGGCAGGTTCTAGCGGCAGGGCAGGAAAGGTGCTCCAGGGCCGTTTGTCTGCTTTCATTGGCTACTTTGGCTCCGTTTGTCCATCTGTCCGTGCAGCCTCTCTCATCCCACTGCGGATGCAGCTTCAGATTCCCAACAAGAAAAAATCTCAAACCCGAGCCAAGGAAGGGTAATTTTGGGGGAGTTGATTTTTTTTCTTTCTTTTTTTTTTTTTCTTTCTTTTTATTATTTTTTTCCCTTCCTCCCCACTTGGCAACATAAACAGCATCCCTGACAGCTTTACATTGAGTTTGCCATGGCAACCTCCGGCAGCCAAGTGTTCCCAACACCCCATTCCCAAACTGGGAGAGGAGATGGACCCTGGTGGGTGCTGCTGAGAGGGSCAGAGCGTAGGGCTGGGATCCAGGTGCTTGGGGAAGGTGATGCCACCTTGATCCACCTGATCCCAGCTGGGATTTGTGGCTCTGGGCAGGGAATGTGGTGGCTGGTGATGCTTTTCCTTGGCCTGGTGGTGGGAGATGTCCCAGCTGGGGCACGGATTTCATCAATGGAAGAACCTCCTGAGCTTGGGCAGGGTTTGCTCCATCTCTGATCCTCRGTGGGAGGATGGAGCAGCGCTCCCATCCGGGCTCTCATCTGAAATCCTGAGGCAGGAGGATCCCTGTCCTTACCCAGGGACCCAACCACGGCTGCTGCTGGCACGTGCCAGGCTCCTGGTGCCATCAGCAGTGCCACCAGCGTGGCAGCAGGGCCACCCACGCCGTGGCTGAAGTTGTCACTTGTGGCATCTCCAGCTGATTAATTTTTCCTTGTCGCTTTTCTCCGAGGTTGAATCCAGCAGGTGCTGGGGCTGGGGTGGGCAGAGACCACGCTGGGGCGGTGGCCCTGGCCCTGGGCACTGTCCCTGGCAGGACAGAGGTGCCCCTGGCAGGACAGAGGTGTCCCTGGCAGGACACAGGTGCCCCTGGCAGGACAGAGGTGCCCCTGGCAGGACAGAGGTGCCCCTGGCAGGACACAGGTGTCCCTGGCAGGACAGAGGTGCTGTGCTGCCGTTTATTATTCCGGGCAGGTTCAGCTGCAGCACCGGCTCCGCCGCTCCTCGCCAGCTCCTCCTGCCTGGAGCCCGCACGCTCCTTCCTCCCCTCACACTGCTCTTCTTCCTCCCCTCACACCCCTCTTCTTCCTCCCCTCACACCCCCTTCTGCTCCTTCCTCCCCTCACAACTCTCTCCTGCTCCTTCCTCCCCTCACACCGCTCTTCTTCCTCCCCTCACACCCCTCTTCTTCCTCCCCTCACACCCTGCTCCTGCTCCTTCCTCCCCTCACACTGCTCTTCTTCCTCCCCTCACACCCCTCTTCTTCCTCCCCTCACACCCCGCTCCTGCTCCTTCCTCCCCTCACACAAAACTGCGAGATCGGGAACTCAGCTGTGGACAATCATGTGGATGCGCCGTCTGAAGCCATGGAAGCCTGTGGGATGGAGGACAGCCCTAAAAACTGGGAGATGGGAAGCTCAGCCTAAAGCTGCGGATGGAAACTCAGCCCGTAAAACTGTGGCGATGGGGACTCACCCATAAACAACTGTGGCCTGGGACAACAGCTCCCTAAAGACTGTGGCGGTGGAACATCAAGCCATGGAACTGTGGGATGGGGACTTGGCGCCCTAGAAACTGGGATGGGAACACAGCCCTGGGGCTGTTTGGATGTAAGGACTGGAGCCCGTAAAAACTTGTGTGATGGGATGGAGACTCTGGCCCTGTGGAGCTGTGGGATGGAGGGCTCAGGCTTGTGACAAATTCTCATGGGATATTTTTTAGTCTTGCAAGGGGGGATTGCAGCTTTCCAGCTGCAAAGCCGGGAACCGGCGAAGGACAGGACAAATCGGGATGTCGTTAAGAAGGGGCGGGAAATCCCGTGGGAAATACGGAGCCCAGGTCACAAAACAATGTGCGTCAGCCCTGCCAAAGTGGGATCACGCTTGGCTTTGGGTGGGAGGAGAGGCAGGAGAGAGACCCAAAAGGTCTTTGAGCGCTGAGAGTGAATGGTTCGTCCCACCCGATGCCCTGGCACGTCCTCCCGTGGATCTGAGCTGCCCAAACCCCAGAGAGACAGAAAGGTTCTCTTGCCTCCAAATCCTCGGGGATTTTTGGGAAGAGCCAAAAGCCCAAGGGACCCGTGGCACCTCTGTCTGAGACCCCGTGGAGCAGGGGTCACATCCAGCGCCGTTTGTCCCATCCCCATTCTCTTTTCCTCTGCTCTGATCACCCTGCTTGGGGTGGCACAGGGCCTTGTCCTCCTGTGTGCACCAGGCCCGGCGGTGTCCTGCCAGCACCCTGTCTGCGTAGTAGAGACCGTGCCCTGGAGTGCTCTGATCCCACCTGGATCCGTGTGGCTCCTGACCCTCGGTGCCACCCTGTGCAGCAGAGCCTGCGCTTGTCCGCTCTCCAGCTGCGTCTGGGTCCTATCGCTGGATCCTGGCTGTCCCCTCTCAAGCTGGCATGCTGTCCTGGCTTCCCCTTCTCCAGCCTGGCCACTGTCCTGGTTGTACCCCGTCTCCAGTCCTCGCATCTGGTTCACTGATTCCTGGCTGTT
>NDFG01000850.1:17140-35893 GCA_002167245.1 Sporophila hypoxantha | reverse complement strand
GCAAAAAAATTGAGAATATTTCGAAGGATGCTTTTTTCCTCCCAATTTTTCGTATTTTTCACCCCATTTTATCCTCAATTTTCATCCGTTTTTCCCCAATTTTTTTACCATTCTCTCCCCACTATTTCTATTTCCTGTCCCCCCCATTTGTTCCCCAGTTTTTGCCCAATTCACTCACTGCAGTTTTGACAGGCCAGGCGCCGCTCTGGCGCAGCCGCTCGGTCGCGTTCATCGCCGCTCCCCGAGCGTCCCAGGGAGCCCCCAGAGCCTCGAGGGGCGGGCGGGCTGTGGGTTGGGTGGCGGCCTGGCGTGTCGGTTTGGGCGCTCAGCTTCGCGCCCGCCAGCCCCTGAGAGTAGGCGAAAAAAAACACGAATTTAACCCAAAAATCCGCCTTCCATAATCGTCCAAATTCGGCTGAATACGTTAAAAATACAGACCAGAGATTCAGGCCAAAATTGACCCCAAAAATCTCTGCTTTCAATTAAGCAAAATTCCCGCAAAATATTCCCAAATATTGTGGGTGAATGGCAGTCAAAAATTCACCCAAAAATCCGCTTCCAAAATCGTGCAAATTCGCCTAGTTGAAATGCTGACACGAACGTAATCATCCCATTCATTAAAAATTGCCCCCAAAATCTGGTTCAAATTCCACGGCAAATATTCAGCCAAAATATGTCCAAAAAATGTGGTTAATTCATAAAAAATCACCCCATATAATCGGCCTCAAATTCGAGCCAAAATAATCGGCTGAATACAATAAATAATCACCATAATTTCAGCACAAAATTGTCCCACAAAAATCTTGGCTTTCAATTAGCCAAAATTTCAGCCAAAATATGTCCCAAAATTGTGTGAATTCATTCAAAAAATCACCCCAAAATCTCAGCTTTCCAAAGCGGCAAAAATTTGGTCCCTGAAAGCTGTTAAAAAATCACCAGGACTTTGTTAACAATTGCTTGTCCCAAAAATCTGCATCAAACAAATTTCAGTCAATAAATTCACGCCAATAATGTGTCCAAAAATACATGGCAATAGGAATCAAAAAATCACGCCCATAAATTGGCCTCAAATTTCTGTCAAATATTAGCTGAATACATTGAAAATCAACCATATATATCTCAAGCCAAAATTGCCCCCAAAAATTTCGCATTTTATTCAGCCAGATATTGCTTAAAAAATCACCACCAAATTCTTTTAAATTTGCCCCAAAAATCAGCCTCCTAATTCCGTGTCAAAAATTGGTCTGAAACATGTCTTAAAAATCACCAGAAAATTGTTCAAAAAATTCACCCCAAAAATCCGGCTCTTCAAATTGCGGTCGAAATTTGCTGAATACGTTTAAAAAATCAACATAAATTCATTTTTTAAAATTGCCCCAAAAATCCGCTTTCAATGAGGTCGAAATTCGACTGAAATACATGAAAAAATTGTGGTGAATTAATCAAAAATTCAGCTCAAAAATCAGCCTGGAATKATTCGGCCAAAACGCATCCAAAAATTGTGGGGAATCCATCAGAAATCCTCAAAATTCCCTCCAAAAATCCCTGAAAAAAATTCCCCAAATCCCTCGAAAAAATTTTCCCCAAATTCCTAAAAATAAATTCCTTTAAAAATCCCAACATTCCCCAAAATCCCCTGAAAAAATCCTTCAAAAATCACTAAAAATCCCTCCCAAAAATCCCCCCGAATTCCTAAATTTTTGCCATTAAAAATTCCCCAAATTGCCCAAAATTCCCTGAAAAAATCCCTCAAAAATCACTAAAAATCCCTCCCAAAAATCCCCCCAAATTCCTAAATTTTTGCCATTAAAAATTCCCCAAATTGCCCAAAATCCCCTGAAAAAATCCCTCCAAAAATCACTAAAAATCCCTCCCAAAAATCCCCCCAAATTCCTAAATTTTTGCCATTAAAAATTCCCCAAAATTTCCATTAAAAATTCCCGAATTTCCCAAATTTGGGTGCAGTTCCACTCGCGGCCAGCAGAGGGCGCTGCCGGGACTCACCCGCCGCCAGCAGCGTCAGCGCCGCCAGCGCCACCCAGAACTTCATGACGACACCTGGGGGGGACAAACGGCACCGAAATGTCACCAAATGTCACCGAAATGTCACCAAAATGTCACCAAAATGTCACCAAAAATCTCTAAAATTCCCTTAAGTGACCCCAAATCCCCAAAATTGTCACCAAACCGCTCTAAAATGGCCCCGAAATGGCCCCAAATGGCTCAAAACGTCCCCAGTTGTCATCAAATGGACCCAAATGTCCCCAAAACCCTCTAAAATGTCCCCAAATGTCACCAAAATGTCACTAAAATCCCCAAAATTGTCCCCAAATTGTCTCCGACCCCCACAAATGTCCCCAAATGGTCACAGAATGTCCCCAGGTGACCCCAAAATTGTCCTCAAGTTCATAAATTGTCCCCAAGTTGTCCCCAAATTCTGAAATCGCCCTCGAATTGGGAAATTCTCCCCGAACTGCCCCAAAATCGGCCCCAAATTGTCCGAAAATGTCCCCAAATCGTCCCCAAAAATTGTCCCCAAAATTGTCCCCAACCCCCAGAATTGTCCCCAAATTGTCACAAAATGTCCCCAAAATGCCCCAGAATTGTCCCTGAAATGCCCCAAATTTGCCTCTAAATTGACCCAAAATCCCTGAAATTGTCCCCAAAATGGTCCCCAAAATTGTCCCCAAAATTGTCCCCAAAATTGACCCAAAACCCCCCAAATTGTCCCCAAAATTGTCCCAAATTTGTTCCCAAATTGTCCCCAAAATTGTCTCCAAATTTGCCCCTAAATTGACCCAAAACCCCCAAAATCGTCCCCAAAACGCCCCAAAATTGTCCCCAAAATGGTCCCCAAAATTGTCCCCAAAATTGACCCAAAACCCCCAAAATTCTCCCCAAAATTGTCCCCAATTTGTTCCCAAAATGGTCCCCAAAATTGTCTCCAAATTTGCCCCTAAATTGACCCAAGACCCCTGAAATTGTCCCCAAAATGGTCCCCAAAATCGTCCCCAAAATTCTCCCCAAAATTGACCCAAAACCCCTGAAATTGTCCCCAAAATGCCCCAAATTTGCCCCTGAATTGACCCCAAAACCCCCGAAATTGTCCCCAAAATGTCCCAAATGCCCCAAAATGTCCCCAACCCCCAGAATTTGCTGCTCTTAGAGGAACAATCTCCTGGGAAAAAAACGGCATTTTTGGGTTTAATTTGGGGGAACAAAAAATGGGTAATACAAGCATCCACCCGCGCCTTGGGAGTGCAGCTCACCGCCAGCTCCTGCACCCACCGTTGCGGGGACGAAAAATAATTAATTTGGGGTACACTCTATTTGGGGAAACAAAGTTGAGTTTTTTGGCGAAAGAAAGAACGCGCAGAATTTGGCAATTACTCCGGACATTACTTTGGCCTGAGAGCGGCGTGAAATCAAACCGTTTGAACTAAATCCTCTCTAGCAAAACAAATATTATTGCTCGTAACTCCTTTTGGATGAGATAGGAAAAATATATCAAATATTTGTCTCTTTTATAGGACTCGTACATAAAAAGAGCATGACTGGACAATTAGGTTCTAAGAACTTGCACAAAAAACTGGAAAATCTTTCAGGCCCAAAAACCCCATATATTTCTCTACGCGAAAGATATTTCACACACTCTATACTCTCGCTGCTGAGCAGCCTAAAAGCAACTAGAGCGGTCTCACTGATGAATTGGCTGGGCAACAACAGATTGCTGAATTTTGGGGGAAGAAACACGGAATTTTGGGGAGAAAAAAAACCGCTGGAATTTTTAAAAAAAAAACCCTGAATTTTTTGGGCAAAAAACCTGGAAATTTTAGCAAAAAAAAACCCCCGAATTTTTGCGGCAAGAATTGAATTTTTTTGTGGGGAAAAAATTGAATTTTTGGAGGGGAAATATCCTGGTGAAATTTTTGGGCGAAAAAAACCCTGATTTTGGGGGGGAAAAAAATTGATTTTTGGTAGGAAAAAATCTTTGAATTTTGTGGGGGAAAAAAACCCTGAAATTTTGCGGGGGGAAAAATTGAATTTTTTGGGGAAAAAAAGTTGAATTTTGGTGGGGAAAATCACCTGAATTTGGGGAAAAAAAATCCTGACTTTTGTGGGAAAAAATCCTGAATTTTGGGCGACAAAAACCGGAATTTTTAGCAAAAAACCCTGAATTTTGGGGGAAAACCCCCTGAATTTTTGGGGGAGAAAACTCCTGAATTTTGAGGGAAAATTACTGAAATTTTCGGGGGGAAAAATTGAATTTTTTGTGAGGGAAAACCTCCATGAATTTTGGGTCATTTGTTGGGGGGGAAAACCCCAGAATTTTTGCGGCATTTTTAGAGCAGGAAACAGAATGGGAATTTTGGGGTTTAATTTTGGGGGAAAAGTGGGAACCCAGCAGCGCCCGCGGGCCTCCTGCCCGTAACTCGGAGGCCGTGGAGGCTCCTCGGAGTGGCAGCTCCCGCAAAGCTTCCCGCACCACCGTTGCTGGGGAGAAAAAAATAATAATTTGGGTCATTTGGGGAAAAATTTATTTTTTGTGTGAAAAATCCTGAATTTTGGGAAAAAACCTGGAAATTTTTTAGCAAAAAAAACCTGAATTTTTGGGGACAAAAATTCTGAATTTTTGGGGGGAAACAAATCCTGAATTTTTGGGCAAAAAACCTGGAAATTTTAGCAAAAAAACCCCCGAATTTTGGGGGTAGAAATTTTAATTATTTTGCGTTTGGAAAAAATCCTTGAAATTTTGGAGGCGGAAAAAATGCTGAATTGTGGGGAAGAAAACGGGAATCTTTTGGGGAAAAAAAACCCCGGAATTTTTAGCCAAAAAACCTGAATTTCTTTGGGCAAAAAACCTGGAAAATTTTTAGGTCAAAAACCCCCGAACTTTTGGGGGCAAGAATTGAATTTTTTGGGAGGGAAAAATTTAATTTTGGGAGGAAATAATCCCTGAATTTTGGGGAAAAAAATCGCTGAATTTTCGGGGGAAATAATTCCTAAATTTTGGGGAAAACCCTAGAAATTTAGCAAAAAAAAAACCCTGAATTTTGGTTAATTTGGGGGAAAATGGAGAAACACCAGCAGCGCCCGCGCCTTCCTTGCCCGTACTTCGGAGAGACGCGGCCCGCGCCGTCGGAGTTGCAGCTCCCGCAGCTCCTCGCACCACCGTGCTGGGAGAAAAAAATAATAATTTGGGTTCATTTTGGGGAATAAAATGTTAATTTTTTGTGTGAAAAGAAATCCTGAATTTTGGGAAAAAAAACCCGGAATTTTTAGCAAAAAAACCCCTGAATTTTGGAGGGAAAAATTGAATTTTTCTGGGGCGAAAAAATTCTGAATTTTTGGGCAAAAAACCTGGAAATTTTAGCCAAAAAAACCCCGAATTTTGCGGGTAGAAAAATTTTAATTTTTTGGTTGGAAAAAATCCTTGAATTTTGGGCGAAAAAATCCAATTGGAATTTTGGGAAGAAAACACGGATTTTGGGGAAAAAACCGGAATTTTTTAGAAAAAAAAAACCCTGAATTTTTGGGCAAAAACCTGGAAATTCTTAGCAAAAAAACCGCCGAATTTTTTGGGCAAGAATTGAATTTCTTGGGGGGGAAAAAAATTGAATTTTGGAGGAAAAAATCCTTGAATTGGGGGAAAAATCCTGAATTTTCAGGGGAAATAATCCTAAATTTTGCGGGAAAAACCTCAGAAATTTTAGCAAAAAAAACCACTGAATTTTGGGTTAATTTTGGGGAAATCATGGAAACCCAGCAGCGCCGCTCCTTCCTGCCCGTAACTCGGGAGAGCCGGAGCGCCTGCGGAGTGCAGCTCCCGCAGCTTCCCGCACCATCCGTGGGGGGAGGAAAAAGCGAGAGTTTGGTTAATTTGGGAAATAAGTTGAGTTTTTGGGAAAAAAAACCGAGAAGTTTTTTGGGGAAAAAACACGGGAATTTTTAGCAAAAAAAACCTGAATTTTTGGGGAAAAAAAGTCCTGAATTTTGTGTGGGAAAATTGAATTTTTTTGGTGGGAAAAAATCCTGAAATTTCTATGGGAAAAAAAACCTGAATTTTGGGCGGGAAAAAATTTGAATTGTTTGGTGGGAAAAAAACCGCTGAATTTTGGGGAGAAAAAATCCTGATTTTGGGGGAAAAAAATCCCTGATTTTGGTTGGGGGAAAAAAACCCCTGAATTTTGGAAGGACAAATTGAGTTTTTGGTGGGAAAATACCTGAAGTTTTTGGTGGAAAAAATTCCTGAATTTCGGGAAAAAACACAGGAATTTTTAGCAAAAATACCTGAATTTTTGGGGGGAAAAATTTGAATTTTTTGGAGGGAAAAAAACCCTGAATTTTTGGTGGAAAAAACCGGATTTTTAGGAAAAAACCCTGAATGTGTGGGGGGAAAAATATTGTAATTGTTGGTGGGAAAAATCCTGAAATTTTGGGGGAAAAAAATTATCCTGAATTTCGGGGTGGGAAAAAATCCTGAATTTGCGGGACCAAAACCCGGAACTTTTAGCAAAAAATCCTGAATTTTGTGGGGAATAAATTGAAGTTTTATGGAGGGAAAACCTCCTGAATTTTTGGTGCAACTTTTCTTGGGGAAAATACCCAGAATTTTCCATCATTTTTAGAGCAGGAAAAAAAATGGGAATTTTGGGTTAAGTTTGAGGGAAAAATGGGAACCCAGCAGCGGCCCGCCGCACTCCTAGGCCCCTACTCGGTGAGAGACGCGCCCGCGCCTCGGAGTGCAGCTCCCGCCAGCTCCCCGCACCACCGTGCTGGGGGAGATAAAAGCCAGATTTTGGTACAATTCCGTGTTAAAAAATTGATTTTTTGGCAAAAAAAAGCGGATTCTTTGGGCAAAAAAAAGGGATTTTTGGGTTCATTTTTTAGGGCAAAAAATGAGAAATTTTTCAAGGATGCTTTTTTCCTCCCAATTTTTCAGTATTTTTCACCCCATTTTTCCTCAATTTTCACCGTTTTTCCCCAATTTTTTTTACCATTCCTCCCCCCATTTTTTTTCTAATTTTCCCCCCCATTTTCCCCATTTTTGCCCCAATTCACTCACTGCAGTTTGACGGCCAGGGCGCTCTGGCGCAGCCGCTCGGGTCGCGTTCCTCGGCCCGCCTCCCCAGAGCCCCCAGGAGCCCCCAGAGCCTCGAGGGGGGGCGGGCTGGGGGTGGGGCTGGGGTGGGGGCGCTCAGCCTCGGCCCCGCAGCCTGGGAGAGGAAAAAAAACGAATTTTAACCCAAAAATCCGCTTCCAAATCGGTCCAAATTCGGCTGAAAACGTTAAAAAATCACCAGAAATTCAAGCAAAAATTGCCCCAAAAAAATCTGCTTTCAATTAAGCCAAAAATTCAGCCAAAATATGTCCCAAAATTGTGCGTGAATTCATGCAAAAAATTCACCCCAAAAAAATCCGCTTCCAAATCGTGTCAAAATTCGGCTGAAATACGTTAGAAAAAATCACCACGAATTCATTAAAAATTGCCCCAAAAATCTGCGTCAAATTCGCGGCAAAATTCAGCCAAAATATGTTCCAAAAAATTGTTGGTAATTCATCAAAAAATCACCCCATAAATCGGCCTCAAATTCAGCCAAAAATTCGGCTGAAATACAATAAAAAAATCACCATAAATCAGCAAAAATGTCCCCAAAAATTGTGCTTTCAATTAAGCCAAAATTCAGCCAAAATATGTCCCAAAATTGTGGTGAATTCATCAAAAATCACCCCAAAAAATCCGCTTCCAAAGCGGCCAAAATTTGGCTTGAAAATACGTTAAAAAATCACCAGGAATTTGTTAAAAAATTGTTTCCCAAAAATCTGCATCAAATTCAGTCAAATTCAAGCCAAAATATGTCCAAAAAATCATGGCAAAGGAATCAAAAAATCACCCCATAAATTGGCCTCAAAATTCTGTCAAAATTCAGCTGAAATACATTGAAAATCACCATAAATTCTAGCAAAAATTGCCCCAAAAATCGCTTTTAATTCAGCCAGGAATATGTTAAAAATTCACCACAAATTTCTTTTAAATTTGCCCCAAAAATCAGCCTCCAATTCCGGTCAAAATTTGTCTGAAACATGCTTAAAAATCACCAGAAATTTGTCAAAAAATTCACCCCAAAAATCCGGCGTTCAAATTTTGTCGAAATTTGGCTGAAATACGTTAAAAAATCAACATAAATTCATTTTAAAATTGCCCCAAAAATCCGCTTTCAATGACGGTCGAAAAATTCGACTGAAATAATTAAAAAATTCTCGTGAGATTAATCAAAAAAATTCAGCTCAAAAATCAGCCTGGCATCATTCGGCCAAAACGCACTCCAAAAATTGTGGGATCCATCAGAAATCCTCAAAATTCCCTCCAAAAATCCCTTGAAAAAAATTCCCCAAATCCCTCGAAAAAATTTTTCCCCAAATTCCTAAAAATAAAATTCCTTTAAAAATCCCAACCATTCCCCAAAATTCCCCTGTAAAAAATTCCTTCAAAAATCACTAAAAACCCTCCCAAAAATCCCCCCGAATTCCTAAATTTTTTGCCATTAAAAATTTCCCCAAATTGCCCAAAATTCCCTGAAAAAAATCCTTCAAAAATCACTAAAATATCCCTCCAAAAATCCCCCCAAATTTCCTAAATTTTTGCCATTAAAAATTCCCAAATTGCCCAAATCCCTGAAAAAATCCCTCCAAAAATCCACTAAAAATCCCTCCCAAAAAATCCCCCCAAATTCCTAAATTTTTGCCATTAAAATTCCCCAAAATTTCCATTTAAAAATTCCCGAATTTCCCAAATTTTGGTGCAGTTCCTCCTCGGCGGCCTAGCAGAGGGCGCTGCCGGGGACTCACCCGCCGCCAGCAGCGTCAGCGCCGCCAGCGCCACCCAGAACTTTCATGGCGACCAACCTGGGGGGACAAACGGCACCGAAATGTCACCAAATTGTCACCGAAATGTCACCAAAATGTTCACCAAAATGTCACCAAAAATCGGTCTAAAATCCCTTAAGTGACCCCAAATCCCCAAAAATTGTCACCAAACCGCTCTTAAAATGGCCCCGAAATGGCCCCAAATGGCCTCAAAACGTCCCCAGTTGTCACTCAAATTGGACCCAAATGTCCCCAAAAACCCTTCTAAAATGTGCCCCAAATGTCACCAAAATTGTCACTAAAATCCCCAAAATTGTCCCCAAATTGTCTCCGACCCCACAAATGTCCCCAAATGGTCCACAGAATGTCCCCAGGTGACCCCAAAATTGTCCTCAAGTTCAATAAATTGTCCCCAAGTTGTCCCCAAATTCTGAAATCGCCCATCGAATGGAAATTCTCCCCGAACTGCCCCAAATCGGCCCCAAATTTGTCCGAAAATGTCCCCAAATTCGTCCCCAAAAATTTGCTCCCCAAAATTTGTCCCCAACCCCCAGAATTGTCCCCAAATTGTCACCAAAATGTCCCCAAAAATGCCCCAGAATTGTCCCTGAAATGCCCCAAAATTTGCCTCTAATTGACCCAAAATCCCTGAATTGTCCCCAAAAATGCAGTCCCCAAAATTGTCCCCAAAATTTCCCCAAAATTGACCCAAACCCCCCCAAATTGTCCCCAAATTGTCCCAAATTTGTTTCCAAATGTCTCCCAAAATTGTCTCCAAATTTTGCCCCTAAATTGACCCAAAAACCCCCAAAATCGTCCCCAAAACGCCCCAAAATTGTCCCCAAAATGGGTCCCCAAAATTGTCCCCACAAATGAACCCAAAACCCCCAAAATTCTCCCCAAAATTGTCCCCAATTTGTCTCCCAAAATGGTCCCCAAAATTGTCTCCAAATATTTGCCCCAAATTGACCCAAGACCCCTGAAATTGTCCCCCAAAATGGTCCCCAAAATTCGTCCCCAAAAATTCTCCCCAAAAATTGACCCAAAACCCCTGAAATTGTCCCCCAAAATGCCCCAAAAATTTGCCCCTGAATTGACCCCAAAAACCCCCGAAATTGTTCCCCAAAATGTCCCAAATGCCCCAAAATGTCCCCAACCCCAGAATTTTCCCCAAATTGTCCCCAAAATGCCCCCAAATTGTTCCCCAAAATTGACCCAAACGCCTGAAAAATTGTCCCCAAATTGTCCCCAAATCGCCCCCCCTTGTCCCAAAAATACTGAAATTGTCCCCAAACCCCCAGAATTGTCCCCAAAATTGTCCCCAAAAAATGTCCCCAAAATTGATCCCAACCCCCAAAATTCTCCCCAAAATTGTCCACCCAATTTGTTCCCAAAATGGTCCCCAAAATTGTCTCCAAATTTGCCCCTAAATCTGACCAAAAAACCCCTGAAATCGTCCCCAAAATCGTCCCCAAATGCCCCCATTTCTCCCCAAAATTTGATCCCAAAACGCCTGAAATGTTCCCAAAAATGCCCAAATGTCCCCAACCCCAAATTGTCCCCAAATTGGTCACAAATGTCCAAAATTGCTCACCCAAATTTGCCCCAGAACCTGTCCTCAAAAATTGTCCCCTAAACATTGTCCCAAATGGTTGCCCCAAAATTGTTTCCCCAACCTCCCAGAATTGTCCCCAAATGCCCCAAATGCCCCCAAATGTCCCCAAATTTGCCCCCTGAAATTGACCCAAAACCCCCAAATCGCCCCCAAAATGCCCCCAAAAGTTTCTCCAAAATGTGACCCAAAACCCTGAATTGTCCCCAGACTTTGTCCCCAAACATCCACCCCAACTGTCCCAAAAAATACTGAAATTCATCCCCAACCCCCCAAAACTGTCTCCCAAAGATTGCCCCCTGATTTGACCCAAACCCCCAAAAATCGTCCCCAAAATTTCCCAAAATGTCCCCCAAAATGGCTCCCTCCGAAAATTCTCCCAAAATGTTCGCCCAAAAGTCGTCCCCAAAGTCATCTCCCAAAATTGTCCCCACCCCAGAATATTGGCTCCAAATTTGTCCCCAAAATGCGCCCAGAATTGTCTCCCAAAATTGTCCCAAAATTGTCCCAACCCCGCAGAATTTCCCCAAAGGCCCAGAATGTCCCCAAAATATTGTCATTAAAATGATGTCCTCAAAAATGCCCCAAATTGCCCCAGAATTGTCCCCGAAATGCCCAAATTTGCCTCTGATATTGACAAACCCAAAACCCGAAATTGTCCCAACCCCCAGAATTGGCTCCAAATTTTCCCAAATTCGCCCAACCCACAAAATGTCCCAAAGAACCATGAATTGTACCAAAAAATGCCCCAAATCGCCCCAAATGTTCCCAAATTTGTCCCCAAAGATAGCCCCAAATGTCCCCAACCCCCAAAATCTCGTCCCCAAAAATTTCCCCAAAGATGTCCCAAATATGCGTCCCCAAATTCTCCCCAAAAATTGACCCAAAACCCCTGAAATGGTCCCCCAAAATGTCCCCAAAATCGTGGTCCCCAAAAATCAGTCCCCAAAAATTGTCCCCACCCCCAAGAATTAGGTCAAATTGTCCCCAAAATGCCCAGAATTGTCCCCAAAATTGTCCGCCCAAATTCCCCTTAAATGACCAAAATCCCTGAAAATTGTCCCCCAAAATGCCCCAGAATTGTCCCCAAAAGTGTCCCCAACCGTCCAAAATTGTCTCCAAAATGCTCCCCAAATGCCCCAAGTTGTCCCCAAATGGTGCCCAAAATGTCCCCAAACCCCCAGAATTGGCTCCAAATTGCTCCCCCAAATGCCCCAAACTTTGCCCCTAAATTGACCCAAAAACCCCTGAAATTGTCCCCAAATTGTCCCCAAATTGTCTCCAAATTTTTGTTCCCCAAAGGTCCCCAAAAAATTGTCTCCGAAATGCCCAAAAATTGTCCCCAAAATTGTCCCCAAATCCCCAGAACTGTCTCCAAATTGTCCCCAAATTCCCAACCCCCCCCACAATGTCCAAACCCCGCAAAAATTGTCCCCAAAATGCCCCAATTTGCCCCTAAAATTGACCTCCAAACCCCCGAAATTGTCCCCAAAATGCCCCAAGAGTTGTCCCCAAAAATGGTCCCCAACCTCCAAAAAATTGTCCCCCAAATTTTGCCGCCAAAAATTGACCCAAAAGCCCTTGAAAAATGTCCCCAAAATGTCCCCACACTCCAAAAATTGTCCCCAAAATTGTCGCCCAACCCCCAGAATTGTCCCCCAAAATGTCCCCAACCTCCAAAAATTGTCTCCAAAATGCCCCAAAATGTCCCCAAAAATGGGTCCCCAAAATCATCCCCAAAATTTCCCAAAACCCCCGAAATTGTCCCCAGAATTGTCCCAAATTTACCCCCAAATTTGCCCTGAATGACCCAAACCCCTGAAATTGTCCCCAAAATTTTTGTCCCCCAAAAGTCCCCTCCCCTCCCCCCCTCCACCTTGGGGGCTCCCTCGCTCCCGCCCCTCCCCCCACTCCGCTCCCCCCTAAATGGGCCCCGGGCGGGGGCGGGGCGGGGCGGCCAGCGCGACCTTTGCACCGCCCCTCCCCCACCCCGCCCCGCCCCTCCCCCCCACCCTTTCCCGCCAAAACAGAGGGGGGAGGGGAACCCCAAAAAACCCCAAAAAATAAAAAAAAAAAAACCAAAAAAACCCCAAAAAATCCCCAAAAAACACTTCCAAAAATCCCAAAAAAACCCCAAAAAACCCCAAAACCCCAAAAAACCCAAACCCCCCAAAAAAAAACCCCAAAAAATCCCCCAAAAAAAAAACCCAAAAACCCCCCCAAAAAAAAACAACAAAAAAAACCAAAAAACCCCCAAAACACCCCCCCCAAAAAATCCCATAAAAACCCAAAAAACCCCAAACAACAAAAAACAAAAAAAAACCCCCCCAAAAAACCAAAAAAAACCCCAAAAAACCCCAAAAAAACAAAAAACCGATTTATTCCCCCTCTGTGTTTTCCCCCAATTTTTTTTTTAAATTTTCCCCTCAATTTTCAGATTTTCCCCCAAATTTTTTAAATTTTCCCCCAATTTTGAATACTTTTCCCCCAATCTTCCCCCCAAATATTTTTTTTTTCTGCCGTTTTTTAAAAATATTTCCCTCCAATTATTTTTTCATTTGCCCCAATTTTTTTAAATTTGCCCCCAAAAATTTTCCCCCAATATTTTCTGAATATTTCCCCCAATTTTATCCCCCAAATATTGTTTTATTTTCCCCCCCAATTTTGTTTTAATTTTTCCAATTTTTTTTAATTTTGCGCCCAATTTTTTAAATTTTCCCATTATTCTTTCCCCCAATTTCCCCCCCCAAAATTCTTTCTTATTTCCCCCAATTTTCTTAAAGTTTCTCCCCATTTTTATATCTTTTCCTCCAAATTTGAACCATTTCTTCCCCCAATTTTCCCCCCAAATTTTTGATATTTTTTTCCCCCAAATACTTTCTATTTCCCCCTATGTTTTTTTATATTATCCCAATTTTTTTTATATTTTCCCCTCGAGATTTTTTTCCCCCCTTTTTTTTAACATTTTTCCCCTCCCCAATTTTTGACAATTTTTTCCCCCCATCCAATTTTTTTCATTTTTGCCCCAATTTCCTTTAATTTTCCCCCTCATTTCCACCCCAAAAATTTTTTTCCCCCATTGTTTCCCCACAATAATATTTTTTTTTGCCCCCAATTTTGACATTTTCCCCTCAAATTTTTTAAAAATTTTCGCCCCAATTTTTTAAATTTTCCCCCCCAATTTTTCCCCAATTTTTTTTTTTCATTTTATCGCCCCAATTTTGACGATTTTCTCTCCCCAATTTTTTTTTATTATTTATAATGGACACCCCAAATTTTTTAAAATTATTTTGTTCTCCCCAATTTTTCCCCCACATCTTTGTTTATTTCCCACCCCAATTTTTTTAATTTTTCCCCCAATTTTTTTTTTTATTTGCGCCCTCAATTTTTTTAATTATTTTAACCCCCAATTTATTTTAAAATAGTTACCCATTTTTTTTAATTTTTTCCATTGATATTAGGGGGTGCGTCCCCCAAAAGTAGTCTATTGCTTACTTTTCCGGCCCAATTTTTGTTCACTTTTCTGACCCAAGTTTTTTTTTTAAATTTTTGCCCCAAATGTTTTTAAAGATTTTCTAATTATTTTCTTCCCCCAATTTTTCCCTCCAATTTTTTTTATTTTCTCGGGACTGTCTGGTCCGGTGGTTCGCCCAATTTTTTTTTCCATTTTAAGATTTGTGCCCCCCATTGTTTTTTTTAAGTTTCCCCATTATTTTTCTCCCCAATTTTTCTCCCCCCAATTTTGGACATTTCCCCCCAATTCGTTTTTTAATTTTGCCCGCAATTTTTTTTTTTAATGTTTCCCATGTATATTTCATCCACTCCAGAAATCTTTCGTTCTTTTCCCCCATTTTTTGTCATTTTCTCCCAACTTTTTTCAAAATTTCCCTCCAAATTTTTTTTAATTTTTTCCCAATTTTTTGACCTTTTTCCCCCCATTTCCCCCCCCAAAAAAATCCCAAAAAATCCCCAAAAATCCCAATTTTGGGGAGGTTACAGGTGGGGGAGGGGCTGAGCCCCTTCCTGCCCCTCCCCCCCTCTGGACCCCCCCCCCCTTTGGACTGGGACACGACCTGCGAGGGTGGGGGAGGGGCAAAAGGTCCAACCGGGGATGGGTGGGGAAGGGCTGGGAAAATTCCAGGGGGCAGTGGGGGGGAGTGGGAAAAATAAATTTAAAAAATTGGGGAAAATGTATGAAAATATTGGGGGAAAGTTAAAAAATATTGGGGGGAAAATTTTGGAAAAAATTGGGGAGCGGAAGATTGGGGGAAAAATTTGGTAAAAATTGGGGGTATGCATGGATAGGCTGTGAGTATAAGAAAAATAAACTGGCGGGAGAAAAAATAAAAAAAAAAATGTGGGGGAAATTTTGGAAAAAATGGGGGAAAGTTGTGTGAATAAAAATAAAAAAAAATTGGGGGAAAACTGGGGGAAATTTGTTAAAATTTGGGGGTGGGGGAAATAGATATTATAAGAAATTGGGGGAAATTTCCAAGAAAGCTCGGGGGAGAAAATCTTATAAGGAAAAATAGGAGGGGAAAGTGGCAAAAATTGGGTGACAATCCACAAAAAATAATGGCAGGTTACAATCCTAAAATTGGGGCTGGAATCTCCAGAAAATCTGGGAATTGAAAACCCCAAAAATTTGTGTGAAACCTCAAAAAATTCACCTTAAAAACCCCAAAATCCCAAGATTAAACCCCAAAAAATTTTTGAGTGAAAACCCCCAAAAATCTGAGAAATTCTCAAATAATGGTATGAAAACTCGCAAGAAATCTTAAACGAAAATCCCCCAAAACTCTAAGTGAAAACCACAAAAGAATCAACTAAAACCCCAAAATCCAAATTAAAGCCCCCAAAATCTGAATGACCCCCCAAAAATTCATGAAAAAGCCCAAAAAAGTTCACCTGAAAAAACACCCCAAAATCTGAAATTCATCCCCGAAAAAAATTCACCTGAAAGCCCAAAAATCCAAATCTTTCCCCAAAATCCTCCCCCAACCCCCAAAAATTTCCAAATTTTTTTTCCACGCCAAAAATTTTCCCTGGAGCCCCAAAAAGATTCCCATCTTTTCACCCGCAAGAATATCGCTCCCTAAATCCCCAAAAATTTCCATTGGAACCCCAAAATCCCCATTTTCCCTCCAAAAATTCGCTGTTTTCCCCCCAAAATTTCCATTGTTCACCCCAAAAGTGTGTCTCAGGAGCCCCAAAATTGTCGCCATTTTCCCCCAAAATTCCCATTGTTTCCCCGCAAAATTGCTGATTTTTCAACCTCAAAAAATTCGAATTTCCCCCATAAACTCCCAATTCACCCCCCAAAAATCCCATCTTTCCCTCCTAAAATTTCCCATTTTTCCCAAATTCCACATTTTTTTCCCAAAATTCCCATTTTCCACCCAGCGAAATATTCCCATTTTTCACTCCCAAAATTGTCGATTTCCCCCAAAACTCCCAATTTCACCCCCAAAATTCCCATTTGTCGGAGTGGCCCCTCACGCTTAAAAAATTTTCCCATTTTTTCCCAAAATTCCCATTTCTTGACCCCAATAATTCCAATTTTTTTCCCCAAATTCCCATTTTTCCCTCCTTGAAGAAATTCCCGAATATGTTTTTCCCAAAATTCCCATTTTCCCCCCAAAACATTTTCTATTTTTTCCCCAAGGATTCCCAGCATTGTATCCCCCCAACAATTCCCATTTTCCACTCCCAAAATTTCTATTTTTTTCCCCAAAATTGCGCCATTTTTGACCCCAAAAATTCTCCATTTTTTTTCCCAAAGATTCCCATTTTCCCCCAAAAGATTCCCATTTTCCACTTCCCGAAAAATTTCTATTTTGTTTCCCAAAATTGCCCAATTTAACCGCCCAAAAATTCCCATTTTTGACCCCCAAAAATTCCCATAATTTTTCCCAAAATTTCCCATTTTTGAGCCCCAAAAGAATTCCCATTTTTTCGCCCCCAAGAGATGTCCCATTTTTCCCCCCAAAATTTTGCCCATTTTTGACCCCAAAATGTCGCCATTTTTTCTCGCAAAATTCCCATTTTCCCCCCAAAAAACGGAGCCGAGACCCCAAAATTCCAGCCCCTGTGTCCGTTTATTGGGGGAGGGGGCCGAGGCCGAAGTTCCCCAATTTTGGGGGCTTTTGGGCCAAAACTCCCCAATTTCCCAATATTTTCCCAATTTGGGGATTGTTAGGACAAAATTCCCAGAGAATTTTGGGTTTTTTTTCAGGAGGAACCCCCAAGATTTTCCCAAAGATTTTTGAGAGTAGTTTCTGTGTCCGAGAAAAAACCCCAATGATTTTCCCCCAATTTTTTTGGAGGCCAAATCCCCAAGAGTTTCCCAAATTTTGGGGTTTGCTTTGAACAAAGACATTGCCCAAATTTGGGATTTTTTTTAGGTAAAACCTGCAAAAAATTTTCCCAATTTTATATTTTTTAGGCAAACCCCTCAAATTTGTGGGATTTATTTTGGCGAGGAACTCTCCAATTTTCACAATTTTTAGGGATTTTTTTAAGGGGCAAAAACCCCCAAAATTCTTGGGGTTTTTTTTTGAGGAAGAAACCCCAAATTTCCCCAATTTTTTTTTTCCCCAAATTTTGGGGCAAACCTTCAAAATTTTGGGATTTTTTTGGGGACAGATTCCCCAAATTTTCCCAATTTTTGGGGTTTTATTTTGTTTTTTGGGGGAAAACCCCCAAATTTTGGGATTTTTTTGGAGGCAAAACCCCCGAATTTTGGGATTTTTTTTGAGGCAAAACCCTCAAATTTTGGGATTTTTTGGAGGCAAAACCCCCAAATTTTGGGATTTTTTGGAGGCAAAACTCCCAAATTTTGGGATTTTTTGGGGGGGGTCGCTCCTAACTCGACGATTTCGGGGGTTTGGGGGCGATTTTGGGGCAATTTTGGGGCGATTTTGGGGCTTTTTGGGGGGTGGGGGAGGGGCTGCCGGCAGCTGGGGGGGAGGGGAGGAAGAGGAGGAGGGAGAAAAACCCGAATTTGGTGAGGCCGAAGGCTCATGAGGAGGAAGAGGAGGAAAAAAATCTGAACCAGATGAGGCCGAAGGCTCAGGAGGAGGAAGAGGAGGAGGAGGAGGAGGAGGAAAAATCCCGAATTTGGTGAGGCCGAAGGCTCACGAGGAGGAAGAGGAGGAAACTGAACCCAATGAGGCCGAAGGCTCACGAGGAGGAAGAGGAGGAGGAGGAGGAGGAGGAAGCTGAACCCAATGAGGCTGAAGGCTCAGGAGGAGGAGGAAAAAAAAACCCCAAACTTGATGAGGCCGAAGGCTCAGGAGGAAGAGGAGGAGGAGGAAAAAAACCCGAATTTGGTGAGGCCGAAGGCTCAGGAGGAAGAGGAGGAGGAGGAAATCGAACCCAGTGAGGCCGAAGGCTGAGGAAGAGGAGGAGGAGGAGGAGGAGGAAGAAACTGAACCCAATGAGGCCGAAGGCTCAGGAGGAGGAGGAGTTAAAACCCCAAACTTGATGAGGCTGAAGGCTCAGGAGGAAGAGGAGGAGGAGGAGGAGGAAAAAACCCGAATTTGATGAGGCCGAAGGCTCACGAGGAGGAGGAGGAGGATGAAGGCCCCTCCTTTCACAGCGATGATGATGAGGGTCCTTCACCCCCCTGAGGAAGAGGAGGAGGAGGAGGAGGAGGAAAAAAACCCGAATCTGATGAGGCCGAAGGCTCAGGAAGAGGAGGAGGAGGAGGATGAAGGCCCCCCATTTCACAGCGAGGATGATGAGGGTCCTTCACCCCCCTGAGGAAGAGGAGGAGGAGGAGGAAACCCAACCCGGCGAGGCCGAAGGCCGCGAGGAAGAGGAGGAGGAGGAGGAGGAGGAGGAGGAGCCCCCTCAGCCCGCGGCGAGGCCGAAGGCTCCGGAGGGGCCTTGTCCCACGGCGAGGAGGAGGAGGAGGAGGAGACGGAGCCCGACGAGGCCGAAGGCTCAGGAGGAGGAGGAGGATGACGATGAAGGCCTCTGTCTCGTTTCACAGCGAGGACGATGATGAAGATGATGAAGATGAAGATGAAGATGATGAAGATGATGAAGATGATGAAGATGAAGCTCTCCCATCCCCAGGCGAGGAAGAGGAAGATGAGGATGATGAAGATGAAGGTGAATTCCCTTCCTGTGGCCGATGAAGATGAAGGTGATGAAGGTCAGGACGATGATGAGGATGATGAAGGTCAGGATGGGGATGATGAAGGTCAGGACGATGATGAGGATGATGAAGATGATGAAGGTCAGGATGGGGATGATGAAGGTCAGGA
>NDFG01000849.1:0-11046 GCA_002167245.1 Sporophila hypoxantha | reverse complement strand
ATACCATGGAAATGGGTCTGTTTGTGCTCCCTTCTAGATTGGGATGGTGACATGGATTATCTGGATGCCCTATCAGATGACAGCGTGAAACTCCTGGAGAATGCTGGAGGCAAGTTCTCTCTGTGTGTCTTTCCTGACAAAATTATCAGTGTCCATGTGCCAAGAGGTCACTCATGAGCCCTTTCCCTTAACATCACCTAGGGGTTGAAAGAATCTGGAAACCTTTCCCTGCTCCCTTCTAGAGCCTGAGGGATCCCACTGTGGAGGCTCTGGGGGGCATCCCCTAAGATACACCCCTTTGGCTCCCTCCACTGGTCTTAAGTTCCTGAGCCACTGCCTCCCATTTCCTTGTTTGGCCCTTATCTCTGTAGTGCCCTGAGAGCAAGGTCAGCTCCTGGGCACCCAGAGCGAGAAAGCTAAACCCACTCTGTGTGTGTGTCTGGTACCTGAATATTTCACACGGGGCTGAATTAAACATCTGTGGATATTTTGCGAAGGCCCTTTTTGCTTCTTTASCTTGGACTTTACTAGCAGCAATGCAGGCTGCAAAATCCCACAGGATCACTGTCAGAGGGAGGAAGGAGCATTTAGCTGTTCATCCTCCTCCCGTGTGCAATGGCAGTGTGTCCTTCCGTGTGCTCTGTGCAGCCAAGGAGAAGAGCAGAGAGGGAAGGGGCAGGGCCCAGGGCTATGCCCCAGGGCTGAGCCTTTCTCATCTCTTTTGCTGGCCCAGGGAGCCTGAGCTGCTCCTGCTGCCACTCCCAAGCCCTGGCCCTGCCTGGGGCTGGGTTCAGAGCTGCTGACAGCTCAAGGGAGAGCTTTCTGCCCTAACTGCCCCACAAGGACCTCCTTCCATCCCAGTGTGGGGCCACTGCAGGCACGTGGTCACCCTGGCCCTGCTCCTGAGTGGAAGGCAGAGCTGAGGGAGTGACTTGGAGGGCATCGATCACCCAGGTGCCCTCACTGCCACTCGGGCAAGAAGGAGAAATGGAACAACTTTCTATTAAGGTCCTCCTAGTTGGATGAACCACTATGGTACAAGAGACAAGAGTCCTGGAGGCAGCCAGACTTCTGGACAAGAAGCTGAGCGACCTGGAGAGGCGCCGTGGTGGGGTGCATTTCCAACCTTTGTCCTGGGGCTCAGCAGCCGGGGCTTTGGCCTGCACATCTGGACACGCGTGCCCGCACAGCGGAAGGGATCCAGTGGCAGCCTGGTGCCCCGCTGCTGCTTCCAGCCCTGCAGGGCTGTTTCCCAGCTGGCCTGGCTGCAGCTTCTTCCCCAGCCTCTGCAGGAAGGCATTTGGCATCTGCTGACAGGCAGCCCAAACTGCAGCACGGGGCCATACATGCCCTGAGATCCCCTGCAATTTCCTGGACCCTGGGGAGATCAGGAAATGACAGCATATTTGGAGAATAAGAGTACCCTGGCCAATCCAAAGTTTTTTATGATTTCCTGCTCTTATCCATCAGTTTGACCAGCTATTGCCTCCTGAACTGATGCCACCCTCCCAGAAAGGGGAACATCTCCAACACACCTCCCCATGTACGATTACTTCCAATGCGGTGGTAACCTAGGTCAGTTCCGCGGAATGCAGAGGAAGTGGCTGTCGCTGGGTGTGAAGACGACGGACGTGAGAACCGTGTGTCTCTGTCAAGTGAGTTCTCCGATCTCCAGCGGAGCGGTAAGGGAGCCAAGATCGCGGCTCGGTAAGGCTCGGAAAGAGTCCATAAGAGAAGGACGCATGATCAGTATAGTGGCAGTGAGAGTTGCAGAGCTAGGTACAGGGACCTATAAGGATAAAGCTCCGAAGCCGCCGCATGAAGCACAAGGCGGCTTTTGCCGCTTTGCGAGCTGTATAGCCACGAGGCGAGGGCGGAGAACGCACATCTTAGGACACACGTCGTAGCACATACCTCCGTCTTATGGCTCCGAGTGGTGGGAGAGAATAGCCATGATGTATAAGTAAAATATCCACTAAGTGGCTTACTGCCTAAGGTGGTTGTATGGGTTGGTGACAAGCTGACCGAGTCGCCGTAAATCTCGGATGAGCGGGCGGCGGTACGCGGCATGACATAACATTGAGGCGACAGGTCTCTTCACACGCATGGGATGAGGTACGGTGATACTATTGGACTGGGGTGCTCGCGCGCGGGAGAGTTCGCTGTAACCGTGTAGGAGACGGCGAGGACGGGTCGGAGTCGGCGCAAGCGAAAGATCTATTCGGGTCAAGCACTACCCGTGAGAGGAACTTATAGCAACAGGTGATCTCGAATGTGTAGTTAGAGCCGTGGTGTCAGGAAGCTCCGTGATGTTGCATGGTATCTTGGTTCCAGGGGATCAGTCTAAATGCTCGGGGTAGGCGGATCCCCAAGGGAGATTGAGGCAGGCCTCTTTAAACTAGACAGTGTAAGTGGGGATTAAGAATCACCGAAGTACCCAGTCTGCCGGCGCTGGAGCAGCAATGGGGCTAGCGGTGGGCGGCACACTGGAACGAAGTACTGGAGCTCGTGGATGACCTAACTATCAAGGCACGAATGGATTCTTTGGAGTTGGGCATGAGTAATAAACGTGTAGGCCAGTGTGAACAGAAGATGAGCAGCCGATGGTTGGAGAGTGAGACTTGGACGCAGCATACAGGCAACGAGCTGACAATTGGCTGTGAGGAACTGGTCACGAGCGGGTTACGATTATGAGAGGGCCGAGTTGGCTCGCAGGCGCTCAGGGTGGGCCTGGCCATTGTATTGCTAAATATTGACTCGATGCTGGTGCCAGGGAGTGGGTACGTACTGGTGCAGGCTTTTAGGTCCATAGAAATCATTGGCCGGCACGGCACCGGCGGCTTAGTGGCAAGGGATGGAGAAGGAGTTCTATGCAGAGGGAATAAGGGCATCGACACTGCTGAATCTGATCTTAGCAACACTCGCCGGAAGATGTCGGCTACTGACGGAAGTCGTATTTGTTTCTTTTAGGGGCAGTGCGCAGGCAAGGGCGAGGCAAGAGATCATTTCTCAAATCCAGCTTGTCAACTTTTTTCTCTATCTCCGGAGATTGAAGCGTAAAAGGCTGTGGCTCAAAGCCACACTTCTGGAGGAAGGCAGGGGGCTCATTGCACCCTCTGCTGCTAGGAAGCGGAGCGATTTGCTAGGCACAGTCACAGGAGGTAATTGCAGCTGTGCCTCTGGGCCCTGAAGCCTGTCGGAAAGCTTGAGCGACCATCTGTGCTGCTCTGCCTCCTCCAAGGGATGTTAGACGGGCCGGCAACAGAAAAGGGAGAAGTGGACCAGGATCTCAGTCCAGAGATTTCCCCAGCCTCCCTGTTCAGCTTTTGGCCATGTCCAATTCACATCTGGCTTCTCCACAAGCCTTAACCCGATTCCCCTTGCAGTGCCCAGTTCCCAAAGGAGGCAGGGAACCCGCACAACTCCATGGAAATGGGTCTGACTCGTGCTCTTCTCTCTAGATGAGAGTGCTGGGGATGGCTTTTCCAGCAGCAGCGGATGGGAGAAGATGGTTTGGAAACATCTTGGAGCTTCTGCAGGTAACGATTCTCACAGCAGAGACAGTCATTGACAACCTGGCAAAAGACACCAGGTGACAGAGAAGCTTCTGTGGCTCTTGATTTACAGGTGTGTCTGCAGGGGAGGGTCTTCCCAGGTCCTTGGTGGATGTTGCTGCACGAGAGGCCCAGTCCCATCGCAGGGGGAGAGTCGTTGTTCCCGCTGAACCCACAGGCTGAGCCCTGCTTCTGTGGGATCTATTCTGGTGAATGGAAATACTTTCTTTTACAGGTCCTCTGAGATAGAGGAAAAAAACCTAGCAAAACAGAATAAGACCCTGAGTCAGCACAGAACTCTGGAACAAAGATCGCAGAGACCTGGAGAGAGGCGCCTGGTGGTGAATTTCCCTCAGCCTTGACCTGGGGCTCAGCAGCCAGGGGCTTTGGCTGCACATCTGGACACGGCCGTCCCGCGCACAGGCGGAAGGGATCCATCGCGGCAGCGCTGGCTGCCCCGGCTGCTGCTGTCCACGCCCCAGGGCTGTTTTCGCCAGCCTGGCCTGGCTGCAGCTTCTCCCCGGCCTCTGCAGGAAGCGCATTTTGGCATCTGCTGGCAGGGACCACCAAACTGGCACCATGGGCCTGAAATCCCTCTGGGATTTCCCGGTCTGGGCTGATCAGGAGGGCCGCTGTTTGAGAGGGAAGGCCCTATGGCATCCAAGAGCCTTGGCCTTTCCCTGACTCCTTACCGCTGTCTTTCTCCAAGTGGACTTCCTGAAGATGCCACCTCCCTAATGGGAAGGCTCCACACTGATCCAGCTGTCCCTTTTCCTTCTCAGACATGATGACAAAAGTCTTTGCTTGAAGGCAGCCACTTCCTGAGAGGAAGCAATGGACCCGTGCCAGCCACTGATACAGGAAGCGAGGAGATGCCAGACAGTGCCACAGAAGGTGAATCTGCTGTGCCAGGCTCAGCCAGGCTGAGCAGCCCTGCTGGGGTCCTCCTGTGACACAAGTCCCCGTTAAGAACCTGGGAGCGACTGCATGGGGTGCCCATGGTGGGGAAAGGGCAGAGGGGGAGAGCAAGGCTCCTGTGGGTCCTGAGAGGGTCTGGCTGTGTCCCCTGGGCTGGGGAGCTGTCACGGGCAGGGAGGGCCCAGGACTGGCAGTGGCTGCTCAGGGATGGGTTTGGGCCCGTGTCACCTGCAAGCAGCGCCTGCCCAAGCAGCTCGTCTGCCCGGGCTCTCCTTCACCGGCCTGCTGGGCTTTGTTGGGTGGCACAGCCTGTGCCAAGGGGCGGCAAGGTGCCTGCAGGCCCCAGCTTCTGGGGCAATACAGAGGACACGTCCTGTGCATGCACCTCGGCGTCGCTGAGCCTCGAGCAGTGCAGCACAGCACGGGCTGCACCCCATTGCTCCGACAAGACGTTGATCACTGAAGCAAGGACATATGATGCCCGGATTCCAGCTGCGGCCGCCAAGAAATTGTCTGCCCTACCAGGATTGTTGCACAGGCGAGCTTGCATGTATAGGAAGACCAAGTGGTGCTGTTCTGATCGTGGTCCCTGACTGATGCAGGTCTTGCATTTGGCATTCCACTGGCAACTCGTACCGGAGATCAGGTCGGTCAGTTGCTGAATTTCTCCCACCAGTTTTCTTATAACATTTCTGCTCCACTAGCATTGTAGCCTGACTCACGTAGTCGGCGGCTAAGAGCTCGCTGTGAAGTGAGCCATCCCATGGATTAGTCCCAACAGAACTCTGCTGTAGGGTTCTGCTGCTAGCCCAGGCTTATTTCACTGCTCAATTAATTGTGGCGCACTTGTCCTGGGGGGCCCTGGCGGTGGGGCCGCAGCTCAGTGCTGAGCTCCACATGAGGCTAGCCTGGGCAAGAGCAGCCCCGGGGGCACAGAGGCAGAGGGCAAAGCAAGATTCTCACCAGTATTTGGGCAGACGAGTTTCAGTGAGACGACGACATGCTTTTTTATGTAGCTCATGCTAAAGTTTTGCATGGGCCAACAGTGGTTGTGTGCGAGACAAGCAAATTTGCTGCCCCGTTTCGGTGTTAAACGACAAATCCGACCTGATATGAGGTTTGCTACTTTGGCTCTTGGAGACTTTTGCTCCTTTGTGTGAGCCCTGTTCCTGGATCGAGCTCCAACAATCAGTCCTTCGGAGCAAGTTCTGGGTGAAAGGTCACTCCAGCCCTGAGAGCCCTGGCAGCTCCTGGCCACAGCGAGTGACAGCATAGGGCGAGGAGCAGGTCATAGCACAATGAGCTTCAGAGAGCTCCATTATCTCAAGAGGCTTTGAGAAGTGTCGTGCTAAATTTGATCTATGGGTTCTAGATGTTTTTATTTATGAAATTCATTTCACTTTTTCTAAACATTATTTTTAAATAATAACTTCTTGTCCAGTGCTCTTTTACGCTTATTTGTATAGATGAATGATGGCCTAATTAATCCCATGGCTGAAGTTAAAAGAACTGTAAGTACTATAAAAATGAATAAGTTTTTAACACTACATCTATGATCCTTTCACAGACTCATGAAAGCTTAATGTTGCTTGAGTGCAAACCAACAGAAAAGTTCTTTGCCTCCAGCTTTTATGAATTCAACAAGCACAGAGACTGCACACCTGTTGAAGAAGAAGTCTCTTCACCTTCACAGTACTAAAGCAAAAGCGCCAGGGTGTTCTTCTTAGTTGGAACCAATATTAGACGCAATCTAGTATTTGAGTGATTATATACTCCTGACATGGTACTGTATATGGAATGATTGGGAAATCTGGACTCTTTGACGGAAGTACCCGGCCAGCTGCGCATTGGGCTCTCCCAAAGCTCAGACTCGTAATATATCAATCTTTTTTTCAACAGCAAGCAATGTTCCAGGTTTCTGTCCTGGGAACACTCACACCTCGTTGCATTTGTATTCAATAACATTCTGAAAAGAAATTCGAGAACAGCTCTTTATGGTCCCTTAAGTTGAAGTTTTCTCATGTTTCCAACCATATGAATGGCCAATGAAAACCTGGATGATCCCATTAAAAAAGACTTGCAAAGCCAGTACTCCTGGAGAAAGGGCATACTCCTGCTCCCACCACTCTGGACCATGGATCTTTCTGATCTTGCCGCGAGAGCGAGCGATGGCATGAACGTCAAGTGCAGGGAGGAATTTGCTGCAGTTCCAGACCATTAGTCACTTAAGAGCATCTTTGTATATGCTCATTACCAAATGTACACTGTAATAAAGACACACCTTCTTCTAACCACTAGCTTCATAGGAAAGGAATAAACAAAGAATTTTATTTACAAGCTGGAAGGTTATTTTGTTATAATTTATCAATATAATTTTTATATATGTAGTTCTGTTCCTTCATTGTGATGCTGGGATTAGAAGACAGGTGAGGGGCGGGATTTTCTGATGGGGAGATTTCTTTCCCAGCGGAAGGGAATTGTGTGGGTTTCTCATGCTTGCCCTTCAATCTATGGTCTCGACTAAGGCATTCACTGACAAGATCTTGCAAAGAACTTGGCAAAGAAACAGGTTCTGCTGTGGGCAGGCAGCCGTCCCACGATCTCTTGTCCAGCAGCACCAATCAGAGACATGATGTTCCCAAGTGTCCCAGGAGGTTCTTGCGACTTACTGATGGGAGCACCCACTGGTCGACTGACATCCCATCGGGCCTCTGAGCGCCATGACGCCACAACTCCCTGGATGTGACAGCCAGGCAATTTCCCTCATTCTTCCAAAGCTGTGCCTCCATGCAATGCAGACAAGCTCAACACAACCGCAGGAGGGACAAAGGATGCTGGGCACTGGCTTGGTTGTCCCAGGGACGAATTACAGAAGTCCCAAGACGTGGCATCTCTAGCCTCCCCTTGTGCACGCTGTGGTGTAACTTCGCGCGCTGGCGGTCACAGGGAATATGTTCTCCTGGCCAGCTTCACTCCCTGAGTCCAATGGACAGTCACCAAAAGAGAGGCTGCCGGACCCTGGTAAGACTCTCCCGCTGCTGCGTAGAAGGCCTCACAAGTCCCTGGACATCGCAGCGTAGGTACAAGCGCCTCGGCATCCAGGGTCTACGGGTGACACAGAGCAGAGCCCAATGCATGATGAGGGACTGGAGGCGAAGGAATCGAGAGGCTGGATCACTTGTTTGAGTTAGAGGAAGGATTTACTGTCCCACAGAGGAGCTCAGGGACAAGTGTGACAATAAACTGAGGGCAAACACTGGATCTTTTAAAGGAAGGGAGGGAATAACGGCGGGAGCACACAAATTTTTACCAAGAGGGAAGGCATTAGGAAGGAGTGCAGGCAGGGCTCTAATGCCCAAAGTAAACAACCTTAAATCCAAGATTGGCTTAAGGAAAGGAAACCTTGAACACATGCTTCACGGAGTAAGACAGTAACACACCAGAACAAAAGGCTGTGCTATTGGATAGACAGGGGGATTGACATAGATGCTGGGCGGTAAACAACTCAGTGACTGAACCATCAAAGAGAAGACCAATAATGGATATCAAGGAATGAACCCAATTACAAACTTATAACAATGGAAATCTGTTAAAACTTACTTATGGAAGCCTGTAAAATACAGCTAGCAGCTACAACGAGGCGCAGTGCTGGCTGGTGTGTGTTCCCTATTCGTGTTGCAATTGCAATTGCAGTTCAATGGTCAGTTCTACAAAATGCTCCGCCCACCCATTCTCTTGTAATTGGTTTACCATATTTCTAGATGCCTTAACTGATTGACTTCCTTGCACCTCTCTTGTTGGTTTTGCCCTGGTTTTCCATCTCATTAAAACGCTGCTCTTTCGTTCGCTGACATATTCCCTTTGCTCTCCAAGGAGGAACATCTGATCGTAGTCCCCTCTCATACCTGCCCCCTTTCTCGCAGAACTTCCCTGTCCATTTTGTATCCCTCGAGGTCCATTGGGTTTGCTTGAAACCATTGTCTCCCCTCCCCTGTTAATTCCCAATTGGTTTAAAATTTGTATGTCCTGCCTCAATCTGTTCTCCCCAGGTTTCTCCCAATGGTAGTTCTGTAACCAGCTCAGCTGTGAACTCACCCTTGTTGTAAAAACCTTCTTAGCACAGCCCTGGACTGTCGTGCTTTCTGTCCACCTGAACCTTCCTGAGCATAAAACACTCTTTGGGAGTCCATACAAGAAGACCTCTCAGCTTGTTCCTGTCCCTGCCCTTTTTTTGATGCATCCACCTGTGCCATAGAGGAGCCAGTTGTGCCCACCGACTCCGGCCAGCCGCACCCCGAAAATTGTGTGGCTTTTGGGGCGGCCGCCTCCTGGGTGACCAGCGCTGGGAGCAGCCGCAGGCATGAGAGACTGCTGCATCCCGTTTGGACGTCGTACTGAGGTCAGCCACTCCATCATGGAAAAAAAAGTGGGCCTCTGGCTCTGGTCCGAGGAAGCACACGACCACACGGCCTGTGCTCGCTCAAGGGTTCTCCGTTTGCACAATCATCCAAGCCATTGAGAGAGGTTGCGTGGTTTCCCCAGTTTGTTTATGTGCTCGACCGCTTTGGTGAGGAAACTACAAATGAAAAGCTATGAAGCTTTCAAAATTCACATCGAAGAGGAAATGGTGGACAGTAAACGGACCTTCAACACTTCTTCCTAAGAACACCAAAGCTTGATTAGCCTGTTTTCCCCCCACGGGCAAATTTCAGCTCGGGAAAAGCTGCTGACGAGAAGGGAATGTAGCCACTTGTCTCTCAGCCAGAGATCACCTCACTCCTCAGCATTTTGGGGCTATGGCTGATCAGTGCCTGAGGAGCTTCAGAATCCTTGGATGTGATCTCCGTATGCAGTGCCAGACAAGGTAGTGGCGGGACGTCATTGAGGCCAAGGCCGCACTTGGACACAATCGGCGCAGGCAGGAACGAGCTCCTCCAACGAAGGAAAATTCCACGACTCAATGAGTCCATCCCCAAGCAGGCCCGCACAGTCACACAGGATTGTGAGCATCCCACCAGCCAGGACTAAGGTCAGACAGAGGCTCTGGGTGTCAGCAGAGCCCTGTTGGTTCTAGAACTCACTCAAGTGCACTGCCCTGAACCCACACCAGACGGAAGGGATTCCCATGGGCAGCCTGGCTGCCCCGCTGCTGCTTCACGCCCTGCAGGGCTGTTTCTCACAGCCTGAAAGCCTGCATAGAAGCTTTGTTCTGCTAGGAAGGGCAATGCAATCCCAATGCCTTGACAGGCAGCCAAACTGCACCCTCGGCTGAGATCCCTTATAATTTGTCCCAGTTCTGTAGACGGATGCAGAGAGGCACGCTGTTTCAGGAGGGAGGCTTCTGGAGCATCTCCATAAACCCTGGGCATTTTCCTTTTCCTTACCCATTCTTTGACAATTATTGCCTGGAGCCGAAGGCACAGCACAAGAGGAAGTTATGCATGCATGCTTCAGCGGGCTCGGGTACTGAGCAGATCCAGTGCCAAGGGCAGCAAGGTGCTCACACCCAGCTCGGGGGAATCAGGGAGCGAGAACGTCCTGCCCGCATCCACTCGTGCTGCCTAGCTCCAGCAGTAGCAGCATAGCTAACGGCTCCTCTTCGACGCGTATCCCATTGCTGCCGCACAGGTGCAGTTTGACACCTCAATGACATGCTGACAACAGTCTGGAATAAGACGTTTTCTGCTGGGGAACGAAAGCTTGATGTTGATTGCAGATAGTCGATTATGGCTGCTATGTGGGGGCAACTTCGCTGTTGACTGTGGCTGAATGGAGGGAATCTGTAATTGGCTGAGGAAGAAGAAAGTGTGAGTGTTTGTGCACTTGCTTACCGTCAAAAAAGCTTCCTTTAACAGTGCTGTGTCATCAGGCAGGAACATTCCCTAGCGTGAGGCTGCAGTTGGAGAGTCTGTGGCCGAGTCATGGTTGTCCAAAGAACTCTTGCTAGGGTTCTTGCTGCTGCCCTTGCTTGATGTGGCCTCACTATTGCTGGGCCTTTGTCCCCTGGGGGGATCTTGGCTGGAGTGCTGCAGCCAGTGCTGGCTCCCCACGTCGAGCGACTCGGCAAGGAGAGCAGCCACCAGGGGCAAGCAGCGGGCAGAGGCATGAGCAAGGTGGGTAGGAGAAAGAGCAGGGGACCGAGAATCGAGCCCTGGACAGGAGGCTACGAAGGCGCTCTCATGGGCCCGCTCCTGGCCAGGAGCCTGCCGCAGAGCGGTCCCTGCCCTCGCTCGAGGGCGCTATGGGACAGCTGTGCAGCTGGGCTGAGCTTCGTGCCAGCACTGCAGGCCGTCCGAGTCGCAGAGCCTTGCCAGACTTTCTGGGCCATGCTGTGCTCATGCGGAGGGTCCCTTGTCACTGCACTCGCCCCACAGGTCAGCCCCCCACCCCTCCCTATACACCCCTTCCTCCACCGGCCTCCCCTCCCTGTCACAGGGCTCCCGTGAATCTTCAGAAGAGGACCCTCGCAACACAAATAGTGCTTCCTGACCTTTGTTATCCCAATTTCACACCGTTCTGCCCCCTATTGCTGCCCGCATGGCTGCAGTAACTGTCATCGAGGCTTCCGCAAAAT
>NDFG01000847.1:35938-52608 GCA_002167245.1 Sporophila hypoxantha | reverse complement strand
ACTTTCTGTAAATAACTCATTGTTTTGCATTCCTTTATGGAGGAGGAGAGAGTTGATGGACTGTTGATTTGACCAGTGTCATTGGAGAGGTGTCACTGTCACCCTCCAATCCGCTGTCACTTTTGTAAAACTATAAATATTGGAGTCAGAAATAAAACTTCACCTTGAGAACGGTGTTGTGTGTGTGTTCTTTCGTGTCATATAGTGACAACCCTCAGCATACCAAGCCCCAGTAGAATGCATCAAGGAGCCTGGCAGGTACTGTTGGAAAAACGGCACGAGGGTCAAATTATGTAAATTGGACAAAGGAATTCTGAGGCAGGGTCAAGGAATGGGCAGTCAGATGAGCACGAGCATCATATATGGAAACAGAGTGCAGAAATAATGTCAATCCCTGTTTGAAACCAATGCAATCAAACCATGTGGGTTGGGGGAAAAACGGAATCGATCTTTGTTGCGTATGACCAGGTGAACCCACTGTGTTATGACAATGCGARGCTGGGGATATGCACGATGAATGGGAAAATGTATTGGATGGGAACAAATGTTAAATTTGATAGCAAGTTTACCTTAAGCAAAGAACCAATCATTGGATTTGGCACAGGCGAATGATGATAGGGTGTGCCTGCAATATGACAGGGTTGTCTGTTTCACGAAAAATAAAGATGGTGAGGATCCTGAGGGAAGAATGAGAGAGATAACTCAGGAATTGAAGAGAAGGGAGTCAGAACTGAGGAMAAAGTGAGCTGAACAGGAGAGATTAAAAACCCTGTGAGAACAGTATGAATTACTGGAGAAACAGTATGCTGATGGGGAATTACCTTCCCTGGACAGAAATCTATTTATTGATTTGATGCAAGAAATTGCAACTGAACTGGGATTGTCAAATTGCTGGATTTGTGGGGGCTGAAGTCAGCAGAGAAATGGCCATGGAAAGGGGAAGGTTTGGCTCCGGAACAGCTTCTGAAATGGGACAATCCAAGAGTCTCAAAGTTAGCACAGAGGCCTGAGGGGTGGATTTTGGACCAGAGGGTGATTGGAACCATTTGCATCAGTCGGGAAGGAAAGGAATATACCGAGATGGTGGGATACACTCTGTGTGTAACTACCCTGATGGTAAATTCAAATAACAAGGGCAAGGTCTGGCAACCAGAACCTCCTACAGGGTACTGGAGCTGGAGGAACGAGACAAATTGCGAATGGGTTGGGGGCRGCCCCAGGGCAGGGGGCAGTGTGTGCAGGGGCCCTTTGTGACACGGTGCAGCATGGTYACTGTGGCATGGAACGGGTGTCCAAGGGCCCTTTGTGACACGTGGTGACACAGGAGCTGGTGGTGACAAGACCACGCCACAGTGCTCAGAGCATACAACGGGGCAGAATGGGACAGASCGGTGCCGTGAGGAGCCACCACACAGCGCACTCGTTCCTGTCTGACCTGGAGCCCCTTTCCGAGGCATTATTCCTGCAGCTGAGCTCGAGGCCAGACCACAGGACTTGGTGACCCGTGGCCTTCCCGAGGCTTCTCTTCTGCAGGTGCTCTCGAGGGCAGAGCATGGGACTTGGTGCCCCAGAGGCATCTCCCATCCCTGCCGCCAGTGCCCTTGAGGCCAGACCACAATCCCTGACAGGAGTCTCCTGTCCTTGTGGCAGGAGCCCTCAAGACCACAGTGCAGGACTTGCTGTCCTGTAGCCTTCCTGAGGCTTCTCTCTTGAAGGTGCCTTCCAGGCACCACTGCCGGACTTGCTGACTCAGAGCCTTTCCAAGGCATCTCTCTTGCAAGTAGCCACAAATCAAGTCACTGACATGGAGCAGAGACCCCTGAGAGTGCCCAAGCTGGCCTGGCTGGAAGAGGAGGAAGAAGGCCCTGGAGCTGCCCCAGCACAGGAGACCAAAGAGGTGGTGCCAGTCGAGCTGCCGCTGGAGGGTGAGTGGCAGAGCTTGGCCACAGGGTTGTGCCTGTGGCCAGATGGTGACATCGCATCCCATCGCATTCATCCATCGCATCCCATCACATCCCATCCATCCCATCCCCATCCATCCCATCCATCCCATCCCATCCCATCCATCCCATCCCATTCCCATCCCATCCCATCCCATTCCCATCCCATCAATCCATGCCATGACATGCCCACATAGACAGGATGGAACAGGGCCGGCAGGGGCCGTGCTCCATCCCCTGGGCATCCCGGGCTGTCCCTGCCTGGGAGCGCGAGGGCTGGGCGTGTCTCCGGCCTCTCCCGCAGCCCCTCAGCTCTGGCTGCGCTCGCTCTTTGCCAGTGCAGCCCTGGAGCCACACAAGAGCAGGACCCCGCCGTGGCCTCTTCCGCAGAACAGACGCAGGTACCTGCAGCCCACCCCCACCTGGGCTGGGCCTGCTGACCGCGCTTGGAGCATTTCGTGCAACATCCCTGGCTTCTTGCCCTTCTCCTGCAGCTTGTCTGCAATTCATGAGGAGAATTCGGGAGGAAGAGGCAGCCCATGGCACTGGCCCAGAGCATATTCGCCATCTTCAAAACAAGACCAGTGCTGCCCTGATGGATATGCTTAGAGGAGGGCTTTTCCAATCCAAAGCAAGTAAGCAGCCTGTGCCAGGTTTTGATCCTCCCAGAATTGCTTGGTTTCCCAAGCCATGCCTGTGGTCATTTAACTCTTGACCACGTGCAGTGTGGTGGGAAGGGCAGCACTTATCTGGAGAAGCTGGGGACATGCCTCCCTCTGGCAGCTTTCCAAGTCTCCCCGTGCCTTCTCCAGGTGCCCGCCCTGGTCAGGTACATCCACCAGTGGCTCCTGGCCAATCAGTTTGCTGAGCACAGGCTTAACAGGACCCTGCTGGATCTCACCGAAGCACAGCCTGCTGACGTAGTTGTGACGCTCCTGCGTGTGGCCCCGTCCTGTGACAGGTATGGGGCCCACCTGCCCAGAGGGCTCAGGGCGCCCCAGCCCATCAGCCTGTACAGCCTGGCCCAGGTGTCTGACCAACAGAGAGTTCCAGGGCCCTCTGGCTGCTCCCTTTGCCAGCCCCAGCATGTCAGCCCCYGAGCCTGCTGCCATGCTCCCTCGCTGCCCCTCAGGGGCCTGTCCCCACAGGGCTGGGCTGCCTGGGTGCTGCTGGCAAGGGGCAGGGGGCAGAGACAGAGCTGGCAGCCAGCTCAGGTCCCCACTGCTACCCAGGCCACGGTGCTGTGTCTGAGACTCCTCTGAGACAGAGCTCTAACCCCACAGAGCTGCTTTGACCATGTGGAAGAGCATCATGTGCTCRCCCAGGACTGCAGAGCCGGCACTGCTGATACTCCTGGATGTGCTGGGGAGCTGGCCCAAGCACAGCACGTGCACCTCAGATGGGGACAAAATGGGTGTCTTTGTCCTGGCTGTGAGTTTCTGTAACTGGTCTTTGCTGGCCCCAAGGCTGCCTCTCCAGCAGCTCTCCATCCTCCTTCCCCCACTGCATCTYCCTGCCTCAGGCGCTGGCCTGAAACCTGGCCCAGGGGCAGCTTCAGGGGCACCAGGCCCCGTGCTGCTCCTGCGTCTCTCYGGGCCTCTCCCTGCCAAGCTCGGGCCCTGCCACACGCACACCTCGGCACTGAGCGCTGTCTCGGGGGCTTTGTCCTTTGCAGGCAACTGTGGTGATATGGAAGATCCTCCAGGTGCCCTGTGTCCCACATATGGTGACAGTGTATTTCCCCCGCCTCTTTGTGCATCTGCTCTTCCAAGTGTTCTTCAGCACTCTGGATATGCCAGAGGAGGTTGATACCTTCTGGAAGGGATGCCAGGAAGAGCACGGCCTTGCCACCAGCCCCAACAGGTGCTCCATCCCACTCCTCATGTCCCTGCCATGTTCCTGGGCAGGAGYCAGTGCTCCCAGCGTGACCTGGGCTTTGCTGTGCACGCAGGTTTGCAGTGCGGACCCTGAAGTCCCTGCTCTGCCGAATGCAGCATGAGGATGTGATGGTGGCAATGGAACGCAATTGTGGCTGGGACACGCTGCTGTGTGCTGACACCCACCACTATACCGTGCTCGCGAACAGGTGAGACCCCCTTCTCCCCCTGCCCTGCATTTGCCCCGTGCCCGGCCCACACAGTCCCTGTGGTCGATGGCCAGAGGCCTGTCACCTGAGGGACAGCCAAGCAGACTGAAAAGGCTGGAGAGGAGGTGCCACCGAGCGCCCCCAAAAGCCCAGCCCCCTCAGGATGCTGGGGAAAGACAGACCTCTGTGAGTCAGTCCTGAGAGTTTGTCCCCCCACAGGTCTTGTGTCCTTTTTCTCCTGCCAGGAGAGTGCTGTTTCTCTCCCCTTTGTTCCCGGATCGCTTCTACCTGCTCGCTGCTCAGCAGAGAGCCAGTGAGCTGCCCTGCCTGCGTTCCTTGTGGAGGTGAGCCTGTGCCAGCGCTGCCTGGCTGAGCTGCCTCCCAGCTCTCTGCCCTCTCGAAGCCGCAACTGCCTGGACCCCGCGCCCTGTGCTGCTGCTGGGCCCAGCCCTGTGCGCTCCGGCTCCTGCGGCGGTCCCTGTCACTGCCCTGTGCTTTCAGGGCCTCGAGTTCCGGACTTGAGGTGAACAGCGGTGCTAACAGAGTCTGGGAATCTTGGTCAAGGCACCTGCCAGAGCGAGGTGCAGGAGAGGCGTCGCCTGGCGCCAGGGCCCTTCTCGAGCTCGTGAGGAGCCCTCCATGGTGAGAAGGGGGCAGTGGCTGAGGCTGAGCTGGGGAATGCAGTCGCTTGGGCTTGGCAGGGCTTTGGGTGCTGGAGCAGCTGCTCCCAGCTCTCCTGCCTCCCAGTTCAGCTGCCCGAGTGCTTCGGGACAGGCCTTTGGCCTCTGGGTCCTGCAGCAGCAGGATGRCATTTCACAAACTTGTATTCYGCACAGACCAAAAAAATGTGGAGCCTGACTGAAAGTCTTGTGGAGCCTCTGTGGGATGCAGATGGAGAGATAGTTAGCATGGCAGTCATGCTACTCAGCTTTATCATCTTGGACAATGACATGCTGATGCCCAGCCCCATCACACTGCAGCTGGTTGAGGCACTCCTGCCACTCTTTGAYCATGTAAGGCTCACTGCCCCCAGCCATGGCCACTGGGTGCTGCCTGGACACTTTGTGCCCTGTGGATTTGCAGGCCTGCGCCAAGCTGAGCCCTGTGCAGCCGCAATGCTGAGGTCTTTTTTTTTTGCTTCCATACAGAACAATAGCCAGGTGCAGCTGCTCTCCATACTGCTCTTCCGAACATTGGTGACTCTTCCAGAATGGGAAAARGAAAAAAAGGCCCTGAAGACACCCCTGCGCCAGAGCCTGCTGCCCCTCTTCTTCCACTGCCATGATGAGAATCAGCTTGTGGCGCAGGTGTGGACTCGTGGGCTGCTGCTGCCCCCCTGGCAGGGGGCTCGGCTGCCTCCTGCCCTGGCGCCTGCCGGGCTGCAGCCTCCTSCAGGCCTTGCACAGGGACGCAGGTCCTGCGCGCTGGGCTGTGGGGCCATCTCCGTGTCTCTGCTGCTCTCCAGGCTTCTCAGGAAACGCTCCTTTGTGTGGCCGAGTTCCTGAAGAGGAGGGATCTTGAAAGACTGCTGAAGAACCAGAAGCTGTGGAAGTTCAGCGAGTGCCTGGTAAGGACGGCCGGCAGGCCCCAGCCTCAGCCCGGAGAAGCCCCCTGAGCACGGTGCTCAGAGTGCGGGGCGGGCAGCTGTGCCCGTGCCTGCTGCTGCACCCAGAGGCCGCGCGGGCTCATCTCCAGGCTCCCGTGGGTCCGAGCCGGGGACCGATGGCGCCCCGGCCCGGCGGGGCTGCGGGGCGGCACTGCGGCTCCCCGGGCAGCAGCCGGCCCTCTGCCCCCTCCCCTCGGGAGCCCGGCGCCGGCGGCTGCTGGCCGTGCCTCAGGGCTGTGCGGGCAGGGCAGGCCGGGGCTGGGCGCAGGCAGCGCCCGGCCCAGGGGCTGAGCCCGCGCCAACCCTTCCCTCCTGCCGCTCTCTGCAGCTGGCAGAGGACAGGAGCMGAGCGGCCGAGCACCTGCGCCGGGCCCTGCCCTACCTGCGGAGCCCACAGGAGCCCCTGCGAGCGGCGGCCATCAGGTTCATTGGTGAGCCACGAGCCCGGGCTCCCTCCCCGGTCCGCCGCAGCTCGGCCCCGGCCCCGGCCCCGCCTGCTGCCCCGGCAGCGCCAGCCGGGCCCGGCGCCGTGGAGCCCCGCCTGGCCTGGGCATTGCTGCTGCCGCCCTTGGTGAGCCGTGCCCTGGCGGCAGCGTGCGGCAAGGGCCGGGCTGAGCCCTGCCGGGCCAGCAGCCCGGTGTGCCGCAGCGCCGGCGCGCCGCTGGCAGGGAGCTGTGCCGCTGGGGCCCTGACAGGCTCTGTGTTCACAGGCATGGCCGCGCGCACCTGAGGGAGAAGGAAGAGCTCCGGCTCATCTGCAGGTGAGAGGGCAGCGGGCTGGCAGCGGGGGCTGCCGGAGAGCTGCAAGCCCTGCCCGGCTGCGGAGGGCTCTGCTCCCTGTGGGACGGGGCGCGTGGGCAGAGCACACACAGATTTCAGGCCACCTGGGGGATTCGTGGCCAGCAGCTTCGGGCTGGTCACGTTGGTCCCTGCTCCCTCCTGGCCATGGCTAGAGCTGGCTGGGATGGCCCTGGCAGGGGGCTCTCCTCGGCTCCCCGCAGATCCGGGATCTGACCATGGCTCTGTTCCTCTCTCTTGCAGCCCTTGAACACCTGACAGAGGACATCAGCAGTGTCGTGTCAGACGTGGCACTTGAAACATTGTATGTCCTCCAGGCACTGCAGAGTGAGCGATATTCCTTCTTCCAGAGGGTGCAAGATCAGCTCCGCAGGGCATGGAGGACACGACCTCGTCTGTTGGGGCTCGGCTGGCTGCGCTGCTGGAGCTCTGCAGAGAGCTGATCCCAGAGGCTCTGTCTGCTGGGGCCACCTGAGCCAGCAGGAATTTTCTATTTCTTTGAGATTGTTCTTCTTTTTGTTTTTTTCTTCAGTATATGAATATAGAGTGTGTTATAATACACAGACTCCCAGGAGTTTTCTTTTGCTGCCCAGGGTCTGCAGGGCATAGGGGAAGAGGGGCGAAGGGTGCCTGGGCTCAGCAAGCTGCCTAGGTGTGCAGTGTTGCAGGGAAAATGGCCAGAAGCCCCTTGGCCTTTGGTGGTGCTGCTGAAGCCTTTGTGCTGGTGACAGAGCAGCTGGGCAGGGGCCGGAGCTGCRGGGATCCCTGCCAGAGCGGTGCCTGGAGATGGCCACAAGGCCTGTGCCAGGCAGGAAGCGCCATCCGTGTCCTCCTGCCCATGTGCTGCTGGCTGCCTTGCTGAGGGCTCCAAGGTGCCTCTGGATGGGGCTGCTCTGGAGCTGCTGTGGGGCTGCGGCGCTGCTGCCAGGCAGCTTGGCCGGGCTGGGGCAGAGCCTGAGGGGCCACAAAGGGATGAGGGGCTGGGAAACCCTGACAGGACACGGCAGTGGGAAGGCACGAGGGGGATGTGTGAGGGAGTGGGTGGCTGTAACATTGGCTGGGGGAGGAGTGGGTTGGAGACAGAGAGAGCACTCACATGTTCATGTGGCAAACAGAGAGCATTTATTCTCAAGCCATTCCTTCTAAAGGGGCTTTGAAAAACCCAGCCTGGATAATTTCATTGCTCTGGTCTCTGTGCCTTGTCAGATTCTGGCCAGTGAAATGCTGCAGCCTTGGGGAGATGTGACTGGGCGAGGCCCCTGGCAGTCAAACCAGGGCTGGTACATTCACACAGCACGAGCCAGCCTGCGCTGTGACACACGGCAACAGAGTGCAAGGCACAGCTCTGGGTGCTCCCCAGGAACCTCAGCTCTGGGAGCACTGTCTGCCCCAAGCTCCAGGGGCTGCAGTGGGAGCCCGGCTGGGCTCTGCCCTGGGGCCATCCTGCAGGGACAGCTGGAAACAGGGAGCATTCCCTTGCAACAAAGAGCCAAGCCAGGGCTGCAGGGCAGCTGCTCCAGCCTGGCCTGCACTGTTGTGTGCTGTGCTCTGGGGCTGGGGCTCCCTGCACAGGGCACTGGACTGGTGTGCCAGAGGAGACAGAGAAGCTTCAGCTTCAGCCTAACTGAGATGGGTGCGTGGGCTGGGAAGAGTGGGGAGGCTCAAGGGGATTCACAGAGCTCATCCTGCTGCAAGGACGAGGAAAAGGGAGTGGGAGCTCAGCCGTGAGGAGAGCTGAGGGCTGGAGAGCAGCTCTGACTGACACTAAAATCCCACTGGACCTCTGAGACATTGCTGCTCCTCAGCCAGTGACAGGATGAGTCCCTAGACCTGGGGCTCTGCCTTCCTCGTGGTGAGGGGCACCAAGGAAGGCAATAGTGTGATGGAGACTGCAATGGGCTGGGAACTCACTGGGGGAAAAGAGGGAGCAGGTGGGAAGTAAAAGGCAGGTGGAGGAGTAAACTGTTCAGAGAAGGGCTTGAGCAAGCTGAAAAATGTCATTTGGGGTCATCCCAGATTGATTTCATTTCAGAAGTTACTGAACAAGTTTATTTTTTGGGGGGTATAATGTTTTCCCTTGGAAAACTTGAGCTGTGCTGCCAAAATGCTCCAGCAAGTCTGTGCTGCAGGTCACACCATTTCTTCTTTGGCTGATTCTGGCCCGGTGCTGAGCTCCAGCAGAGCCCTGGCAGAGCCCAGAGCAGCCTCAGCACCCRCAGAACCYGGCTGCAAGGAGAGAAAGCAGAAACCGCCCGTCAGCTGAAGGCTCCTGTGCCCTTGTCCCAGCCGCCCGCGGTGCCCAGGCCGTGCTGGCYGTGCTCAGAGCGGTGCCCAGAGCTGCCCATCCCTGCTGCCTTTGGCACAGAGCAGCAGGGCAGGACATGTGCCCAGCCTGCAGCCAGCCAGGGCACATCCACCTCCTCAGCAGCTGCCCAGAGCAGGATGCTCCTGTGCTCGCTGCCATCTCCCAAAAGCTCTGATCCCACCATGCCAAGCAGACGGGGACCCACCTCACGCCCTCCCCCGCTGGAAGAAAAGCTGGTCCTAAACAATGTCCTCAGCCTTCTCCAAGGGCACGGCCCATCCATGCCACAGCTGGTCCCAAGCACTTCCCAATCCACACTGGAGCCCACCTGGAACGCTTCCTCTAGAAAAACAAACAACAAATTATTGAAAATAGATTGCAGACAAAAGGAGCAAACAAGAAAAAAGGTAAAAAATCTTATCTCTGTCAGGGGCTTGAGGAAGGCCCAACCCCTGCATCCCAGGGAAAAACCCACCCAGAGGTGAGGGAAGCCCAGGCTTTCTCCCTTCCCCCCTGCACTGCCCCCCACAATAACAGTGATCCCAAAGCAAACCAGGGMAGTGGAGCAGCCCAAGCCCTTCCTTGCCTGCACAGCACAGCAGCCCCTGAAAAGGTTCTGGAGTCCCACCTCTGCTCCCACCGTGGGGCTTTGTTTGTGTCGGGCTGGCTGCCCCAGCCCCAGCCCGGGCACGGTGGGTGCTGGGGGCTGTTGGCAGGGCCAGGAGCCCACTCCCATTTCATACCCACCCCAGCCCATGCCCCAGCCCTGCCAAAAAGCAGCTGGGCAGCAACTGAAGGATCAGCTGCACCCACCCCAGCAAAGGGGGAACCTTTGGTTCCCGGCCAGGCTGTGCCATGCCCAAATCTGGGAGCACCCTCTGCATGAGGACTCATCTGCAAATTTGCTGTGGAGCCTGGCTTTGAAGAAGGTGCCAGAATACAAGTCCATCATTTTCAGCTGGCCAGTAGCCAGGTCCTGGAAGAGGTTGTCATCCTTGATGTCATCCTCGCTGTCTCCAGCAGCAGCAGCCCTACCTGGTGCAGCTTCTCCAGGGGCTCCTTCTCCTTCCCTGGGGTGAGACCAGGCTGTCAGGGTTCTGCTCAGGGCCCCAGCTGTCAGGGAACCAGGACAAGCACAACCAGCTTGGATGGCAGCCACCAGTGCTGGGCAGAGCAGCTCAGCTCCAGCACAAGGGCTGCGTGTTCCCATCTGATGAGCCCTGGGCAGTGACACAGGCAGGACAAAAAGCTCTGGGTTCCTTTGCTTCTGATTGCCAAGGCCTGTGGGGGRCTGTAACCTACCGGGTCCCTGCATCAAAGTGTGCCTGGGGCTCTCTCCCTTCTTCTAGGGCAGATGAATATCCTGCATCCAAGGATGACAGAACAGCTCTTCTAATGAGGGCCTTTCCAAGTCCAGCATGGATAAACACCGCCTGATCAGATCTTGGCACTCTGGGCAGAGAAACCAGAAACCGCCGGGCAATTGGASAAGGCTCCTGTTGGCTTTGCCCCACTATTCCCGTGCCCAGGCCTTGCTGGATGTGCTCAGAGCTGGGCCTAAACTTTCCCATCCATTCCCTGTTTTGGAGGAGAGCAGGAGAGCAGGACATGTGCCACCTCCTCAGCAGCTGCCAGAGCGGGATGCCCACGAGTCCGCTGCTGTTTCCCAGCACTGGGATTCCCCCYGTAGCCAGAGATAAGGATCCACCTTGAGAGAGCCCTTGTGGCAGCGAGAGCTGATGGTCCCAGCTGATGTTCTGGCCCCTCCTGAAAGGGTGCTCCCCGCAGACCATCTGGTGCAGCAGGATGCCCAGGGACCAGATGGTAGCTGGCTTGCCATAGTACCAGCCAAAGTGGATCCATTCCAGGGGGCTGTATGATCGTGTTCCTATGGAATACAGATGGAGTTCAGCAGGGGGATGCTGCTGCTCCCAGAGCCTGGCCCCAGAATCCCTGGGCGTGCGGGGGCTGCCCCAGTGGCACACAGGCTGCCCTCTCACCAGCATCTGGGACTTGTGTACAGACTTGGGGTTGGGAAAAAAGCCACTGGTGTTGGAAGAGGGCAGGGGAAACCTGTGGCAGTAGTCACAAAGGGTTCTTGGGTGAAGGAAGAGACAAGAATGTTGACTCCATGTTCAGAAGGCTTGATTTATTCTTTTATTATATATATATTACATTACAATTATACTAAAAAGAATCAGAAGGAAAGGTTTCCCCAGAAAAGCTAGCTAAGCTGAGAATAGAAAAGAAAGAATGATAACAAAGGCAGCTGGCTCTGACAGGGAGCGAGAGCCAGCTCTGCTGTGAGTGGTCACTGGATCCAAACATCCACAGAAGACCAATCATGGATCCCCCTGTTGCATTCTACAGCAGCAGATAATTATTGTTTACCTCTTGTTGCTGAAATGTCTCAGCTTCAGCAGGAAAAATCCTAAGAAAGGATTTTTAATGAAAAAGATGTCTGCGACAGAAACCTTGGTAAGACCCAACAATAACAAGGAGAAACCCACTCAGTGCTGGTGAAAAACCATGCCTTCATCCTCCCTGCTTTCATTGCCCCAAAAAACATTATGAACCCAAAACAAACCAGGTGAGTAGAGCAGTCCAAGCCCTTTCTCACCTGCACACCAAACTGGCTGGGGCACAGGTTCCGGTCCCCCCTCTCTGCTACCCCCACCCACGGGTGTTTTTGTTGGGCTGGCTGCCCCAGCCCCAGCCCCAGTCCTGGGCAGAGTGGTGGGCAAAGGCTGCCAGCAGAGCTAGAAGCTGGATCCCCACTCAGCCCTGCTCAAAAGCAACTCAGCTGAAATCTCAGTGCCATGAAGGGCTGCAAAAGGGAGAATCCCTGCTGCCACACCCAGCCTTGGCTGTGAGATCTTGGGCCATGAGATGCTGGGACCATAAGCACACCCCTGCATGGGCTCACCTGCAAAGTGAGTGTAGGCTGTCTCTTGCAGGTAGGTGCCAAAGCCAAAGTCAATCAATTTGGCCTGCCCGGTGGCCAGGTCAACCAGGATGTTCTCTGGTTTGATGTCCCTGTGCAGGACCCCGCAGCAGGTGCAGTGCCGCACGGCCTCCAGCACCTGGCGGAACAGCTCCCGCGCCACCTCCTCGGGCAGGAACCCCCGTGCCCCAGTGAAATGCTGCAGGTCCTGACACCGCTCTGGCCRCTCCAGCACCATCAAGGTGTCGGTGGGGAGCTCAACCCACTCCAGCAGCTGGACCACACCAGGGAAGCCAGTGGACACCTTGGCCAGCAGCACGATCTCCAGGGGTGCGCTGGTACCATTGGGCTGCAGGAGAAGCACGATGCCATCAGTGGGACTGATGCCGTGCCGGGGCTCGGGAAGCCCTCAGCCAGCCCGGGATGCTCTGCGCCCTGCGCTGGCCCCACGCCCGCTCTCCCTCGAGGCGTCCTGGCGGCTTCCACCCTGCCGGGCCTCGGCTCATCCCCGCCCGGCACGGCCCGGCTTCTGCCGCTGGCCCCGCTCACTCACCAGCTCGCCCCAGTGCCGGAGGCGCTTCCGTGGCACCCTTTTGATGGCCACCTGCAAGCCAAGGGCAGCAGCGGCCTCAGCTCGCCGCCCGCCCTGCCCAGCCCCATCCTCCGCCCTCCTCTGCCCCCTCCTCCTGCGCCCGCCACCGGCCCCRCCGCTCACCGGAGCGCCGTCCGAGAGCTGCGTGACCACGAAGACGCTGCTGAAGCCGCTGCACCCCAGCAGCGAGCCCAGCCTGTCCTGCTCCTTCAGGCCCTGCTGCGCCTTCCCTGCCRGCGGGATGCGGCTGTCAGCRCTCGGCCCGGGGCCAGCAACGGCCCCCGARCACCCCTCAAGCACCCCGGGCCATCCGTGCCCAGGTGTTCGCTGCTGGGAACGGGACAGCAGCGGCTTGGGGCTTGCGGCCGCGCTGCCGAGCAGCGGAGCTCGGGCCGGGCAAGCCGCAGCGGAGGCGGCGGGAGTGGCCGCGCCGCCTGTGTCCTCTGCAGGCCCCGGGAGGAGCTGGAGCCAGGGCTGGGGCCAGGGCCGGGGCCGGGGCCGGGGCCAGGGCAAGGCTCGGGACAGGCAGAGCCAAAGGGAGGCGATGCCGCCCCAGCCCCAGGCACTGATGCCCGCCCAGCAGTGCCACCGCCACTACGGCCAGAGCTGGCCAGAGGCGAGACTGCGGCGGGACGCCCGGGGCCGGGCACAGGGCAGCCCCGCCCGGGGCCAGGGGTGGGCCGGGGGCATGGCCCAGCCGGGCATGGGGACAGAGAGACTGGGAGAGGAGGGGACATCGAGAAAGGGAAAGCGGGAGTGGGTGCAGGACTGCGGGAGAGGGAGAGGAGAAGCGAGAGGGAGTCGACAAAGTCGCTTCTTTCGCGGCTGCTGCTGCTGCTGCTGCTGCAACTGAAGCTCTGGGGCCGTTTGTCCTCATGTCCATTTGTCCGTTGCCTACTCACCCCCACGCCGAGCCCCGCGCTCCCCAGGGGCAGCCCCTGAGCCTGTCCAAACACAGGAACTTTGCCATGTTCAGCCAAGACCCAGAGCCTGGACTCCTGCACAGTGCACAGGAATCCCTTTGGTCGCTGCTGTGCATTGTCCCTGCTGAAGGTCCAACACTATCGGAGTGCATTTCCTGAATGCAGAATTTGTACCTGACCCAAGCACTGCACTTACCTCTCCAGCATTGCTTTCCAAAAAAAAAAAAAAGGCAGGGGAAGGCAAATTGTGTGTAGCTCATGGTATTTGACAGTGTCTAAAACATGCCAAGTCATGGATCTTAGAGGTGAGATCCATTTGGAATTAATGGGATGGAGAAGTAGTGCAAAGGGGAGCATAAAAATAAATAGAGTAAAACATCTCAGATTGTTTCTTTCTGTTTTCATTTCATTTCCTAAAAACTGTTTCAGTTCTTCCAGAATCTTGTCCACAGTCCTCTTTGCTCTTTCCAAGAACCTTTCCTGGAGAATGAGGTGCAGCTTCTGTCACAAGATGTGCCACCAACTGCAGCTTCTCTTGCCCTTCCACACCGTGTGTGCAGCAGGACTCTTGCAGCAAAGCAGGACAAATGTTTGAAGAACTTTACAACCTGTTCTTTCTTTTCCTTGTGGGCTGGGCAGTTGTGCCATTGGTGAGGTTTTCATTGTTACTGTTCTACCCTAAGAAAACATGACGGACTACCAGGAATTGTTAGGGAATGCAAGTCTGACTGAATGCAGAAAAAGAATCTCCAGAGCCTGCAGCCAGAAATGGAGAGCTGTGTGATAATCATTCCAACACCCCCATGGAYGTCTTGAAAGTGATCTAGAACATGAAAATGGGCTGACAGAGGGAGTTTGTTTCAGTGTTCAGTTCAGATGCTTCTACATCTCATGCATTGATATGAATCAAGAGTACAGTCAGTTCATTAAAGGCACCAGAACAAGCTGGACCTGTGAGGAGATGACTGARAGAATCTGAAAGGGAGAAATGCAGGGAATGACTTAGTGAGCTTTGCCTGTACAAAGGATMATTTTTCCTAATAATTTCCAATCCATTCCCTCTGCTTTTGTCCATCCTAAGAAGTCCATTTKCATGCCAGATTCCCCATGAAATGGGAACCCTGAGCTTGTGGAAGTGGCTGAAAGATGCCCTGTTCCTGTGCAGGGACCCTGAGGCTGAAGCAGGAGCCTGAGCCCTCTCTGGGGCAGCCTCCTCCGAGCTGGAATTTGTGCCGTGCTGGGAGAGGAGGAGGAGGGGGAGAGCGCTGGCGCTGTGTGGCAGGAGCAGGAGGTTTGGGCTGCAGGACATTCCGTCTGCGTCGCTGCCCCGCAATGGGCGGCCGTGCCCAGGGCTCTGGGCCTGGCCCCGCGTGCGCTGAGCTCCCGACACTGCGGGAGCTGCCCGGGCTGGGCTCAGCTTCCCGCTGGGCCTGGGCAGCAGGCTAGGCTCCAGCTGGGACCGGCAGCAGCTGGAAATACCTCTGCACATCTGTCCTGGGTTGACTATATGATGCTTTTATCCCCAGTCGTCTCATTTGTTTATGCTGAATAATAAGTTTTGCACTTTTAAGACTTGTTGCAGAGAGTGAAGGGGGGGAGAGAAGAAGCACACAGTYTTTTTCCTCAGATACTGCACCTACTCCCCCTCATTCCTGCTAGACTGTGTTGTCTGCATATGGACAGACAGCAAGACAGAGCTCTCCTTTGCTTTTTAGTTAGTTTTAGCTGGCTGAGGCAAAGAAGTTCCCTGGACCATAGGTTTTTTTTCCTTTTCTTTAGACCTCTTGGAACCTGCTCTGGACTGAACACCCAAGGGAGCACTGGCAGCTCACACCTGTGGCCACCGGGCCGGGCCTGGCCGCGGCATTTACAGCACCGGAGAGCCTGATCAGAGACTGAGTGAGCCAGGCTGCAGCCTGGGGACGGGGTTTTCTCAGTTTTTTCATCTTTTTTTTTTAGAGCAGCAAGGAGTTTTATTGTTTAATATTGTTTAGGTTCTATTGTTTAATAGAACCTTTTTTCCACTTTTTCCACTTTTCTCCAAGGAAGTATTTTCTCCCGGACCCGTTGTGGGGGGAGGGGCCGATTGAATTCACCTTCCTACCAGAGCTCCTTTGGAGCTCTCTCCCAAATTTTGCTCTAATCCTAAACATATACATCTTTTGGCTCCCAACGTGGGGCTCGAGAAAGTGGAAAAAAGCTCTGTTGTGTGTCTTGGTTGTGCTCACTAGCTAGTGAGTTAAAGCAGTCAGTAGCCATGCTGCTGGAATTCGTAACGTCTCTTGTAGTAGAGGCCTTCATGTGGTTCTGGTCTATAGACSTTTTTGAAGTTTCAATACCTTTCTAGTCACTAAGATTATTGTCCATAATACGTAACTTTTACAGTAGAGGGGCACAGATTGGAATAGCTCTTGTGCTAGCCTTAGTGATAATGATTTATAGAGCGTTTATAAAAATGCTGGCATCTGTTTATGATATGTTTCGTCCTACCCTGCATCCCAGTTCCAGTAGTATGTTTTGGGAATTTATTAGTAATTGCACCCAGTTTGTTAGAGGAAGAGCMGAGAATAAAGCTTTCCAGCCTTTCCTTTCCTTCTTCTCCTTTGAATCTGTTACGTCACTGTTTGAGAATGTTCCGTTTCCCCTGAATAGTAAAGAGACCATCTTTCTGGTATTTAATCTAGTAAGCTTCCTCTATATAGTCTGCAGCTTCTCTAAAATGAAAGCTGAGATATCCAAAAGAGTTAGTGAGACCCCTGACCCAGAAGCAGATGCAAGCGTGAAAAATCCTGAGTGGTGTAGAGAATAAGAAAATATAGGCCAAACCCTGAAAAAATTTTCTGATCCTGTAAGCTAGGATTTTCCACAAAAACAAATTCAGAACCCAGCTGAGGTGGGGAAATACCTAAAGGAGAAGTGCCATGACGATTTGAACAAGAAAAAGCTAATTGCAATAAGCTGGGCCCTGGCCTATGCTTATCACACTCTGTTAGATACTGTAGGGCAGCAGACAGAAGCAGGGGGGCAGGGAGATAAAGCAGCTATCCCAGTCACTCAGGCTGCAGCCAGCACCCCAGGCTCGAAGCCAGCTGCCAAACCAGACAGTGAGCCTAAGCCAACAGCTAAACCAATAGCTGTTGCTACCAGTACTAGAAGTGAGAAATGCACAGATAAAACCAACCGACCATCAGATGATGAAGATAACGATACAAGAGAAAGAACCTCAATGCCTCCTGACATAAAATCAGGAGTCAAAACAGCAAGTGCAAAATCCGATGCAAATATTGAGTCCTTTTCCCTGAAGGACCTCCRTGGACTACGGAAGGATTACACCCGACGACCTGATGAATCCATAATTAGTTAGTTAGTCCGTCTCTGAGATGCTGCAAGTGAGGCCACAATTCTAGACGGCACTGAAGCGAGGCATTTGGGATCCCTGTCACAAGATCCTGTCATCGACCAAGGAATGATGAGGG
>NDFG01000847.1:20926-34975 GCA_002167245.1 Sporophila hypoxantha | reverse complement strand
AATATAAAAAAAAAAAAAAAAAAAAAAAAAAAAAAAAAAAGAAAAAAAAAAAGAATATAAATAAAAAAAACCCACCCAGATGGTGAGGGAAGCCCAGGCTTTCTCCCTTCCCCCTGCACTGCCCCCCACCAATAAACAGATGATCCCAAAGCAAACCGAGCGGCAGTGGAGCAGCCCAAGCCTCTTGCCTGCCACAGCACAGCAGACCCTGAAAAAGGTTCATGGAGTCCCACCTCTGCTCCCACCGTGCGGTGGCTTTTGTTTGGTCCGGCTGGGCTGCCCCAGCCCCCAGCCGGGGCACGGTCGGGTGCCTGAGGGGCTGTTGGCAGGGCCCAGGAGCCCAAACTCCACACTTTTCGACCCACTGCCCAGGCCACTGCCCCAGCCTGCCCAAGCAGCTGGGCAGCAAGCTGAAGGGTAAATCAGCTGCACCCACCCCAGCCAAAAGGGGGAAACCTCTTGGTTCCCGCCAGGGCTGTGCCATGCCCAAAGATCTGGCGAGCACCCCCTGCATGAGGACTCATCTGCAAATTTCTGTGGAGCCTGGCTTTAAGAAGTGGTGCCAGAATACAAGTCATCATTTTCAGTTCTGGGCCAGTAGCAAAGGTCCTGGAAGAGGTGTCATCCTTGGTATTCATCGCTCGCTGCTCCAGCAGCAGACCCTACCTGCGTGCAGCTTCTCCAGTGGGCTCCTTCTCGCTCCCTGGGGTGAGACCTCAGGCTGTTCAGGGTTCTGCCCTCAGTGGCCTCCCAGCTGTCAGGGAACCAGGACAAGCACACCAGCTGGATAGGCAGCCCCTCTGCTGTCTCGGGCGCAGAGCAGCCTCAGCTCCAACAGGCCACAAGGGGCTGCGTTGTTCCCATCGTGATGAGCCCATGGGCAGTGACACAGCCAGACAAAAAGCTTCTGCGGTTCCTTTGCTTTGATTGCCAAGGCCTGTGGGGGGCTGTACCTACCGGGTCCCTGCCCATCAAAGTGTGCCTGGGGCTTCTCTCCCTTCTTCTAGCAGATGAAATACTTCCTGCCATCCAAGCGATGACAGAAACAGCTCTTCTAATGGAGGGCCTTTTCCAAGTCCAGCATGGGGATAACACACCGCTCCTGATCAGATTCTTGCGCGCATTGCAGAAGAACAACGCGCGTCGAAATAATCTCCCGCACCCCGGGCAATTGGAGAAGCTCCTGATTGGCTTTGCCCCACTATTCCCGTGCCCAGCGCCTTGCTGGATGTGCTCAGAGCTGGGCCTAAACTTTCCCATCCTTCCCCTGTTTTGGAGGAGAGCAGGAGGCAGGACATGTGCACCTCCTCAGCAGCTGCCAGAGCGGGATGCCCACGAGTCCGCTGCTGTTTCCAGCACTGCGCGATATCCCCCGTTAGCCAGAGATAAGGATCCACCTTGAGAGAGCCCTTGTTGGCAGCGAGAGCCCTGATGGGCTCCCAGCTGATGTTCTGGCCCCTCCTGAAAGGGTGCTCCCCGCAACCCATCTGGTGCAGGCAGATGCCCAGCGGACCAAGATGGTAGCTGGCTTTGCCATAGTACCAAGCCAAAGTGGATCCATTCCGGGGGCTGTATTGATCGTGTTCCTATGGTAAAAAAAATACAGATGCGAGTTCAGCAGGGATGCTTGCTGCTCCCCAGAGCCGGCCCAGACTATCCCTGCGGGCGTGCGGGTGCGGGCTGCCCCAGTTTGGCACCACAGGCTGCCCTCCTCACCAGGCTTCTGGACTTTGTGTACCAGGATGGGGTTGGGAAAAAAGCCACTGGTTGGTTGAATGGGCTAGGGGAAACCTGTGGCCATTTAGTCCAACGGTTCTTGGGTGAAGGGAAGAGACAAAGATTGTTGACTCCATGTTCAGAAGGCCTTATTTATTCTTTTATTTATATATTTATTAGCATACAATATTATGTAGTCAAGAAGAATCGGAAGGAAAGGTTTCCCCAGAAAAAGCTAGCTTAAGCTGAGGAATAGAAAACAAAGAATGATAACAAAGGCATGCTGGCTCTGGACAGGGAAGCGAGAGCCAGCTCTGCTGTGAATAGTGGTCGACTGGATCAAACATTCCACAAAGACCAATCATGGATCCCCCTGTTCTGCATACTTCATACAGCAGCAGATATTATTGTTACCTCTTGTTGGCTGAAATTATGTCTCAGCTTCAGCAGGATGCCAAATCCTAAGAAGGATTTTAATGAAAAAGATGCTGCGACAGGAAACCTTGTATAAGACCCAACAATAACAAGGAGAACCCACTCAGTGCTGGTGAAAAAACCATGCCTTCATCCTCCCTCTGCTTTCATTTTGCCCCAACTTAAAACATTATGAACCCAAAAACAAAACCAGGTGATTAGAGCAGTCCCAAAAGCGCCTTTCTCACCTGCCACACCAAACTGGTCTGGGCACTCTCCGGTCCCCCTCATCTCTTGCACCTCCCCACCCACGCGGTGTTTTTGTTGGGCTGGCTGCCCGCCCCCAGCCCACAGTCCTGGCAGCAAGTACGTGCGGCAAAAGGCTGCCAGCAGAGCTAGAGCTTGGATCCCACGCAGCCCTGTCTCCAATAATAAGCAAACTCAGCTAAATTCTCAGTGCCTGAAGGGGTGCTGCCAAAAAGGGAGAACAGTGCGCGCGTGTGGGCCACACCAGCCTTGGCTTGAGATCTTCGGGGCCATGAGATGCTGGGACCATAAGCACACCCCATGCATGGGCTCACCTGCAAAGTGCCGAGCTCTCAGGCTGTCTCGTGTGGGTAGGCATTTGCGTCCAAAGGCCAAAGTCAATCCAATTTGGCGCCGGCTGGCCAGGTCAACCAGGATGTTTCTCTGGTTTGATGTCCCTGTTGCAGGACCCCGTAGCAGGTGCAGTGCCGCACGGCCTCCAGCACCTGGCGGAACGCTCCCGCGCCACCTCCTCGGGGCACGGAACCCCCGTGCCCAGTTGAAAATGCTGACAGGTTGGCCCTGACACCGCTCTGGCCCTTACTCGTAGCACCATCAAGGGTGTCGGGTGCGAGGGGCCAACCCCACTCCAGCAGCTGGGTCTGGACCCACAGCGGCAAGCAGTGGACACCTGGCCAGCAGCCGATCTCCAGGGGTGCGCTGGCTACCATTGGGCTGCAGTGCAAGAAGCAACGAGTGCCATCAGTGGGACTGATTGCCGCTGCCGGGCTCGGGGAAGCCCTCAGCCCAGCCCGGTGATGCTTCTGCGCCCTGCGCTGGCCCCACGCCCGCTCTCCCTCGAGGCGTCCTGGCGGCTTCCAAGCCCTGCGGGCCTCGGTGCTCATTCCCCGCCCGGCACGGGCCCGGCTCTCTGTTTTTATCCTGCTGGCCCCGCTCACTCACCAGGCTCGCGCCCAGTGCCGGAGGCGCTTCCGTGTGGCACCCCTTTTGATGGCCACCTGCAAGCCAATGGGCAGCAGAACGGCCTCAAGCTCGCCGCCCCCCGCCCTGCCCAGCCCCATCTCCGCCCTTCCTCTGCCCCCTCCTCCTTGCGCCCGCCACCGCCCCGCCGCTCACCGGAGCGGCCGTCGAGTGAGCTGCGTGACCACGAAGACGCTGCCGAAAGGCGCTGCACCCCAGCAGCGAGCAGCCTGTTCCTTGCTTCCTGCAGCCCTTGGCTGCGCCTTCCCTGCCGGCGGTGCGGCTGTCAGCACTCGGCCCGGGGCCAGCAACGGCCCCGAGCACCCCTCAAGCACCCCGGGCCATCCTGCCCAGGTGTTCGCTGCTGGAACGGGACAGGCAAGCGGCTTGAAGCTTTGCGGCCGCGCTGACCGAGCTCTGGCAGCTCCGGGCCGGGCAAGCCGCAGCGGAGGCGGCGAGTGGCCGCGCCTCTGTGTCCTCTGCAAGGCCCCGGGAGGAGCTGGAAGCCAGGGGCTGGGGCCCAGGGCCGGCGGGGCCGGGGCCTTCCAGGGCAAGGCTCGGGGACAGGCAAGAGCCAAAGGGAGGCGATTTTTGCCGCCCCAGCCCCAGGCACTGCATGCCCGCCCAGCAGTTGCCACCGCCACTTACGGCAGAGCTGGCCGGAGGCGGAGACTGCGGCGGGACGCCCGGGCCGGGCACAGGGCAGCCCCGCCCGGGGCCAGGGGATAGAAGAGCCGGGGGCATGGCCCAGCCGGGCATGGGGACAGAGACTGGAGAGGATGGGGACATCGCAGAAGGGAAAGCGGGAGTGGGTGCAGGGACTGCGGAGGAGGCGAGAGGAAGAAAGCGTAGAGGTGCAGTCGAACAAAAGCGCCTCATATCTTCTCTCGTGCTTCCCTCCTCCTCTGCTGCAGAGATGCCTCTGGGGCCGTTTGTCTCATGTCCATTTTGCCGTGCTCTATCTCATCCCCATCTCAGCCCGCCGCTCCCCAGGGCAAAACACCCCGAGCCGGTCCAACACAGGAACTTGCCATTTTCACCAGACCAGAGCCTGACTCTTGCACCAGTGCACAGGAATTCCCTTTGGTCGCTGCTGTGCATTGTCCCTGCTGAAGGTCCAACCCCCAACTTTATCGGAGGCATTTCCTGAATGGCAGGAATTGTAACCTGACCCAAGCAACTTGCATCTTACCTCTCCACTATTGCTTTCCAAAAAAAAAAAAAAAAGGCAGGGAGGCAAATGTGGTAGCGCATGGTAATTTGACAGTTGTCTAAAAACTATGCCATATGTCGATGGTCAGAGGAGATGCCTATTGTGAATTAATCGATGAGAAGTAGTGGCAAAGGGGAGCCATAAAAAATAAATAGAAGTATAAACATCTCAGGATTGGTTCTCTTTCCTGTTTTTCATTTCATTCCTAAAAACTGTTCAGTTTCTTCCAGAGTATGCTTGCCTACAGTCCTGCTGCCTTCCCAAGAACCTTTCTGGAGAATGAGGCTGCAGCTTCTGTCACAAGATTGTGCCACAACTGCAAGCTTTCTCTTTGCCCTTCACACCGTGTGTGCAGCAGGACTCTTGCCATTCAAGCAGACAAAATGTTTGAAGAACTTTACAAACCTGTTCTTTCTTTCCTGTGCTGCAGTTGTGCCATATGCGTGAGGTTTTCATTGTTACGTGTGTCTACCCTAGAAAACATTGACGGGACTACCAGATTTGTTATATGCTAAGTCTGACTGTGAATGCAGAAAAAGGAATTCTCCAGAAGGCCTGCAGACCAAGAAATGGAGAAGCTGTGTGATAATCATCATCACTCCCAGTGATGTCTTGTATTATAGTATCTAGAACATGAAAATGGGCTGACAGAGGGAGTTTGTTTCAGTGTTCAGTTCAGTATGTCTGCTCTACATCTCATGCATTGATATGAATCAAGAGTACAGTCAGTTCATTTAAAGGCACCAGAACAAGCTGGACCTGTGAGGAGATGACTGAGAGGAATCTGAAAGGGAGAAATGCAGGGAATGACTTAGTGAGCTTTGCCTGTACAAAGGATCATTTTTCCTTAATAATTTCCAATCCATTCCTCTGCTTTTGTTCCATCCTAAGGAATCCATCTATTGCCAGTATCCCCATGGAAATGGGAACCCTTTAGCTTGTGAAGTGGCTGATAAGATGCCCTGTTCCTGTGCAGGACCCTGAGGCTGAAGCAGATGCCTGACCCTCTCTGGGCACCTTCCCCGCGTGGATTTGTGCCGTGCTGGCGAGAGAGAGGAGGGAGAGCGCTGGCGCCTGTGGCAACATGGAGGGGGCTTCAGACACTTCCTCTCGTCGCTCCCCTGCAATGGGGCCTTCTCTCAGCTCTGGTGCCTGGCCTCCCGCTACTGACGTCCCGACACTCGGGAGCTGCCCGGGCTCGGGCCAGCCCCTGGCCTCGCGGCAGTCAGCGAGTCCGAGCTGGGACCCAGGACTAGAGCTAAATACCTTCTGCACATCTGTCCTGGGTGACTATATGATGCTTTATCCCAGTCGTCTCATTTTTGTTTATCTGAATATATAAGTTTTGACTTTGACTTGTTGCAGAGATGAATGCGGGATGATATATAATCACACAGCTCTGCTTCCTCAATACTGCATCCTACTCCCCCTCATTCCTGCCTAACTCTTTATCTCATATACTACGGCTAAGACAGATCTCTCTTTGCCTTTTAGTTAGTTTTATCTGTGAGCTATATAAAGTTTCCCTGACCATAAGGTTTTTTTCCTTTTCTTTAGACCTCTTTGGAACCTCTCTGTCTGGATAACAACCTCAGAAGCATACTGCAGCTCTACCCAACCGTGCCACCTGCCCGCGGCCTGGCCGCGGCATTTACAGCACCGGAAGAGGCCTGATTCTGCTGTACTTGACTCAGGCTGCAGGCCTGACGCGCGGTCTTCAGTTAGTTCGTTTTTTTTTTAGAGCAGCAAGGAGTTTTTTTGTTTAATATGTTGTATAGGTCTATTGTTTAATAAACAGCTCTTGTTCCATCGTTTCTCCAAGTTAAGTATTTTCTCCTGAGCCATTGTGGGAGGGCCGAAATCTACGTCTTCCTACCATATGCTCCTGCTTCTTCCCAAATGGTTTGCTCTATCCTAAAATTATATACATCTTTGCTCCAACTGGGCGCTCGAGAAAGTGGAAAAAAAGTCTGGTGTGGTGTCTTGGTTGTGCCTCACTAGCTAGTGAGTGTTAAAGCAGTCAGTAGCCATGTGCTTGGAATTCGTAACGTCTTCTTGTAGTAGAGGCCTTTCATGTGGTTCTGCTATAGACGTTTTTGAAGTTCAATACCTTTCTGTACACTATAGATATTGTCCATAATACCTTAACTTTACAGAGTAGGGAGGGGCACAATATGAATACTTCTGTGCTAGCCTTAGTATAATTATATATATAGCGTTATAAAATGCTGGCATCGTTAATATGTTCGTCTCTATCCCTCATCCTATCCAGATATGTTTTGAAGTATTAGGTAATTCCTGCACCCAGAGGTTGTAGGAAGAGTTAGAAATAAAGCTTCCAGCCTTTCCTTTCCTTCTTCTCTTTGAATCTGTTACGTCACTGTTTTGAGAATGTTCCGTTCGCCCAACGCATAAGAGACATCTTTCTGGTATATTAATGCTAGTAGCTTCCCTCTATATAGTCTGCAGCTTCTCTAAAATGAAAGCTGGGAGATATCAATAAGAGTTTAGTTGAGACCCCTGACCCAGAAAGCAAGATGCAAGCGTGAAAAAATCCTGAGTGGTGTTAGAGAATAAGAAAATATAGGCCAAACCCTGAAAAAATTCTCTGATCCTGTAAAGCTAGTATTTCCACAAAAACAAATTCATGAACCCAAGCTGAGGTGGGGATAATACCTAAAGGAGAAGTGCCATGACGATTTGACAAGAAAAAGCTAATTCATAAGCTGCGGCCCTGCCTATGCTTGCTCACACTCTGTTAAGATACTGTTAGGGCAGCAGACCAGTAAGCAGGGGGGAGGGAGATAAAGCAGCTATCCCAGTCACTCAGGGCTGCAGCCAGCACCGCCAGGTCGGAAGCCAGCTGCCAAGACAGACAGTGCAGCTAAGCAAAACAGCTAACCAATGAGCTGTTGCTTACCGAGTACTATATGAAGTGAGAAATGCACAGATAAACAACCGACCATCGAGATGATTGCAGATTAACGATACAAGAGAAAAACCTCAATGCTCGCTGACATAAAAATCAGAGTCAAAAACAAAGCAAGTGCAAAATCCGATGCAAATATTGAGTCTTTTCCCTGAAGGACCTCCATGGCACTACGGAAGGATTACACCCGACGACCTGTGAATCCGATAAATTAGTTAGTGTTGTCCGTTCTGAGGATGCCTGCAAGTGAGGCCACAATCTAGACGGCCCCACTTGAAAAAAGGCGAGGCATTTGGGGATCCGCTGTCACAAGATCCTGTCATCGACGCAGAGGGAATATGAGGGGGCTAATCACACAGCGGCTGCTGGGCCGCGGGGTTTATTGAAATTGTTGCACAAAGATTACCTGTTGCAGAATGATCTATTATATGCAACAAACACAGTAGAAGACCATAGAGCAAGAGATTCAACGCCTAAGACGAATGCAGTGGCAGAGATAATCTTCTCAGATGCATGTAACCACTAAGAAACCCAGACTTGGCTACCATGCACGTCTGTGATGTGGCGAAAACTTGTTGCAACTTGCGCCACAGTGAATATGCTTCTGCCTTAGCCATTAATGAAGGAAAAGGATGAGAGAGGAAACTGTGCTAGATTATAGCAAAGAAAGCTCCGATGCATATTGCAGATGCCATGTGCTATGGCCCAACACACATGCCAGATGCTCAGCAGTAGAATCATGTCTGCCAGAAAATGAGAAGACAAGATAGAAGAGAACCACCAAGAAGCCTCCGATAAGGATTAAAGAGAACACCTTCTCCAGATCTTCAGCAGTGACAGATCAGAAGTTCTGGTATCCAAAGCAGAGCGTTTCCCAGATTGCGAGAGAAAGTACATCCCACGATCTTGAATTGTATTTCTACCTGCGTGATTGTGGAGAAAACATGAAGAAGTGAGATAGACAGCCTACTGCCTGTTCTGGCACGACGGTGTGTGAATTAAAAGAAGACAGAGGCATGAAGACAGAGAGTTCCACCCAAAAAAAAGAGCAAGCTCCATTGCCCGTAGCCGAACTGCCAGGTATGATGATGGGGAGCTGACATGGTGCTGATCCCCTTGGAAAGACATCAATAGACATATGCCCAGAGAAAGAAAGATAACCAGGCTTTAGAAGACCCCTCTCTAGCCAGTTAGAGGCTAGTAGGAAAACGCGTGTTTCTGGGTTGTGTAGATTCGTTGGCCTGGCCACTATCAGAACCACAAGCAGTATAAAGCGTTAGTTAGTTACTCAAGTGCTCAAGTTACATTAATTTCCGTCGAGACATGGAGACAGAGTCTGGTTTCTATTGCTGCGTGTGACAAGGAGATCCAGGATTTTCACTTTAGTAGAAGCTGAAGTGAGCACTGACTAGAAAGAGTTAGAAAGAAACACCCTATTGGACTAGCCTGGAAGGAACCATGCATTTTAAGGCATAGACTTCTCAGAAAGTGAGTATTTCAAAGCACCCAGAAGAGACTCAGATTGAGCATTTAGAATAGCTGCTGTAGAGGACTGAGGGTGTCAAGCAGTTAAACAGGCTGCCTAGACTGTCAGAAAAAACCCATCTGCAGTAAGGACTCCTTAAAGTAGAAGTACCAACGAGTGCCGATTGCCACCTCGGACAGTGCACCGCCGGCAAGTATTGGAACGAATCGAGATGCTGTGATCCGCCATCCACAAAATGATTTCGTGCAGCTAGAGAGCCAAGAAGGTAGTTCAGGCAGAAACCCACGTCTCACCTTCAACAGACCCCATTTGGCCTGTGCGTAAATCTGAAAGAGAATGGAGATTGACTGTGGGGACTATCGAGGCTTGATTGGTGGACTCCACCGCTGAGCGCTGCTTTGCCGGACATGCTGGAACGCCAGTACAGTCTAGAGTCCAAGCAGCAAAAGTATGTATGCCACTATAGACATTGCCAATGCATTTTTCTCCATTCCTCTGGCAGCAGAATGCAGGCCTCAGTTTGCTTTCACATAGAAAGGAGTGCAGTACACCTGAAACCGACTGCCCCAGGGGTGGAAGCACAGTCCCACTATCTGCCATGGACTGATCCAAGCTGCACTAGAAAAGAGTAAAACACCAAAACATCTGCAATATATTGATGACATCATTGTGTGGGRGAAGACAGCAGCAGAAGTGTTCAAGAAAGGGGAGAAAATCATCCAGATTCTCCTAAAAGCTGGCTTCGCCATCAAGAAGAGCAAAATCAAGAGACCTGCTCAAGAGATCCAATTTCTGAGAGTGAAGTGGCAAGACAGACGGCATCAAATTCCCACCGATGTCATCAACAAGATCACAGCAATGTCTCCRCCATACAGCAAAAAAGAAACACAAGCTTTCCTAAGCGCCATAAGTTTTTAAAGATGCACATTCYTGAGTACAGTCAGATCGTGAGCCCTCTCTACCTGGTCACCCGCAAGAAGAACCCTTTTCACWGAGGCCCAGAGCAGCAACAAGCCTTTGCCCAGATCAAGCAGGAGATCGCTCATGCAGTAGCCCTTGGCCCAGTCAGGACAGGACCAGAGGTAAAGAACGTGCTCTACTCTGCAGCCGAGAACCATGGCTTGTCCTAGAACCTTTGGCAGAAAGTACCTGAAAAGACTCGAAGCCGACCACTGAGATTTTAGAGTCGAAGCTACAGAGGGTCTAAAGCCAACTATCCTCCAACAGAGAAAGAAATCTTGGCTGCCTATGAAAAAGTCCAAGCTGCCTCAGAAGTGATTGGCACTGAAGCACAGCTCCTCCTGGCACCCTGACTACCAGTACTGGGGTGGATGTTCAAAGCAAAAGTTCCCTCTATGCACCATGCCACCAGTGCTATATGGAGCAAATAGATTGCTGTTATCACACAGCGTGCCCATATTAGAAAGCTGAATCGCCCTGAGCTTCTAGAAATAATTACAAACTGGCCAGAAAGTGAAAACTKTAGTCTTGCTGATGAAGAAGAACAAGAAGTGACACAAGCTGAAGAAGCTCCACCATACAACCAACTGCCAGCAGAAGATACACGATAYGCTCTTTTTACTGATGGTTCTTGCCGCGTTGTGAAAATGAACCGAAAGTRGAAAGCAGCTGTATGGAGCCCCACAYGACAAKTCGCAGAGGCCACTGAAAAAGAAAGTAGATCAAGCCAACTTGCTAAACTCAAAACTGTTCAACTGGCCCTAGACATTGCTGAGAGAGAGAAGTGGCCAAAGCTCTACCTTTACACTGATTCATGGATAGTAGCCAATGCTCTGTAGAGATRGCTAGAAAAGTAGAAAGAGGCTAACTAGCAGCGTAAGAGAAAACTGATTTGGGCTGCTGATGAGTAGAAAGACATTGCTRCCAAGGTAAGGAAGCTGCCTGTGAAAGTCTGCCATGTAGATGCCCATGTCCCCAAGAGTAGAGCTAATGAAGAACACCAAAACAATGAGCAAGTAGACCAGGCTGCAAAGATAGAAGTGTCAAAGATAGACTTAGATTGGCAACATAAAAGAGAGTTATTCCTAGCTCGAAAGGCCCATGATGCCTCAGGCCATCAAGGCAAAGATGCCACCTATAAGTAAGCACGAGACCAAAGAGTAGATCTAACCATAGACAGTATTTCTCAGATTATTCATGACTGTGAGACGTGTGCTGCCATCAAACAGGCCAAGTGATTGAAGCCCCTGTAGTATGGTGGGCGGTAGTCCAAGTACAAGTATAGAGAAGCCTGGCAGATTGACTACATCACACTGCCCCAGACACGCCAGGGCAAGCGCTACSTGCTGACCATAGYAGAAGCCACCACTAGATAGTTAGAGACCTACACTGTACCTCATGCCWCTGCCCGTAATACCATCCTAGGCCTAGAAAAACAAATCTTGTGGAGACATGGTACCCCTGAGAASATTGAGTCAGACAATGAGACTCATTTCAAAAACAGCCTTATCAACACCTGAGCTAAAGAACATGACATTGAGTGGGTGTACCATATCCCCTACCATGCACCAGCTGCAGGCAAAGTGGAGAAGTACAACAGACTGTTAAAAACCACATTGAAAGCATTAGGTRGGGGATCTTTCAAAAACTGGGAGCAGCATCTGGCAAAAGCCACCTAGTTAGTTAATACCCGAAGCTCTACTAACTGAGTGAGCCCTGGCCCAATTCTGAACCTTTGCATTAAGTAGATAGAGACAAAGTCCCCGGATAAAACCAATTTGGTCCAAAAAAAAGGTTTTGTTTTTAATGAGAAAACATTTAGGATTAATTCTGCCTCAAATAGAGACAAAACCCATTCGTTTGAAGTTGTTTTGCTCAGAGACCAGTTACACATAGTAGATTAATGCAAAAAAAGATGAGAGAACACGATGTTGTACCTCAGAGAGATCTTGAATTGTTGGGTAAAAACTATGTGTAAAATATTCACTGTTTGCAGAAATTGCGTTACATGTGTCTGTATATAGCTGTATAATGGATGTAGTAATGTATTTTTGTAGAGTTAGAATTTATATTAGTTTTAGTAGTAAGCAGACGATATAGGAGATAAGGGGTAGAATGTGTCCTGGGTTGACTATATTGATGCTTTTATCAAATCGTCTTCATTGTTTATGCTGAATAATAATAAGTTTTTGCACTTTTTAAACTTGTTTTGCAGAGAGTGGAAGGGGGGAGAGAAGAAGCACACAGGTCTTTTTCCTCAGATTACTCACCTCTTCCCCTGCATTCCTGCTAGACTGTGTTTGTCTGCGTATGGACAGACAGCTGGGACAGAGCTCTCCTTTGCTTTTTAGTTAGTTTTAGCTGGGCCTGAGGCAAAGAAGTTCCCTGGAACCATAGTTTTTTTTTTCTTTTCTTTAGACCTCTTGAACCTGGCTCTCGGACTGAACACCCAAGGGAAGGACCACGGCAGTCACACTGTGAGCACACCGGGCCGGGCGCCGCCGCGGCATTACAGCACCGGAGAGCGCTGATCAGACTGAGTGAGCCGGCTGCAGCCTTGACGGTTTTCTCAGTTTTCATCTTTTTTTTTTTAGACGGCAAGGAGTTTTATTGTTTAATATTGTTTAGGTTCTATTGTTTAATAAACAGCTTTTTTTCACTTTCTCCAAGGAGGTTTTTCTCCCGGACCAGTTGGGGAGGGAGGGGCCGATTGAATTCACCTTCCTACAGAGCTCCTTTGGGGGCTCTCTTCCCAAATTTTGCTCTAAACAAAACATATACAACATCTCCACTTTGCTGCTGCTGCTCAAGAAGAAGAGACAATGGAGGGAGTCAAGAAATTCTGGTTTCTCTTTCTCCTGGTTGTTTTTTCATTTGATTTGACACACGAGAGGCAATTTCTGTGATGGCCTCTGTCAGTTGATTCTATTTCAGCAGTAGCAGCAACAAGGGCTGTGTTTGGCACTGCAAATGTGGCCTGTGTGCTTTAATTTCCTTGACTTTGTGCTCAGGACTTGTGAGCATTTCAAGATCTGCTAATCATGATGCCTGTGACAGAAGTACTTGAGTTCACTGTCACAAACACTTAGCTAGTACTTGTTCAAAAAAAACATATTCAGTTTTACAGATAGATTCAAGTGGCAAGCAGAAGAGTTGCAAGAGCAGCCATGATCTCCAATTCCCAAGGCAAAGCAGCAGCAGCCTCCTGCTGTCACCTCAGGGTGATCTCTCTCAAAGAGAGAGATGGTAACTGCCTTTGCCTAATGGTGAACTACTCCCATGCACAAGGATCCCTTGAAGTGGTCACATAAGCCTTGATTTTAATTCCCCAATGGGTCAACTCGTGTAACTCTGTCAACCACCTTTCAGGCTTAGAGCTTTATTTAAAATTAGCTGCTCATCAGGGTCCACCATTCTCCATTTTCTTTTTGGCTGTCCTTCCTTTCAAAACTCTCTTCAATTTCTTTGATCTATCAAAGATCGATTTTTCCTCTTTTCTTTCTACTACTAGGAGTTCCTTCTTCTTAAGATTTTAAACTGGACTTACTTGTCCAAAGCTACTTCTTTGCGAACTGATCAGCTAATTGGTTTTCTTTATTTCAAGGGTGTCCCCCTTTTGATGTCCTTTTATGTGAACTTTGGCTGTCTCTATTGGTTCTTAAGGGACTCTAGTACTAAATTTTATTAGCTCTTCATGTGTATTAAATTTTTGCCTCTTAGAAATTTAGGTACCCCATTGCTTTATCCCATTATTTTCTGAATGTATGGACAATTCTGAATTGTACATTGCGAGTCAGGTATAAGATTGGTTCCTTTATCTTTTTTCTGTAAATTTAGCTCTCCTCTTCAGGGCATAGATTTCACAGCACTGCGGCAGACCAATTTGAGGGTACTTTCCTTTTTCCTTAACTTGCATGTTCTGCCCATCTGATGATGTGAATTCCTGAGACCCGTTTCTGGCTACCGCATCATGATGATCCATGCTGGTAAATAAAATTCTCCCATATGGGATGGGGCTCAGTCTTCTAAATCTTCTCTCACTTTAGCTGCATTCATTAATTTCTAAACAATTCATGCCCAGTCTGTTAACGTTCTCGCTGTGAT
>NDFG01000847.1:0-20901 GCA_002167245.1 Sporophila hypoxantha | reverse complement strand
TCCTTTGAGGAACTGGGCTGGATTGGTAAACATTCTTGAAGTGACAATTCGAAGGCCCTTGCGTATTTATTAGGATGACTTTCATACTTTAGTATATTTGGGACTCGGTTAGCCACTGAGGGGCCTTGTGACTTCAAACAGGCTTTTAACATGGTGTGGGTCTGAACCCGGAATCTTCCCCTTCAGGTTGGTGTCTGGTTGTTGTCTTCTATTGGGGTGGCTGTTGCCGCTGTCACTTGCACACAGGCTGGCCACCCTCTGCTGCTGGATCTGGTAACTTGGAGAGATCTGCGGACCAGCTTCCTGCAATCCTCCCCAGTCCTGTGTAAGGACTCTGCAAAGCCTATCCCCTCTTGCCACGCGTTTACAAATAGGTCAAAGGTTCTTTTTAAGGTCTGGTAGGCTCAAAGTACGGGGCAGAGGACATTTAGTTTTCAGATTACCAAAGCTGTATCCTCAGTCATTTGAGGTCCAGGTTACAGGCTCTGCTGTCGATCAATTTGTCCATATGGGAAATTTAACACTTTTAGTATACTGGATCAAGCCATAATCTCAATACCAAACAAACCTAATAATGTCTAACATCTCTTTTGGTCTTTGGGCAGGGTAGGACAGATTCCCAAAATTCTTTGGGGCTGACCTTTTATAACTTGGCTGATTTGATAAGTCCTACGATAAATTTACTTCTTGTTCCACAAATTGCAGTTTCTTTTTTTGATTATTTTAGACCTTTTCCCCTAAGAAATTTAGGAACCATATGCTAAACTTCTAACTTTGTCTTGTTCTCCCCCTGAATACAAGTAAATCATCAACATATTGTAAAAATATGTACCCCTATTCTCAGGTTTTAAAACTGTTCTAGGAGTTCTTCTAGACTTGGCCAAAGAGATTGGGATTCTGTAAACCCCTGCGCGGAAGACGGTCCACCTTAGTTGCTGTTTTCTTTCTTTCAATGTCCTCCCACTCAAAGGCAAACCAGTTCAGGCAGCTTTTTCATCCAGGACACCCCAGAAGCCATCCCTTTAAATCGATGACAGAGAACCATGCATGCTCCTTAGCGTACTTGGGACTTTAAAAAGGGTGAGCGTTTTCTGCTACTACGGGTGCCTCGCAACCGTTCTTTTATTTACTTCTTCTGAATCTGTACTGATCGATCCCTTCTCATCCAGCTGTTTCTTCTCCGCTAGTATGGAGTTGATTATGTTGCAGACATGCATGGTGCTAAATGCCCTTTTCCTTTAAACAGCTGGTCAATTACTGGGGGCTAGTCTTTCTTTCCCTCTGGGGAAATTGGTACGCCTTACCTGATGGGGGAATGGCTTTCTGCATCTCTGCTTTCTATTGTGGAATATCAAACAACCACCAATTTTCCCTCCCCGCCCGCACATTTTGGGTTTGATTCATCTGTCTCCCTTTTAGGACCATTTTTTGTTACTACCATTTTCCTTCTTTTGGGATTACTCCAATTCCCAATTTGATTTGTAAATCATTCTAATAAATGACCAACCTAACTTAGGGATGGTTACATGGAATTAGCTCAACACTCTCTTGAATTTCCTTAATTTCTACATCTTCTATAATCTGGGCTCAAATGGTTCTCCTTTGGCCCCTTGTACTTTGAGACCTTTTTACTGACTCTCTCTCCCTGTTGGTATTTTAGTCAGAACATTGACTGTCTGCTCCAGTATCGACTTAAAATTCAAATTCATCATTTCTGGGGACCAATCTCAAAATTTACCAAGGCGCTCTTCTAGATGGTTCATTTAAATTCCGCAGCAGTTATAGAGCCCTTTGACATCCACAGTATCTCGCTTAAGATGTTCTCTAGAGTTTCTGCTTCCAGGCTATGGATTCATCTATTGGAGTTTCTTACTTAATTTCTCTTTAGGTGTCCTTTCTCTCACAGGTAATAACAATATTTGTCACTGGCTAGAGCCCTAGCCCTTTGTCCAATTGAAAACCTTTGTCACTTCTAAGTGGTTCTACTGGCCCATCCTTGTGTGGCTCCCACCTTTCTGCTGACTGTGGCTACCATAATTTTGTGTGCTTTTTTTTGTGTTTTCTTCTTCTTCTTCCTTAGAATTTACTCTTATGGCTTCGGTCTTCAAGAGTTCAATATACTTATTTTCCTGCCAGTCCTCTATTCTTCTTAACTTTCATGGTATTATCCAGCCAGGATTTAATTACAAATTGTACCTGAGCAAGGACGTGGCCTGTGGAACCAGGAACCCCTCGTGGTTGCCCTTGGTGACACTGATGCCTGTGGCAGGCGGGCTGCGGGAATCCTCGTGCAAAGCCAAAGACACCTGGGATGTCAATTTCCTTAACCCACGGAGCAATTAGCAACCTTGTATGAAGAATTACAAATCACAAAAAGTTTAAGTAGAATGATAATGAATCTGTTACAGGGTAAAAATCGTATTTTTGGATTCTTTATATAGAGGTTCTAGGAGGCAAGATGGCCAGGACTGAGTGTTGCCCGTATTCCTCTCTTCTTCTGCTTAGCCTCCACCTTCTTGTGATGGTTGCCATTTTTAGGATTTGGTTTAAAAGTAGAAGCGACTGTCTAACATAGGTGATAGGTATTGGAAATAATGATAAATAAAGTACACTAGTTTACATAGTATAAACACTAGACACCAGGCCAGGGGCAGGGAGTGTGGCCTCTATCTGACAATCTGGTTAGGCCGAGGAAAAAGACGTGTTATGAGATAAGATAGATAAAGGAAACAATATAACAACCTTGGAAACCAGAGCCGAAGAATTCAGACTCTTTCTTCGAAACACCAGCTGGGAAAAAAGCTTCTCGGGTCATCCCTGAAAGCAGGAACCCAGAGGATTGGCCTTCTGGGCTGTCTGGGGTCAACAGTCAGAGTAAATCTGAGAAGTTTTGCTTTAGCCTATTTAAGCCATGTGCTGGGGTCTTGTCTGTTTCCTGGCTGCCGTTTTTTTTTTTTCTTCCAAAACGGGGGGCTAACCTGGTATACTCCCTGTAGGGACTGATTCTTTTTATCCCTCTGCGGCATCAGGGAACCTGTAATCTCTCATATTCACTTCTTCCCCTCTTCTTGAATGGGTCCCAGTTCAGGCTCCACTAAAGGCATTTTTTGGTCACCTGGGGGCCCGGGCTGCGTTTTCATCGCGCCCAATTTTTCGTTCCTGCAGTGTCTTATTAATCGAGTCTTCTTCTGGGGAAAATAGCGATGTTAAAGATGGAGTTCAATTCTCCCCATCTATAAAATATTAGGAGCTAAAAATGGATTTCAATTTGATTTGCTATTCCTACTGGGTACTTCCACTAAATTTCACAATTCTTTCTTAAAGTTATTAACTTGGACGCAGCCCAGGGCAGCGTTTCCAAAAATCCAATCTCACTGGCCACCCTGCCCATGGGGAACTTTCTTTTTGAGGGGGGAACAATTTTTCCCACTTTTAGCCACTTTTGCGTCCGGGTGGTGTTACAAACATCAGCCTGTGTGAGCTGACTGGGTAACCTTCACTCGTGGGGCATGAGATTTAGATGTTGTTTGGCTTCTCATTTAGTGTGGGGAGCAGAGGCAGGAACTTGCTGGTGAATTAAGGGTGCATTGAGATAGGTTAGAGGTGAAGGGGACGTAGTGGAAGGGTAAAGAGAGTAAGGAGGGTTGAGGGAAGGTGCGTGGAGGTATAAACTGGGTTAGGAGGTGGTAAGGGATTGGACAGCTGGAGAGGAGGGAGGAAATTGGGTCCACAGAAAAAGAGGAATTGGAGGAAGGCATTGAGGGGGTACTCAAGGGTAGAGGAGTAAGATGGCCAAGGGGCCCAGTTTTTGTTAGCCTCCCAGCCTCTTCTTCTTCTTTTACTTTACTAGCTTGCTTGCCCTCTTTTAATTTCTAAGACTCTTTGTATTTCTCCTCTGAGCGCTCTTAGCCAAACAGGTGACGTTCTGTTATGTTGATGGGCCTTTTGCAGGAACTTGGGGCAAAGAGAAGGTGCATTCACCTTTGGACAGAGGGAGGGAGTAACTCAGGAAAGGTTTTAGGAACTTGTTTAGGCCATGCAGAAAGAAAATGAGAGAGGTGAAAGCTTAACGTTTAACCAGGCTACTTCTGTTGAAGGACAAGAAAATGTTTCTTATGAATACATTAACGGCAAAAGAGTACAAGGACAATCTTCCATTTCATTATTGAGGGTATATCCAACATGTGTGTGAGTGTGCATGTGCTGGAGGTGGAGGGCTCTGCAGCAGGGCCCTGGACAGGGCTGGATCCAGGGCCCAAACTCAACCAGGTGAGGTTGAACAAGACCAAGTGCTGGGGTCCTGCACTTTGGCCACAACAACCCTGCAGTGCTATAGCTGGGGGACAGAGTGGCTGGACAGCGAGCCAGGCAGAAAAGGGACCTGGGGCACTGATGGACAGCAGGCTGGACATGAGCCAGCAGTGTGCCCAGGTGGGCAAGAAGGCAATGGCTCCTGGCTGGATCAGGAATTGTGTGGCCCAGCCAGGGAGCAGAGCTGCTGTGCCACCCATGACATGCACCTGAGTTTGCACACAGGAAATTGCTGCTGCAGCTCCAGGGAAGCGGAAAAGGGGAATTCTGCCAGGAAGACTTTGCTGGGAGATGCTTTAGGTCACTTAAAACCACTGAGAGCAGAGGTCCTCATAGGACACGAGCTCCTGAGTGCCACAGCAAAGAGTGAGAAAAAACAAAATGAATATGGCCAAACAAATGCCATTTCTTTCTGGAGCAAGATTAAAAGCTAGACCAATGGAAAGAAAAGAACAAATCAAAATACAAAACCAAATATTATAAAAAACGACAAATTTATTACAAAGTGATTTAGCAGAAACTGGCCCAGCAGTTTAATGTTTTCTGAAAATGTTCGCTCAGGTAATCAGTGTCTGGAGGACCTGTCAGCCTTGAGCTTCTCTGGGTTCCTCAGTGTGTAGATGAAGGTCAGGACTCGGGCACCACGATGATATGTATTGAACTGAGCCACTGCCAGTATCCAGGGAGTGGGGAAGAGATGGAGAGTTTCAGGTAAGGCAAAAAATGAGTGGATGATGAAGGAGGGAGACCAATAGGCCAGGTGAGGGAGGCCAGGGTGGAGAAAAGCTATGTTGGCCGTCCCTTGCTCAAGAGGGGATCCTCAGTCAGTCAGCCCTGAAGATCTGCACTGAGGAAGAAAACCATGAACACAAAACAGCAAAATAGTAAACAGACAGCGAAACAATGAATCCAACATTTTTTCTGAGTTTGGAGTGTGAGGCAGGAGCAGCTTGAGGATCTGGGCGACTCTCACTAGAAGAACTGCAGGCATTGCCATGGCACAGGGGCAGGGGAAAATGTATTTGGCTGTGTGCAGCAGAGCGATGAGAAGGCCACTCGGCCCAGGCAGCTGCTGCCATGTGGGCACAAGCTTCTGCTCGCCAGGAGGGTCCCGTAGTTGCAGGGCGGTTTTTGCAGATGGACTACCCGTAGCCGGTCGTAGCGACAGACGGTTCAGGAGGGCAGTTGCTGTCCCGAGTGAAGAAGAGAAAGGAAACAGAGCTGAGCCAGCACATCCTGAAGTAGTAGATGGTGCTGGTGTCCGCAGAGGGAATTGTGCATGGCTTTGAGGGGAAGTGGTGCAAAGATGGAGCCAGGTCTGCTCGAGGGCCAGGTTGAGACAGGAAGAAGAACATGGGCGTGATGCAGGTGTGGCCGGCAGGCTACGCGCTGATTGATGAGGCTGTTGCGCAGGAGGGCAGCACAGGGAGATGCCCAGCAAGAGGCAGAAGTGGCAGGAGACTGCAGGCTTGCCGCGTGTCTGCCAGTTGCCAGCAGGAGGAATGTGCCTTGATGGAGCTGCTGTTGGACATTTGCTAGGGCCTGCACATTTAACTAAACAGAAGGAGGAAAGGACAGAGGCAAATGGAGCGAGAATTTTTCAAAGGAAAATCTAAAACCGATTTCTCACTGAGAGCCTTTTCTTCCACTAAAACACCTCCTCCTTGTCTGTCTCAAGAGATCTCCATTCAGCTCTCTTGGCGTGGAGCCCGATTTGCTGCTGGCAATGTTGTGCGAGGAGCTCGGACTCGCTGCAGGAACACCTGGGAGTCAGCCCTGACCCCCAGTCAGTGCAGGGGGAACAGATGAGGGCAGGGGCAGTCCCTGGGGTGTTGCGGATTGGGTAAAGAATGTTTCTCCTAAGGCAGAGGAGCTTGCCTCTGGTGAAGGGGAATGGGATAACAGGAAAGGCAGAACGAGATTTCTGCTGCACTGGGGAAGAACAGAGTCATCCAGGCGAGGCGAGGATTGTTTGATCGGCTTAGTGCAGACTGAAGGGGCTGCTCTGTCGCCTCTCTCCTGTTCCAGCTCACCTTGGGACTTGCACTTTCTTGAGATCCACTCCCGTGTGTACCCTGGACAGCCAGGAGACACTGCTGTAGGCAGTAGGGATCCCTGGGCACCACAAAAGGGCTCCTGCCCTTTTCCCAGAGTCAGGCAGAGTGGGCTCATTGCCAGCCTCCCAGGCTTGCCCTGCCCAGACTGCTCCGGCTACAGGGAGCTGGGGACACCCATTGCTGTGCTCCAGGACCTGACAGGGAGGAGCCCCAAGGGCTGGGCCGTGGCCCGCGAGCTGGGAACTGCCATTGCCAGACGCAGCCGCCTGAGCAAAGTGCCAGCAGCTAACCTGGGCAAGGCCAAGGAGAGAGAGAGAGCGGGCCGGAGCCTTTCAACTGCCTTCACCCTTGCCCAGCCACCTGCGCGAGGTCACGCAGCAGTGGCAGGACAGCTGGCCCTCAGCCCATTGGATCAGCAGGGAACGGGTCACAGTGCTGGAGAGATGGCCCTGTACATCTCTGCGGGCTTAATCTGCCGGCCCAGGAGAGGGTACTGAGGCCCCGAGCCCCCGGGCTGAGCGGTGTCGCGTGGCTTGCCAGGGGACGACAAGAGCTGTGCGTGCTCAGGGCAGTGCCTGCCCTGCCACGGGCAGGCCCGGCAAGGTGCCACATCTCTGCCTGCAGCAGGGCATTCCCTCAGCGACTGCCTTCCCTCCCTGCCTTGCCCACGGCTCGCTGATGCTGGGAGCTGTCCAAGCCCCAGGCTGCTCCTGTGGCCCGGGCTGCGTGTGCCTGCCAGATGCTGCAAGAGCCCAGCCCAGCCCCTGCGGCCCGGCCCTGCCCTGCAGCTTGCGCGGCCCTGCGGGATGTAAAGAACAGCTCCCGCCAGCCTGGGCACCAAATGGAACGAAGTGATGCTGCATTGGAACATGGAGCTGGCTGGTGCAGCACTTCTGAGGTTGCCCAAGGAATCCTCAGGGTGAATGGGTTTAAGAGCCTCAGGCCCGCGCTCTCTGCCTGCGCAGCTGAGTCTTTCCATTGCCACCCAAGCTGAGCAGGGGAGAAGTGGGAGCAACAGATTCTCAGGAAAAGCCAGAGACCCCAAGCAGAGAAACCCTGCCCCTGATGAAACTCATGACAGTCCCTATCAGAAATGAGCTGCGCATGAGCTTGGAAGCTCCTGAGCAAGCCCTTGGCCCACACGGCACCCTGTCCACGAGCAGAGGGACCTGCCCTGGCAGAGTCTTCGTCCTGGCACCCACAGCTCCCCTGCAGCGTCCATGGGAGACTGCCAGGCAGGCTGAGAGCTTGCCCTGCAGGTGGCGCACATGGCCTGGGCTGGCCCAGAGCCCTTTGAGGCTGCAGTAGCTGCCTGCTGCAGGACAGCCCTGGAAGCCCTGGCTTGCAGCTCCCTAGCTTCACCCCCTGCAGCCCGTCCCTGGCAGCCAGGAGCCCCTCCTTGCCTGTCCCCTCTGGGGTGCCCAGGGCAGCCCCGCTCTGGCAGCACATCCTCCTCCTCTCCTCCTGTCTCCTTGCCACAGAGAAACTGGGAAGAGTCCTCCTGCACATCCCCCAGGCTGTGGGCCCTGTGCTGGCTGCAAGGAGATCCTGGCCAGGAGCACAGGCGGACATTGCCCTGCACCCACACACTCACCATTGCACAGGGCTGTGAAGCATCTTTCCCCAGAGTGAAGTCCTCAGCTTCAATGTCTTCCCACATCCCTGATTGCCTTCAGCCTGTCTCTGCCTGGCTCCTGTCCCCCAGTGCCCTGCAGGCAGAGCCCTCAGCCCTGCTGGGCTGGGAGAGGAGCTTGGCCTGGCAAAAGCTGTTTCCTTTAAAAGCTCAGCAGGCACAGACCCACAGCGACAAGGACTTTTAATGAGCCTCTATGGATTTGGTGTTGTTTCATCAGGACTTCAGTCCCTTGAGATGTACTTCAAAAACCTCTCAAAGAATCAAATATTAAACTTGGTCAAAGTTTCTGAAGTTTTAATGGGTCCCAACTGAGAACAGAACTGAGAAAGTGTCCCCCAGGTTCCAGTTAGAGCAGAAACACTGACCCGGCAGTGATGCGCTGATCATAAAAAAGAAAGGTATGGTATATGTGGCATGCAGTACTGGATGTATCCACTGAGGAAGGCCAAGGACCCTAACGTCTGTACCAACCCGGCTCAGGAAGTGCTAGTTTTGCCCATCCCTTGCTCAGGTCCCCGGATGGGCCTGGCAGTGGGCTGGCATGCCAAGGCAGGGCATGCCCTCAGCTGCTGAGAGGCCAAGGAGGCAAATGAGGCCTCAGGCCTGCAAGGGTCAACTTGGTCTCCTGCTCCTGGCCTCAGCCCAGCGCCCAGACCATGGCCAAAGTGCTGCCCAAGTTGGCTCTGGAGGGCTTTCTTGCAGCTGCTGCACATCCCTGTGCCTGTGCAAGGCGCCTACGGTCCCTGTGCTACTGCCCTGCTGCCTCTGTCCCTGCAGGCTGTTGGGCATCCCCGGCTCGCCCCCAGCCTGGCCGGCCCTTCCTTTGTTGACAAGCTCTGCCTCCTGCCTGCCTCTGCCTGCCCACACAAGCCTGGCACTGATCCAGACTCCTTCTGGGGGATGTGTTGCACCACAAGCCCTGCTCTGGGAGGGAAATTTCTCTCTCTTATTTTCAGTCTGGGTCTTCACAGCTGCACTTGGTGACAATTTTTCTAGTCTCAGATTCATTTCCACTTAAGAAGAAGAGCGCTCCAATATGTTTTTGAATCCACCTTTGTTATTCCATCAAGACTAATTCTTGTTTCTGTCCTCAGTCTCCACTTGAACCCAGCGACTTCCAGCTCCCATACAGTGATATGTTCTTTGGAGCCTCCCAAAAGCACATCCTGCGGAGATCTTCTGCGGCCTTCGAAACAAAAGGGTGTTCAGCTGAGATGTGAATTTAAGTCCAGGAATGGCTGAGTACCTTTTTTGCCCCAAAGATTGTATGGGGGATATTAATACAGGAATAATACACTGTATCTTTATTTTAACTGACTTGAGGGTAGATTTAAGATTTTCTGTAAGGATGAAATATTTTGATGATTTGATGATGGCATGACACTGGCACAGTTACCCGCAGAATAGAAAACCCCATCCCTGAAAGTGTTTAAGGTCAGGGGCTTGTGTTAGAACCTGAACGAGTGAAGGTGTTCCTGGGTAATGGAAGGGGGTTTTTACCAGAGGCTCTTTTAGGTCTTCCTCTAACTCAAACCATTTTACAATTAATTTGATGCTTTATATCCCAATGCTTCTGCCAGGGCTGCAAGTACCTATGCACACCATGCCAGCAGTTTAATCTGGCCTAATCCTAACACTCCTTAAAAGGAAAGAATTAGCCATGCCAGGACATGAATTGCCATGTTTGTGGAGGAACCATTAAAAAAAAAAAAAAAAAAAAAATAAAAAAAAAAAAAAAAAAAAAAAAAAAAAAAAAAAAAAAAAAAAAAAAAAAAAAAAAAAAAAAAAAAAAAAAAAAAAAAAAAAAAAAAAAAAAAAAAAAAAAAAAAAAAAAAAAAAAAAAAAAAAAAAAAAAATGCCAAAAATAAAAGAAACGGGAAAGGAAGGACCAAGCAGTCTCAGTGTGGAAAGATTCACCAAGTAGGGACAGATGGACAAAGACTCTGATGGTGACCTCCCAGCTGAGACTGGGGGTTTCTAGCCTTGGGGTTGAGTTCCAGGAGTGGAGGTCGCTTCCCAGGAGGAGTCCGTTGTGCATTTCCCTCCCCCAGGCTCTTCCCTTTCCATGATCCAGCAGCTGTGGGGCAGCAAGAGCTGGGCAGTGCAGGGACAGGCTGGCTTTCTGACAGGCTGTTGTGGGTTTAGAATGGATGCTACTTCCAAATTCACTACTCCCACTACAAAGAACCATGTGTTTTCCCCAGATTTATATTCCCACCATTGTCCCCCACAACCACAGGGGCTTTGCCTGCCTGGCCCTGCTTGTATCTCAGCCACGTTTCACAGTCAGGGATAACCTGGAGATTGGTGTCCATGGTTAAATCCACCCCTCGCTCATGAGCCCATATGGAGGTTGCAAATCCCTTCCCTTGATGACCTGCAAGGTTGTCCAGAAATAACTCACCCTTGTTGTGGACAGTCCGACCCCCCTGAGACAACTTTAATCCTGGCAGCCCCATTCCCCCTGTCTGTTGTATGTGATGCTCTGTCAGTGCCCGGACTCTTAGGCGGCACGTGAAGGCATCCAACAGGAGGGACTTTCACAGCCAACTTCTCCCCTGGGCAGTGATGTCTTGGCCCCAGTCCAGCAGCCAGCTGGGTTTCCCTCTGCATGCCAATTTGTCGCTTTTTCCATTGTTCCAAGCCACCCCGACAGAGCATTTCCCACCATCCCCGAGTCAGTGCAGAGGCTGCAGCGCTGGCCATTTCTCTCGCTCAGAGCTCCCCGGGATGGTCCCAGTTGCTGCATGGCTGCAGGAAAGGGGACCCCACCAATGGGACATTTCTTGGCCAAATTACAGACAGGAGGAGTGACAAACTGTCTGTGACCTCGGGTTGTGCCTCGCAGCGCCCCGCCGTGGTTGGAGGGAGCTGCAGGTGTGGCCCGGCCCTGGCCTGTGCCCGCAGTGCTGGCCCTGGGGGAGAAGGTGTCGGTAGCCAGCTGGCCCAGGGAGCTGCAGCGTAATGTGGGGGAAACGAATCCCTCCTGCCTCCTTGCCCCAGGGTGACACTGCATCGCCTCATGGAAGCCAAGGGCCATTGTAGCACTTCAAGGCCCCCCATGGAATCAAAAGGACTCTTCGGAACGATTGTGGGACATCCCCCCTTGGGACTGATCCATTGTGACACTCAGAACCAAGGGCCAGCTGTGAAACTGTGGGGCCTTGTGGAACTTGATACTGAAATCACTCAAATAAAAACTTTCTATTCACAGTCTGGTAATTAGAAAGCAGCCATTCTTTATTGAAGCACTGATCACTTGGAGGATCCTTCCTCCATTTGGAGTGCCCTGTCAGTGTTCAAGGTGAGCAGGAGGTTTTTACTCACACAAGCTTGATTAATATTTCATGAGCTGATTCCTCTGTGGTGCTCTACAGCTGGCCTGGTAGGCCTGCCACAGTATTAAATAATTCCAAACTTTATAACTGAAAAATACGTGATTGAGTTTTTAGGAATTACCTGTACTTACATTAATTGACAAGTAAAAAGCAGGCCCAGGGCCATTGCGGGACTCAGGCTGCTATTGGGGCTGGTTAGCAGCAGTAGTAACTGGCTCAGCCAATGAGCATTAACCTCATGGGCCTTCTTTTTCTATATAAGGCAGTGAGATCTAAAAGTAAAGCTGGCCTGTTGCTAGCATGAACACGGAGTGTCAAGTCACCTGTCTCCGGAAAAATGCGACCCCATGCGTGACCCCGACGTGGATCACAACAGCTGCTGCTGACAGAGCGCGGGAGGACAGAGCGTTGACGCTGTGAAGAGCGGCGTCCAGCGCGCGGCGCAAGCCAGGGAAGAGTTTCCTGCAGCTTTGAGCTTGCAAAGAATGGCAGAAAGCGCTGTGATCAGTGTGGCATCCCCCTTTTTTCTCTAATTATTTTTCTTCTTGGAAGTGGAGACACCACCGCATGGGAACAGCGGGCTTTGAAACTGAGGACCCCCTTCTGCAGGTATGGACTCCTATTTAAAGAAATATACTTGAAAAAATATGCATGAATGGGCTTATTAGTCCTTTCAATGTGGTAATGAGAGCCACAGACTTGATTGCATTGGAAGGGGTACCCTAGATTTAAAAAACTTGCGGAGGCAGGCTTTGTAAGAAGAATTCTTGGTCAGAACAAGGAAACATGCTATACTCCTACAGGAATTGGACACCCTGGCCTGCATGATTACAGTTACTTTAATACCATGTACCATCCTCGCAACAAGATAGAACATGTACTGTCCATTGAATAGATACAAAACAAGGAAGAATAAGCCATTGAGCAAGACCAAAGCTGGATTGCCAAACACTATATGAAGAACTGCTAATTTAGCACACCTTTAGCTCAAACGCTACAGCGTGGCAACAATCTACAAGTTAACATGTATGTGTGAATACAGCACTTAACCAATAAGCATTAAGGCACAGTGTGGCGTGAGGACTAGTGTATTAGAAGCATAAATATGACAAAATTGCTAAATAAAGGAAGATGACAGTAGCCACATTGGATGTGATTGTCCTTACTCAGCCGACTCTCCGTGGGACCCTTTCATTACTTCGTGCCAGGAACAGGGACCCTCTGAGATGTTTTTGAATGCAGTTTGCCTAAACGTGGAAAGACTGCTGAAGCATCAGGCAAGAACCTGATTTGGGAGCCAGAGAGTCAGAGCAGGAGGAGACCTGGTGGGCAAGCAAGAAGACCAGAGTCCGGAGCTGTGAGCGGCCAAACAAGCCCCTGCCAACGTAAGACTGCGATGGAATTAGACGCGGCAATTAGTATTGCTCACAAGTATCCTCTCTAAGAGAGGTGAGGACATAAAAGAAACAGAAATAGAAGCTCTATGTGAAATGGGCATGAAAAGGAAAAAAAAATTTCTTGAGTCTTTCCCGCTATTAGTAACAACTGAGTGGGAAGAGGTAGGAAAACCATCTTTGTTGGGATTAGCACAATAGAAGAAGAAAAAAGATGGGAACAGAAGCAAAGAGTTAGGAGGCACTGGGAATCTATTATTAACACTTTAGGAAAACTATGAAAACTAAGAAAAAAAGTGGCTGCTTGCAGGGAATTGAAGCTTTAGGATGCTATGTTATGGGAACGGCAATGACCCACACACTCTCCCACCCAACCAACATTCTCCTAAACCATCACATTTTGCCTACCTTCTTTGGGGTCAGAAATACTCAACCTAGGAAAGGAATTACCACTCCTGTTTGCTCTACTTTGCCAAGAAGTGATTAAGTGTTATCACTTCTTGCAAAGCAGAAGTTTTCCACAAGAATTTGTTACAGGTGACCAAAACCAAAAAGAAGTGACTCAAATGCCCCCTCTTGCGGAGAAGAGCAGAACGATAAATCACTTCAGAGCGATTAGTGGTGTGAGGACAAAAAAAGAGCAGTTTACAGTTCCCAGCAAGATAAAAAGAAAAAAGAATATTTGTTTCTCTGTATTTTTCTTGTTTCTTGGTGTCATTCTCTGTTCTGCTGCCCTTTGTATCCCCCCTTGCTGAATCATCGTCAAGATGAATCGTAAGAAGAAAAAGAAAGATCAAACTTGTAAATTCAAAATACCCTGAACTTAATGATCTGCTTAAAGGAAATACTAAAGAAAATAGCAGAATTATCCCACCTGGTGAGAACGAAGTAGAAAATTAACAAGAAAACATGAAAAAATCAGAAGTTATACCCTACACTCCTTATCCACTTCAATGCCTTTTCACTCCTACTGCTCACGAGTGCCTGGTGGCTTGTTGTCACCTCACAAGCTCCCAAGCCAGAAAAAGATTCCAATACAACAATGCTGGTCAGGAGTTATTCGTGATGCTATCTTTAGATGGAGAATGGCACACAGGCAAAAGTACTCTGGCCTGTCCTGCATTAGGTTAGCAATAATCAGGCCAAATTGGGAGCCACATATTGGAAATTACTGCAACAAGCAAAAACAAACAGTTTACCACTCGATGGTCTCTGGTTCAGAAAGCTGCTCATCAAATCATTCAACTTAGTTTTTACAGGCAGATGTTTTTTCTCTGCCGATTGTTCTGGAGTTGCCTCGTTGCCTACTTACACATCTCAATATTTAATGTTTGAGAGAGAATGCGAAAAGATTAGCAGTGGAAGAAGCAAACAGACATCAAGTTGTAGGAGACCCCCTTTATGGATTGCAAAGCAGACATGTAACAGGACAAGGAACCTTATTTACCATTGCAAGTTCAAACTACAATTACCCCACCACAGATGATGCAGATTGTTTCGAGCTTTTATCCCATTGAGCCCTTTTGTCTGTACCAGATAGAAAAAGCCTGCACCTTACCGCCACTGTCTGGCAGGCGGTGCAACAGAGCCTTTATGGGGAAGTTTGTGGACCGCTTGACAGCAGCAATAAAAAGAGCCTTCAGATTTACCACCCGAACTTCAGGGGCAAATGTTCGTGCACTTCTTGCTTTTGAAGGAAGCTAATCCAAAACAAGAGACAAATCCTAGCAACACGACCTCCTAGGAAGTCTGGTAGATGAAATACTTGTGGGAGCCACCGGAGCAGAACAAAATAATCAAGCAGCTGCATTTCACTGCAGCAATGAGAGGAGCAATAAAGGCAGCAAGGGCAGATAATTGCAGCAGCACTATTGGAAGTGGAGATAAGCAACCTAAAAGGAAAATCAACATAACAATACAATCAAAAACCAAACATTTGCTTTTTGCTGACGGGTGGACCCAGGACACATACGACGAAACTGCTCCAAAACTAGTTGGTGTCCACATGCAACTCTGATAACTCATGCTACAGCTGCTTGTGGATGAGGATAATCAGGAACTTGCAGTGCAGTGCGCCAGGTCTCGCGGCGCGGAAGACACAAGCTCAGACTCCAGCGACAGTGACCCAGAAGAAAAGTAATTTTTCTTTCTACCCTGCACATCCCAGCCCACCCGAGGAAGCCTTTGGAGTGGATATGGCAACCACAGTAGAAGTAAATTTGATATAAGAAGTGACACTAATTGCAACTTTGATGTAAAAGGTCCTTTATATAGTTAGTACTCTCGACTTGGAGGACTCTTACTTGGAAGATTTCAACAGGAAAACCAAGGAGTTAATCGGTACTGCTGGAGCTGGTTGCTGCAGACTTTAAGGACAAGTGCAAAATCCAATGGCCTATGCATTACAAACCACTTGTCACAATTTCCAAAAGGAAGCAAAATTGCTAAAATACCTCCCTTTGGAAAACGTTTGTAACATATAGATCCTCACTATTACAAGATGCTCCTACAGAAGGCCAAACACCCAAAATAAGAGAGAAAATTGGTTTTGGGATCTATGGACATGAGTGTGTTTTGTGGAGGAATAGTTACGTGGACCAGAGTCACACAGACTTGGTGCAGGTTGTCTGAACTGGAAATGACAATCTATTATATTTATAGATGTGCAAGGTTGCTGTTGTCCTTGACACAGATAAGATGGTTCAGAAAAGCATGAGACAAAGAGAATGTAATTTTTAAAAGAATGTAAAACACAAGGTGAGCTTGGAAGTATAGAATAACCAATTAGTTGCTTAAGTACAGAATTATGCATTAGCTTATTAATCTTACTGTATTAAAAAAGTCTTATGCCATTAATCAATAAACGAAGCTTGCTGATTCTCTCATATTGAGAGCTCCAAGTTCTTCCTCTCACAGATTTAACAGCGGCTTGCTTCACGTTAGATCTTAATCAGAGATCATACCCAAAAAATTCAATTAAAGAAAGCAATCAGCAAATTAATTAGAAAAATTATTTAGACTCTTGGAGTCAGAGGTCACCATCATCAGTCAACAAATGAGGCCTCAGCGGAACTTAATCTCCGTTGTCACTCAAGTAAGTAGGAGTAGGAGGTGCAAAAGCACAAAAACCAAAGTAAAGATTTAATTACACTGTCAATTTTGAAGATGGGCCAAACTTGTTGTAACTCAAACCATATGTGATGCAACTTCCACACAACGATTTCCAGGTTGAAGTGGACGAGATGTCTTACCACAATAGACTCATCATGACAACTGAGCAGCATTTTGTGCCTTGGCCATCCTTGGACAGCAAGCCGCCCATACTGAAAATCACATGGCCAAACTGAAAAAGCCAGTATGGGACAGACCAGTGCCGATACTCAGAACAGGGCCACATTGCAGAAGAATTAATCAGGAAGGAAACAAGTAAAGCAGGCCACATTCTGACCTTCACAAGCCCATGGAACACTCCTATCTCCTGATGACAAAGAAATCTGTGTGAAAATGGTGACTTTTACATTGATTTATAAAAATAATGAACAAATGCTAACTATGGGGAGACCATGTGCAGTGACCGTGGCCTTTCCTTGCCACAATTTGATTCCCACAAAATTGGCAAGTAGTTATTAATTTAGACTTTAAAGATGTTTCTCACATTTCCTTTACACCCCGATTGACACACAAAGATTTGCACTTACTTTGCCATCTGTCAATCGTGCAGCCCCTGCCAATACGCTATGAATGGAAAGTTCTCCCCCAAGGTCTCGGCAACTCGCCTACTTATGTGCCAGATAAATTGTTGTTAATTGGGCACTTCAACCTTATAGGACACGTTGGCACGTGTACCTGATTTATCATTATATGAATGACATCTTTGTTTGCTGCCAAACCACAAATCTCTGATAAGTCAAACTACAGTGCATCCATGGATCATCTACAACTCTGTGTTAAACTGTAGCTCCTGAAAAAGTCAACGTCTGTTACCATCGAAATACTTATGTTTGGCTCATCTCCGCATGCTCAGATTCAGGCCTTAAAAAGTAACAATACTGCCACAAATAAACTATTTACATGATGCTCAGAAAAAATCCTTAGGAGATCTACGTGGAGTTCATTATTAATTGTTGGCATCACCAATTGATGACCTTGCAACCCCTTTGACTTCTTGGCTGTTATGGCACTGAAGCAAGCAGTCCCCGAAGCGGTTCACCAGCGCAACAAGCTGCTCTAGACGTCATAGCTGAACCAAAATTCAAACAAAGTGGAGTAGCTGTCGGCAAGCAAATCAAACCACTATCTGCTACAATACTTAAACAGCTTCTCCTCTTGCCATTATTTCTACACATTCTGCCAACTTTTGTCCTTGTTAACAGTCCATTTTCATCCCAGATGCCCCATGGAGTGAGAGGACCTGAGCTTGTTTTGGAAGTGGCTGAAAGATATTGCCCTGTTCCTCTGCAGGGACACTGAGGCTGAAGCAGGAGCCTGCAGGCCCTCTCTTTGGGCAAGGCTCCTCCGAAGCTTGAATTTGTGCCGTGTGGGAGAGGAGGGGAGGGGGAAGAGCGGTGGCGCTGTGTGGCAGGAGCAGGAGGTTTAGGCCGCAGGACATTCCGTCTGCGCCGCTGCCCCGCAATGGGGCGGCCGTGCCGGGCTCCTGGGGGCCTGGCCGCAGCCGTGCGCGACTCCCGACACTGCGGGAGCTGCCCGGGCTGGGCTCAGCTTCCCGCTGGGGCCTGGGCAGCAGGCTGGGCTCTCTCCCAAATTGCTGGGAGCTAACAAGTAAATACACTACTACAGCATCTCCATTTGCTGCTGCCTGCTCAGAGGAAGGAAAACAATGGAGGGAGTCAAGAATTTGGTTTCTTTTCTCCTGGTGGTTTTTTCATTTGATTTGACACCAGAGGCAATTTCTGTGATGGCCTCTGTCAGTTGATTCTATTTCAGCAGCAGCCACAACAGGCGTGTTTGGCACTGCAAATGGCCTTGTGGCTTTAATTCTCCTTGACTTTGTGCTCAGGGACTTGTAGAGCATTTCAAGATCGGTAATCATGATGCCTGCACAAGCTGAAATCTTCTCACCAAAAACATTAGCTGTAGCTTTCTAAAAAGCAATTGCAGTTTTACAGATAGATTCAAGGGCAAGCAAGAGTGGCAAGAGCAGCCATGATCTCACATTCCCAAGGCAAAGGCACAGCGCCTCCTTGCTGTCACCTCAGGGTGAGTAAACAGTGCTGAAAACAGCGCTGGACCGATCCTTTTTCTCTGAGGGCTGGCTCAGGGCAGCACAGGCGGGCCCTGAGAGTCAGGGCTGTGTGTGGGTGATTGCTGCTCTGCAGAATTGAAGCTGGAAAAAGCCCTGGGAGCCGAGGCAGGAGCAGGCGGAAGGGCGGCGCTGCTGCTGCTCCTGCGCGGAGCCGGCTGGGCCGGGCCGGCGCCCCCTGCGCTGCGGCTTGCTCGCTTGCTGCCAGACCGGGCGGGACTCGGGACAGGGAACGGACACGGGGGGACAGCAAAGGCCTGGGGCTGCAGGATGGTGGCGCTCGGGCCAGCGCCAGCACAGAGCTTCAGCCGCCAGTTAACCCGAGGGAAACGCTGGGAAAGGCTCCATGTTCAGCCTTTCTTTACTCGTGGCTGTGAAGGACTGAAATAATAAAGAGAACAAGCAGGCCCGCCTTCGTCCTTTGGGAGGAGGGCCCCAGGACCTGGGGCTGTGAAGGGCCAAATGAGGGGTTTGTGAGGGCCATGAGCGAGTGAGGGGCCTGAAATGTGAGGGGCCATTAAGGGCCTTTGGAGTCTGAGGTGCAGAAGGGGCTCTCCGAAAGAGGCTGTGGGAGGCCAGGCACCTCATTGGAACTGTTAGGCATTCAGAACACCTCATCATGGAGTGATTATATGCAGGTGCTTTTATGAAGAGCTCTTGGGTTGTCAGGGTACACAGACCCAAACTCTGACTGCGACATAGTTTTTGGCTGAAAACAGTTTTATATTCTATGTTATAGAACTTACATATTAATTATAAACTTACCATTGTTTTCTTACTGTATACATTGATTTCATCAAAAAGCATGGATTTTCTTGTGATCCCCTCAAACCTCTAACATAGTTTCTCATGATGTTCTTTAAACAATAATTAATCTAATCACATCAACAATTAATATCAGTTATCATATACTGATTACGCAGGTGCCAGTTTCACATGACCTAGGAAATACAAGGGCCTACATTTCCGGGCCTATTAAGCCTAGCTTTCGTTATTGTTCCCAAATTTTTCTGTGATTTTAATATCTTTTTACTATCAGAAACCAAGGGGTCCATTAATGGACACTGCAGAACCAAGGAGATCCTGTTGACAGTACACGAAAACCTCATGGAACCAAGGGGCCCTTTGGACTGCAGGGCCACAGAACCAAGGAGTTCCATTGTGACACTGCAGAAACCTCATGGAATCCAGGTGTCATTGTCACTCTACTAGAACTCATGGAACAAAGTTCCATTGTGACACTGTGAGCCAAGGACCACTGCTGTTTGGCAGTAAGAAAGTTTCATGAACCAAAAGTCCATTGTGACATTCTGGGCCTCATGGAACCTGGAGCCATTATGACCACTCAGGACCCACTGGAACCAAGGGGCCATTGTGACACTCAGGGCCTCGTTTACCAAGGCTCATTGTAGCTGCCAGGGCCTCATGGAATCAAGGGGATCAAGTGGGGCTCCATTGAGACCACGGGGACCATTTCTGACTTCTGTGGAACCAGGAGACCATTGTGACACAAACAGTGCTTGGTGGAACCAAGAACTTCATGTAACAAGTGAGGGGCCCAATGGAGTTCAAGGCCATGCCATAACGTCAGGGCTTCATGGAGGCCAAAGTGCCCTTGTGACACTGCAGGGCCTCATGGAAGCAATGAGACCATTCTGGCACTCTGAGTCCCCATGGAATCAAGGATCCATTGTGCAAAAGCCATGCCCTGAGGAACCAAGGGTCCATTGTGATCCCCGGGAGCCCTAAAGCACCAAGAGGCCATTGTGCCATTGCACAGTTCCATAAAACGATGGAAACCATCTTGACACTGGAAGGCCTCATGGAAGCAAGGGGCCATTTTGCCACTGCAGAGCCAAGGAGACCATTGTGGTATTGCTGGGCCTCATGGAAACAAAGATGTCTTGTGATACTATGGGGCCTCATGGAACCAAGGGGCAATTGTGATGCTGCAGAGCTCCAGGGATCGAAGAACATGGAAAAGTTCTGGTTGACTTGGCTGAACTGGTGCAGCTGACCTTGGCATGTTGAGAGTTGCTTCTCATCTATCCCTAGAGTTCTGTGTTTTCCTTCCTGTGGGAAAGAACTCTCCCACTCCTCCAAGGGTTCATGGCTGAAATTGGGATTCTACCTCCATATTTGATAAATCAAAAGATTCTCCAACATGAAACCTGCCAGAACAGGCAGCTCTGGGTGGCCTTGGCATCTTAGGGGCCACCCCTCATCTGCCTTCAAAACAATAAGGGGCCAAGCTTTTCTTTCCATGGAAAAAACATCTTTCAAGTCCAGGTGTCCAAAACCAAAATTGGGAATCCACCTCCAAAATTCCCTATATTCAACGACAGCTCCCAGACAAAAGCTGCCAAGACTGCCTAGGTTCCCTTGGCTTCCTGAGGGCCAGCTCTCATTTGCCTGTGAAACACTGGGGCTCTGTACTTTCCTTCCTTCTCGTCCAGACACCCATGGACAAAACTGGGATTTGGCCTCCCAAATTCTGTCTATCCAAGGCTTGCTCCTAGACAAAGGCTGCCAAGACAAAAAGGTCAAGCTGGCCTTGGCCTCCTTTGGGCTGCCCCTAATCAGCTTTTGAAACACTGGGGCTCTGCCCTTTCCTTCCTGTGGAGAAGAACTGTCATTCTGGTCCAGGCACTCATGGCTGAAACGGAATTCCATCTCCAAAACTYCCCAAATATCCAAGGGTTGCTTTCAGACAAAAGCTGCAAGGAAGACAGGTGTGGCTGGAAAGCCCAGATTAGGAACAAAGTAAAGGAATTTTCCTCCCAGGGCAGGGTTGTGGAGCACCGTGTCCTTCTGGAGTCTGGGTCAGCCCAAGGCTTCGTGTGGGCAGGCAGAGGCAGGCAGGAGGCAGAGCTGTCAGCAAAGGAAGGGCCCAGCCAGGTGGGGC